>CM060278.1:1371265-1466182 GCA_030684275.1 Acipenser oxyrinchus oxyrinchus | reverse complement strand
TAAAGCACAGAGAAGTGTGGTAAAGCATAGGCAAGCATTGTAAATCACAGATATGTGTGGTAAAGCATAGGGAAGCATTGTAAAGCACAGAGAGGTCTGGTAAAGCATATTATAAAAAACAAACCATGGTAAACTGGCGAATGCAGATTAAAACGGCAGGGGAACCTGCACAATGACCGTGGGAAACGTGTCTAAGGGCTCTCTAGACTATGCTGATCATTTTGGTATTTTTAGCAATTCAACGCTGTAAAATGTAACCTGCACGTTTGCACAAGTCTCACTGTCCTGTCCGCAGTGTGAAGGTCGCAGTTGAAAGGTCAGGGCAGGCTGTGAAGGGCTTGATTTGCTTTCTGCAGGGTCGTGCAGGGTCACTCTACTTTTCATTTAAAATTTACACAAAGTCCTCAAACCATGGGAGCCATTGACTCCTAAAGGCCCTCTCTCCCTCCCTCTCCCTCTCTCCCTCTCTCTCTCTCTCTCTCTCTCTCCCTCTCTCTCTCTCTCTCTCCCTCACTCTCTCTACTTAACAGAGGCTTTCGTTCATTCTCTTCCCTCGTTTCTCTGGCTCTCAGCCCCCAGTGCAAACAAGCATACTCCTGAGAATGTATTCACACACAGACACACCGACACCCACACACACACACACAGACACAGAGGCACAGAGACACACACACACACTCATACACACACACACACACACAGACACAGAGGCACAGAGACACACACACACAGAGGCACAGAGATACACACAGACAGAGACACACAGACAGAGGCACAGAGACACACACACACACACACACACACACACACAGAGGCACAGAGACACACACACACAGACAGAGGCACAGAGACACACACACACACACACAGAGGCACAGAGACACACACACACAGACAGAGGCACAGAGACACACACACACACACAGACAGACAGAGGCACAGAGACACACACACACTCACAGAGGCACAGAGACACACACACACACACAGACAGAGGCACAGAGACACACACACACACAGACACACACACGAACGCACACACACACACACACTCACACACACACACACAGAGGCAAAGAGACACACACAGACACACACACACACACACACAGACACACACACAGAGACATACACACACACAGACACACACACAGAGGCACAGAGACACAGACACACACACACAGAGGCACAGAGACACACACACACTCACACACACAGAGGCTCAGAGACACACACACACACACAGAGGCACAGAGACACACACACACATACAAACACACACGAACACACACACACATACAGACACACACACAAACACACACACACAGACACACACAGAGGCACAGGGACACACACTCACACACACACACAGAGGCACAGAGACACACACACATATACAGACACACACACACAAACACACACACACACACACAGAGGCACAGACACAAACACACACACAGACACAAGGACACACACACACACACACAGAGGCACAGGGACACACACACACAGAGGCACAGAGACACACACACACACACAGGCACAGAGACACACACACAGACACACACATGAACACACACAAACACAGACATACACACACACACAGAGGCACAGAGACACACACACACACAGAGACACACACATGAACACACACACACACACACACACATATACAGACACACACACACACACAGAGGCACCGGTTACATGGCACCGGATCACTGTGACACCTGTTCTGCAGACCCCCAGAGAGCTATGAGAAGCATTGTGGGGTGTTTGTACTAACAGGGAGCTCCCCTCATGCACTCTACTGACTTCAGCAGGGCAGGAACACAGGGAGATGGTTCACACTAGGTAGCAATCCTTTAAAGGGGGACCAGAGATAAAGTTAATAAAGCTAATTAAAGGTAAATAACCCGATTTAAAGTCTTGGATAGCACTGGTAAAGCACAGTGAAGATGTGGAACCCTGCGCTGCTCAGAGCTGACTGCAGTGTCACTGTGAACCCTGCGCTGCTCAGAGCTGACTGCAGTGTCACTGTGAACCCTGCGCTGCTCAGAGCTGACTGCAGTGTCACTGTGAACCCTGCGCTGCTCAGAGCTGACTGCAGTGTCACCGTGAACCCTGCGCTGCTCAGAGCTGACTGCAGTGTCACCGTGAACCCTGCGCTGCTCAGAGCTGACTGCAGTGTCACCGTGAACCCTGCGCTGCTCAGAGCTGACTGCAGTGTCACTGTGAACCCTGCGCTGCTCAGAGCTGACTGCAGTGTCACCGTGAACCCTGCGCTGCTCAGAGCTGACTGCAGTGTCACCGTGAACCCTGCGCTGCTCAGAGCTGACTGCAGTGTCACCGTGAACCCTGCGCTGCTCAGAGCTGACTGCAGTGTCACCGTGAACCCTGCGCTGCTCAGAGCTGACTGCAGTGTCACCGTGAACCCTGCGCTGCTCAGAGCTGACTGCAGTGTCACCGTGAACCCTGCGCTGCTCAGAGCTGACTGCAGTGTCACCGTGAACCCTGCGCTGCTCAGAGCTGACTGCAGTGTCACCGTGAACCCTGCGCTGCTCAGAGCTGACTGCAGTGTCACCGTGAACCCTGCGCTGCTCAGAGCTGACTGCAGTGTCACCGTGAACCCTGCGCTGCTCAGAGCTGACTGCAGTGTCACCGTGAACCCTGCGCTGCTCAGAGCTGACTGCAGTGTCACCGTGAACCCTGCGCTGCTCAGAGCTGACTGCAGTGTCACCGTGAACCCTGCGCTGCTCAGAGCTGACTGCAGTGTCACCGTGAACCCTGCGCTGCTCAGAGCTGACTGCAGTGTCACCGTGAACCCTGCGCTGCTCAGAGCTGACTGCAGTGTCACCGTGAACCCTGCGCTGCTCAGAGCTGACTGCAGTGTCACCGTGAACCCTGCGCTGCTCAGAGCTGACTGCAGTGTCACCGTGAACCCTGCGCTGCTCAGAGCTGACTGCAGTGTCACCGTGAACCCTGCGCTGCTCAGAGCTGACTGCAGTGTCACCGTGAACCCTGCGCTGCTCAGAGCTGACTGCAGTGTCACCGTGAACCCTGCGCTGCTCAGAGCTGACTGCAGTGTCACCGTGAACCCTGCGCTGCTCAGAGCTGACTGCAGTGTCACCGTGAACCCTGCGCTGCTCAGAGCTGACTGCAGTGTCACCGTGAACCCTGCGCTGCTCAGAGCTGACTGCAGTGTCACCGTGAACCCTGCGCTGCTCAGAGCTGACTGCAGTGTCAATGTCTTTGGTGTTTTTGAGATTTACTAGGAGGAGATGGCAGGGTGTTCTGCCTTGTTGGAGGGGAGGTGTGACAGGGTAGTGGCGAGACAGAGACTCAGAAGCCAGGAAACTGTAGTACAAGCGCTAAAGCGCACTTTAATAAACAAACATAACACAAAAGAACAAACAAAAAGGCACAAGGGCAAAATAAAGGTTTAAACAAACATACAAAAACTGTTCAAGCTGGGCAGAGCCTTCACTGAACTGCTACCAACAATACAAAGACAATACAGGTTCACTCACACAACCCTGGGCTCTCCTTTTATGGGATATGGCTGGAGCCTAATTAATCAATAATTAGCGATTATCTAATTGAGACTCCAGCCACATTCTCACATTTTTTTGGCAGAGCGGAATTAACCCCATCCCTGCCAACCACCACCAAACACCAATAAATGTACATAGGAGGATAATCCCAGAACCCCCCTCCCCCAGCCTCTTCTCCTTCCTTTTCCGAAGCAAGATTTTGATCCCGGCATCCTGGAATTCCAGCCCAGTGAAGTGGAGTATTATACCAGGAGTGTGGGGATACAAAGAAAGTATTCACTGATACACACACTGATACACACACTGATACACACACTGATACACACACTGATACACTGATACACACACTGATACACACACTGATACACTGATACACACACTGATACACACACTCACTGACACACTGATACACACACTGATACACACTCTCACTGACACACTGATACACACACTGATACACACACTCACTGACACATTGATACACACACTGATACACACACTGATACACACACTCACTGACACACTGATACACACACTGATACACACACTGATACACACACAGATACACACATTGATACACACACTGATACACACACAGATACACACATTGATACACACACTGATACACACACTCACTGACACACTGATACACACCCTGATACACACTCTCACTGACACACTGATACACACACTCACTGACACACTGATACACACACTGATACACACACTACACACGACACACTGATACACACACTCACTGACACACACTGATACACACACTGATACACACACACACTGACACACTGATACACACACTGATACACACACTCACTGACACACTGATACACACACTGATACACACACTGATACACACACTCACTGACACACTGATACACACACTGATACACACTCTCACTGACACACTGATACACACATTGATACACACACTGATACACTGATACACACACTGATACACACACTCACTGACACACTGATACACACATTGATACACAGACTGATACACACACTGATACACACACTCACTTACACTTACATGCTCACTGACACACTCACTGACACACTGATACACACACTGATACACACACTCACTGATACACACACTGATACACACACTGATACACACACTCACTGATACACACACTGACACACACACTGACACACACACTGATACACACACCGATACACACACTCACTTACACTTTCATGCTCACTGACACACTCATTGACACACTGACCCAACCCCTTCTCAAAGTTACTGCTTTGATAGCCCCTGGGAAAAGCACAGCACAGTGTAGTAAAGCACACAATTATATTTTTTAAATATTTAAAGCAAACCCCATGGCCTCAATGGAGCTCTCAGAATCATGTCCCGCATAAAAGATTAATTCTCAAACTGAACGCAGTAGGGATTCAAGGAAATGCATGCACATGGATTAGGGAGTGGTTAACATGTAGAAAACAGAAAGTACTGATTAGAGGAGAAACCTCAAAATGGAGCGAGGTAACCAGTGGTGTACCACAGGGATCAGTATTAGGTCCTCTGCTATTCCTAATCTACATTAATGATTTAGATTCTGGTATAGTAAGCAAACTTGTTAAATTTGCAGACGACACAAAAATAGGAGGAGTGGCAAACACTGTTGCAGCAGCAAAGGTCATTCAAAATGATCTAGACAGCATTCAGAACTGGGCAGACACATGGCAAAGTGTAAGGTACTGCACGCAGGCAATAAAAATGTGCATTATAAATATTACATGGGAGATACTGAAATTGAAGAAGGACTCTATGAAAACGACCTAGGAGTTTATGTTGACTCAGAAATGTCTTCATCTAGAAAATGTGCGGAAGCTATAAAAAAGTGACCAGAATTTATCCCGGGTTTAAAAGGCATGTCGTATGCAGACAGGCTTAAAGAATTGAATCTATTCAGTCTTCAACAAAGAAGATTACTGAGCGGAAATTGAAACTCTCACCCCCAGAGGTTTTTATGCAGGCTGGTATATAAAGGAGATCAATGAGAAATCTTGACGTGTCCTCATGAATGTGCACATGACTATATAAAGTTACAAATATATTTGCTACATTTACTCTGGCAATACTTGTATGACTTGTCATGACCATTGGAATTTGTGTGAGTGAGAGAGAGAGAGAGAGAGAGAGAGAGAGAGAGAGAGAGAGAGAGAGAGAGAGAGAGAGAGAGAGAGAGAGAGAGGAGAGAGGGAGTATTACCTTGTCAAAGCAAAGGCAAGTGGGATATACATATTGTGACAGAGCAGTGGTCCTGCACTCTGAGAAGTGTGTGTCAATGTACATTGTGGATTGAACCAGGATGAGAATCACCTGTCACTAATGTAATGAGGGACACCTGCCTGTAATTAAGCATGCAGGTTTATATAAGCAGGGCTAACAGAAGACCTGTGGAGAGACCGGTGTCCTGGGAAAGGTACTGTGTGTAATGCTTGTAGCTGGAGAGACTGAAAGTTTAGCTAAGCACTGCTTAGTGGAGCTAGACTTCGTGGTTACAGCGTGCCTCGCAGGCCGGGCCAGTGCCGGATTCCGGAAGATGCGCCACCGCCCTCTGGTGTCCGCAGCGCGGTACTGCCGCTGACGCGCAGTCACTGGAAGCCCTGGGGTCCTGGTGGACTGAGGGACTGCAGCCGGGCTCGAGTGTGCAGACCGCGGCAGCAGCGCAAGGGAGGGCCGGTGTCACGCGAAAATTGCCCCCACCTGGTATGCTACACACTGATCGGTAGGCTATAACTTACTTTGAAAGCCGTAACTATAGAATTAATCCAACGTATAATAAAGTTGCAGAATGAATACATACATACCGAGCACTGAGAGTCGCACAGCACAGATGGCAGAATACACAGTGTGTTGTTAAAAACGGTCCACGAAGTTTGTGAAATTGACTAGTTACTACAACCCGATCAATGCAGAAGGAAAGCGCGTTTTATTTAACCCGCTCACAAGTTTCTGAAGGCACTGAGGATTTTAGACCCACAACATGTTTGTAGTTTGATATAAAGAACATCTCCCGTTAGATTGTATTGCAGTGTTTGATATAAAGAACATCTCCCGTTAGATTGTATTGCAGTGTTTGATATAAAGAACATCTCCCGTTAGATTGTATTGCAGTGTTTGATATAAAGAACATCTCCCGTTAGATTGTATTGCAGTGTTTGATATAAAGAAGCCCTCCCGTTAGATTGTATTGCAGTGTTTGATATAAAGAAGCCCTCCCGTTAGATTGTATTGCAGTGTTTGATATAAAGAAGCCCTCCCGTTAGATTGTATTGCAGTGTTTGATTCTTACTGTAAATCAGATATGGAGGAGATCAGTTATATGCAAAAGAAAACGGTAGTGGAATTTCTTTGACCGAATTTTGGAGAAATGCAGAATAACTAGCTCCCAATTTAACACGAAAGGCTCAGATATATTTGTCAGTTGTTACCAATTCTGTGGATGCTGAAAGAAGAGTTTCTTCATATGGACTCATTTTCACAGAGCAACCTCAGCCCGTGGAAACAGACTGGCTGAACTAACTGACGATGCTGAACTAACTGACCATATCACCTAGGCTGTTTCAAACCGACTTTATTGGGAAGCTGACATTCCTTTGACTGTGAATCCTATTAATACTTTGTGTAAATCAAACCATATCCCATATGCGCGTATAGTATACAGGGCTGGATGATGAAGCTTTATATTAACCAAAGAATGTCTCCTTTCTGTAGACGGCTAACTCCAAGTACAGCCAGTGAAACCGTGAAGCGCAGCATTACCCCTCTGTGCCGCGTCTTCACTGCCTTCATCACGGGCGGTATTGTTTCAATGCCCTTCTTTACCCCGGTGAAGTTGGGTTGGTTTTGGATAGTCGCGTGGATATTCGATATTTGCGCATTCACTACATTGTACGTCAAATAATAGTTCAGAGCTCCTACATACCAATTCGCAAATGAATGATATTTCACCGAATGAAAGTCTCGATGTTAATGGATAAATGAAGGCATGTCTCATTGATTTGAGAGTTGTTAATCTGTAGTTCTGAACACGCAAAATCAGAGCAGTAACGAGGTATTTTAGCGCCGGGGCAGGCAGCCATGCGCTCCACCCCCCTTTTTGGGTGTTTAAAGTTGGGATGGTATATTTGCTCACGTTTCATAGTGTTGATTCACTTATTGTTATTTCAGAATCTCTCCTTTAACATGTTTGAAGGGAACAAGACATTACTTAGAACAGAACGGTGTGTGTGTGTGTGTGTGTGTGTGTGTGTGTGTGTGTGTGTGTGTGTGTGTGTGTGTGTGTGTGTGTGTGTGTGTGAGCGCGCATATTTTCTTTTAATAGAACAGATGTTAAGATTGTGTAGGCAGTAAAAATCTGGACCAACACAAAACTGCCCTGACGGCAAAACACAAAATAGATATTTCTTCTGTCTGATCTGCCTTCATATCCATTTTTCTCAATTTGTTACAATCAGTCACAATCAGATTTTCACGCAAGTTGTGTTGCGCTATCAACGATGCAGATTTACGCGGATCTGTTCTTTCAGCACCACAAGCTGAAGCTTGCGGAAACGTATGATACACAATCGAATACAATGAATATAGACGAGTTGTGTTTTGTTTGTTTCGTTAAATGGAAATCATTTAGTTTCTAAGCAAAGGCTGGCGTTCATTATTATTATCGTTGCTGTTCTTCTTGCTGTATCACCATTTTGGGTTCTATCAATAGAAAAACAATCAGAGGAGTGCCTTTACAAATAAACGGTATATTCAGTTGAAGTGTGAATCTGCCATCGGTGCTACTCATTCATTTGCGGTTCGGTTTCTCTGTCCTGAGACGTGCGAGTTCTCTCACAGTAACTGCCACATTCAGATTCATCCTCTGTCACTGTCCACAGACATCATTACACAAACATGTAAATGAACATACGAAACTCCACCAAGACTTTTGACTCGGATGCCGCTCTTATTTCTCATTTTTGCAACATTGTTCATGTCGGGTCTAATGCTGTTAATCCCAGGTAAGTATGCGTTGTTATAATGATCTTTCAAACCCTTTGATTGTAAATCCCAGGTAAGTATGCGTTGTTATGATGATCTTTCAAACCCTTTGATTGTAAATCCCAGGTAAGTATGCGTTGTTATAATGATCTTTCAAACCCTTTGCACACAGGTTGTATGGATTTCGAACTGAGCACCCAGACGTCCACAATGAGCGCACAGAAACCACACGAACAGGTAAATAAAAGAATGATCTTTATTACAGGAAATGATACAATTGAATACAGATTATTTTATGAGATAATTTGCAAAATCTGGCTACATTTGGAATTGGTGAATTGGACTATTTTCCCCCTCTAATTACCCGTGGACACGGTACAGCAGACCAAGGGTGTTACAATAAATAACCCTGGACCAGAACCTCCCCGGACGCGGTTCAGCAGACCCAGGGCGTTACAATAAATAACCCTGGACCAGAACCTCCCCGGACGCGGTACAACAGACCCAGGGCGTTACAATAAATAACCCTGGACCAGAACCTCCCCGGACGCGGTACAGCAGACCCAGGGCGTTACAATAAATAACCCTGGACCAGAACCTCCCCGGACGCGGTACAGCAGACCCAGGGCGTTACAATAAATAACCCTGGACCAGAACCTCCCCGGACGCGGTACAGCAGACCCAGGGCGTTACAATAAATAACCCTGGACCAGAACCTCCCCGGACGCGGTACAGCAGACCCAGGGCGTTACAATAAATAACCCTGGACCAGAACCTCCCGGACGCGGTACAGCAGACCCAGGGCGTTACAATAAATAATCCTGGACCAGAACCTCCCCGGACGCGTACAGCAGACCCAGGGCATTACAATAAATAATCCTGGACCAGAACCTCCCGGACGCGTACAGCAGACCCAGGGCATTACAATAAATAACCCTGGACCAGAACCTCCCGGACGCGTACAGCAGACCCAGGGCGTTACAATAAATAACCCTGGACCAGAACCTCCCCGGACGCGGTACAGCAGGCCCAGGGCGTTACAATAAATAACCCTGGACCAGAACCTCCCGGACGCGGTACAGCAGACCCAGGGCGTTACAATAAATAACCCTGGACCAGAACCTCCCGGACGCGGTACAGCAGACCCAGGGCGTTACAATAAATAACCCTGGACCAGAACCTCCCGGACGCGGTACAGCAGACCCAGGGCGTTACAATAAATAACCCTGGACCAGAACCTCCCCGGACGCGGTACAGCAGACCCAGGGCGTTACAATAAATAACCCTGGACCAGAACCTCCCCGGACGCGGTACAGCAGGCCCAGGGCGTTACAATAAATAACCCTGGACCAGAACCTCCCCGGACGCGGTACAGCAGACCCAGGGCGTTACAATAAATAACCCTGGACCAGAACCTCCCCGGACGCGGTACAGCAGACCCAGGGCGTTACAATAAATAACCCTGGACCAGAACCTCCCCGGACGCGGTACAGCAGACCCAGGGCATTACAATAAATAACCCTGGACCAGAACCTCCCCGGACGCGGTACAGCAGACCCAGGGCGTTACAATAAATAACCCTGGACCAGAACCTCCCCGGACGCGGTACAGCAGACCCAGGGCATTACAATAAATAACCCTGGACCAGAACCTCCCCGGACGCGGTACAGCAGACCCAGGGTTGTTGCAATATAACGCACAACAACTGACACAATTTTTTTGTTTCGTGCAAACATAAATAACACTTATGGGCTTTTATGAACAACCTCTTTTTTTACATTATATTAAAAGAAAAAAAACAAACAAATAAAAACAAAACAAAGAACAAATAAATAAGCACAGCTTACATGTGTTACAGAATCTATCAAATGCACAGATTCCAATACATGGTTATAATATCTATAGTGTTCAGGGATCGGTGCCAGAAATGGGAAATCTATTAAAAAAACAAAATGTTCTCTTCTGTTGATGAAATATAAGGAAATGCCATTTTTTTTACAAAATAATTTGTGTAAAAGTGTACTGGTAAATTAAAACCTTTAATAAGTTATTTATACTTATGCGTTCTCTGAGATATTGAAAAAACTTCCTTTTAAAATCCTGTTATACATATTCACAGGGATGTAAGGGTTAAAGAAATGTCAGTAGCCATCTACAGCTTTGTGTTTATTAACCTGCTAATGCTTTGTAGTGATTGGATTGTTTAACGATTTCTCATATGTGGCTTACTGTAGAGGCTATGGCGACATCGTGTGGCTGTAGGACTAAATTACAGGTTAAAAAAAGCAAAAAACTTAAGGCCCTAATTAACAACCTATGAAAAAACAAACAGCCTATAAATACAACTGCCCTCCTGACATGTGCCTCTCCTTTGATATTTATATCTATGCAAATGAGAATAAGTATTAATATATAAAACTTATGATTTCCTTTACATGAGAGTAGGTGTTAAAACTTTGTGCTGATATTGGACTCAGCTCTCGCCAAGATAAGCACTAACTAAGACATAGCTTTTTTTACTGTAAACTAATGTGATCCATCTGCATTTCCTTCCATGTGATGATGTAGATATCCTTCTGCCTGGTGTTGATGGCTGAAGTGTAATGCTGGCTCCAGGGATCAGCTTATTTTGCCTCCCTGGCGCATCAGCACACACAACGGCTGCGATGCTGGCTCCAGGGATCAACCACAGTGCGGTCTCCCCAGCGCATCACCATGACAACTGTCTGGACTGAGCTGAGTAGGGTACTTCTCTGGGGTCGTCAAGTGGGCACCTTCCATCCTTGGTGTTTCGTCGAGTAGCCCATGACACCTTAAGAGGGCTCGACAGTGATTCTGGTGTCCCAGCATCACCTCCTCCGAACCCCACTCAGCTAAGCCCAGCTTAGTTACCTTCCTTTACATCGACTTTGCTTTCTTTCTACTGTGCTTGAGGTTCCCAACCAGAACCTTTTTCATCTCAACCAGATCTAGTTTCTGCTCCTCTCTGCTGCTTCAGATAAGTTCTTCACTATGCGTTGCAACTCTTGACCACTGAATGCGATGTCTCTGAGAAACCGGGTTGTAGAGTGTGCCACAAATCCTCAACAACCCACCTCCACTGGGTAAACTTGGACCCTCCATCCTCGCTGTTCCGCTTCAGCAGCTAGCTGAGCGTACCAAAGTTTCCTCCTTTCATATGCCTCATCCACAGCATCCTCCCATGACACTGTTAACTCTACCAGGTGAACAAGGCGTGCTGATCCAGACCACAAGACAATATCTGGTCAAAGGTTAGTGGTGGCAATCTCAGGTGGGGAAAATAAGCTGTTGTCCAACATCTGCCAGCATTTTCCAGTCTCTAGCAGCTTCCAGTTGTCCTAGACGAGTTTTGGTTTTAATACCTTTTCTTGGTGGTTGCTCCTCTGGACAGAGGAATGTTGTTCTTCGTGTGTCATATATTGCTGGAATTGGTGGCAACCTGTTGGTCATGCTGCACTTGTCTTCCAATGCTAAGGCCAAACATCGCAGCACCTGGTCTGGTGCCAAGTAAACCATCCTTGGCTAAGACCCACCTTACATCCTGTCAAAATGTGCCTTAATGTAGCTGGCGATGAACACAAAGGACACAAAGGATTAATATATACAAAAACACATTTATTATATATATATATAGGCTGTATGGTCTGGTGGTTAAAGAAAAGGTCTTGTAACCAGGAGGTCCCCGGTTCCAATCCTGGCTCACTCACTGACTCGCTGTGTGAGCCTGAGCAAGTCACTTACCCCTGTTTCAAACAGCGGCGTGCAGAACTGAATTGAAATGAATACCCGTTAGAGTCGCACTTCATTGTATTCCATGAACCAATTGATTTCATACTGGAGAACTGAAACGCACCGCACTTATTCCAAAGCAATCTCCCACAATGCAGCATAGTAAGCAATGACAAAACCAGGAAGTGAGCGAGTGTGAATGTATGTGTTTGTTATCGATATTGTGCAATTGTACCAATGAAGACATTTCCCCACTCTATCACATAGCATTCTGTGTTCTAGCTAGCTAGTTAGATATGGATTCAAGTGATAAAAGACAGCGAATCATTATTTGGAAGATTCTTCAAGAGAGAAAGAAAAGAAGAAAGATGACAGCTATTCTCAGCATGATGGTGGCAACATGAAATGTTCATGAAATGCTTCATTACAAGTGAGACTCTGAACTGGTTGCTCCTCTGTGGCGCTGCCATGATTGATTCTGGTGGTAACAGGTGATCAGTGTAGCATGGTGGGACACACCATACTCTATAGTATATCATTTGCGTACATTAGCATTAAGTACAGTTAAGTTCAGTTCGCTGCTGGAGCGCCGTATGAAACCAAGGCGCATTAGAAAGAGCATTAAGGCATACATAATTGTTTCAGACGGCGCTCGACTCATGTACTTAATCGGGATATAGTAAATATTGTGTGCTTGAATTCAGTTTGGCACGCCACTGGAGCATCAGTTTGAAACAGGGCTTGCGCGCCGTCTTTCAGGTAAGAACATAAGAACATAAGACAGTTTACAAACGAGAAGAGGCCATTTAGCCCATCTTGCTCGTTTGGTTGTTAGTAGCTTATTGATCCCAGAATCTCATCGCAGGTTCACGTCCTGGACAGGGCGAGTCAGACAGCGCAGGTTCACGTCCTGCGCAGGGCGAGTCAGACAGCGCAGGTTCACGTCCTGGACAGGGCGATTCAGACAGCGCAGGTTCAAGTCCTTCGCAGGGCGAGTCAGACAGCGCAGGTTCACGTCCTGCACAGGGCGAGTCAGACAGCGCAGGTTCACGTCCTGCACAGGGCGAGTCAGACAGCGCAGGTTCACGTCCTGCACAGGGCGAGTCAGACAGCGCAGGTTCACGTCCTTCGCAGGGCGAGTCAGAGAGCGCAGGTTTACGTCCTGCGCAGGGCGAGTCAGACAGCGCAGGTTCACGTCCTTCGCAGGGCGAGTCAGAGAGCGCAGGTTCACGTCCTGCACAGGGCGAGTCAGACAGCGCAGGTTCACGTCCTGCACAGGGCTAGTCAGACAGCGCAGGTTCAAGTCCTTCGCAGGGCGAGTCAGACAGCGCAGGTTCACGTCCCTCGCAAGGCGAGTCAGACAGCGCAGGTTCACGTCCCTCGCAAGGCGAGTCAGACAGCGCAGGTTCACGTCCTGCACAGGGCGAGTCAGACAGCGCAGGTTCACGTCCTTCGCAGGGCGAGTCAGAGAGCGCAGGTTCACGTCCTGCACAGGGCGAGTCAGACAGCGCAGGTTCACGTCCTGCGCAGGGCGAGTCAGACAGCGCAGGTTCACGTCCTGCGCAGGGCGAGTCAGACAGCGCAGGTTCACGTCCTGCACAGGGCGAGTCAGACAGCGCAGGTTCACGTCCTGCACAGGGCGAGTCAGACAGCGCAGGTTCACGTCCTGCACAGGGCGAGTCAGACAGCGCAGGTTCACGTCCTGCACAGGGCGAGTCAGACAGCGCAGGTTCACGTCCTGCGCAGGGCGAGTCAGACAGCGCAGGTTCACGTCCTGCGCAGGGCGAGTCAGACAGCGCAGGTTCACGTCCTGCACAGGGCGAGTCAGACAGCGCAGGTTCACGTCCTGCACAGGGCGAGTCAGACAGCGCAGGTTCACGTCCCTGCGCAGGGCGAGTCAGACAGCGCAGGTTCACGTCCTGCACAGGGCGAGTCAGACAGCGCAGGTTCACGTCCTGCACAGGGCGAGTCAGACAGCGCAGGTTCACGTCCTTCGCAGGGCGAGTCAGACAGCGCAGGTTCACGTCCTGCACAGGGCGAGTCAGACAGCGCAGGTTCACGTCCTGCGCAGGGCGAGTCAGACAGCGCAGGTTCATGTCCTGCGCAGGGCGAGTCAGACAGCGCAGCTTCATGTCCTGCGCAGGGCGAGTCAGACAGCGCAGGTTCACATCCTGCGCAGGGCGAGTCAGATAGCGCAGGTTCACGTCCTGCACAGGGCGAGTCAGACAGCGCAGGTTCACGTCCTGCGCAGGGCGAGTCATACAGCGCAGGTTCATGTCCCTCGCAGGGCGAGTCAGATAGCGCAGGTTCACGTCCTGCACAGGGCGAGTCAGACAGCGCAGGTTCACGTCCTGCACAGGGCGAGTCAGACAGCGCAGGTTCACGTCCCTCGCAGGGCGAGTCAGACAGCGCAGGTTCACGTCCTGCACAGGGCGAGTCAGACAGCGCAGGTTCATGTCCTGCGCAGGGCGAGTCAGACAGCGCAGGTTCATGTCCCTCGCAGGGCGAGACAGATAGCGCAGTTTCACGTCCTGCACAGGGCGAGTCAGACAGCGCAGTTTCACGTCCTGCACAGGGCGAGTCAGACAGCGCAGGTTCAAGTCCCTCGCAGGGTGAGTCAGACAGCACAGGTTCACGTCCTGCACAGGGCGAGTCAGACAGCGCAGGTTCACGTCCTGCGCAGGGCGAGTCAGAGAGCGCAGGTTCACGTCCTTCGCGGGGCGAGTCAGAGAGCGCAGGTTCACGTCCTGCACAGGGCGAGTCAGACAGCGCAGGTTCACGTCCTGCGCAGGGCGAGTCAGACAGCGCAGGTTCATGTCCTGCGCAGGGCGAGTCAGACAGCGCAGCTTCATGTCCTGCGCAGGGCGAGTCAGACAGCGCAAGTTCATATCCTGCACAGGGCGAGTCAGACAGCGCAGGTTCACGTCCTGCGCAGGGCGAGTCATATAGCGCAGGTTCACGTCCTGCACAGGGCGAGTCAGACAGCGCAGGTTCACGTCCTGCGCAGGGCGAGTCAGACAGCGCAGGTTTACGTCCTGCACAGGGCGAGTCATACAGCGCAGGTTCATGTCCCTCACAG
Source organism: Acipenser oxyrinchus oxyrinchus (assembly GCA_030684275.1). Taxonomy (NCBI): domain Eukaryota; kingdom Metazoa; phylum Chordata; class Actinopteri; order Acipenseriformes; family Acipenseridae; genus Acipenser; species Acipenser oxyrinchus. The sequence continues at coordinate 1,450,770 of CM060278.1, read as the reverse complement.
GGCGAGTCAGATAGCGCAGGTTCACGTCCTGCACAGGGCGAGTCAGACAGCGCAGGTTCATGTCCTGCGCAGGGCGAGTCAGACAGCGCAGGTTCATGTCCCTCGCAGGGCGAGACAGATAGCGCAGTTTCACGTCCTGCACAGGGCGAGTCAGACAGCGCAGTTTCACGTCCTGCACAGGGCGAGTCAGACAGCGCAGGTTCAAGTCCCTCGCAGGGTGAGTCAGACAGCACAGGTTCACGTCCTGCACAGGGCGAGTCAGACAGCGCAGGTTCACGTCCTGCGCAGGGCGAGTCAGACAGCGCAGGTTCACGTCCTGCACAGGGCGAGTCAGACAGCGCAGGTTCACGTTCTGCGCAGGGCGTGTCAGACAGCGCAGGTTGAAGTCCTGCGCAGGGCGAGTCAGACAACGCAGGTTCACGTCCTGCACAGGGCGAGTCAGACAGCGCAGGTTCACGTTCTGCGCAGGGTGTGTCAGACAGCGCAGGTTGAAGTCCTGCGCAGGGCGAGTCAGACAGCGCAGGTTCACGTCCTGCACAGGGCGAGTCAGACAGCGCAGGTTCACGTCCTGCACAGGGCGAGTCAGACAGCGCAGGTTCACGTCCTGCACAGGGCGAGTCAGACAGCGCAGGTTCACGTCCTGCACAGGGCGAGTCAGACAGCGCAGGTTCACGTCCTGCACAGGGCGAGTCAGACAGCGCAGGTTCACGTCCTGCGCAGGGCGAGTCAGACAGCGCAGGTTCACGTCCTGCGCAGGGCGAGTCAGACAGCGCAGGTTCACGTCCTGCGCAGGGCGAGTCAGACAGCGCAGCTTCATGTCCTGCGCAGGGCGAGTCAGACAGCGCAGGTTCACATCCTGCGCAGGGCGAGTCATATAGCGCAGGTTCACGTCCTGCACAGGGCGAGTCAGACAGCGCAGGTTCACGTCCTGCGCAGGGCGAGTCAGACAGCGCAGGTTTACGTCCTGCACAGGGCGAGTCATACAGCGCAGGTTCATGTCCCTCACAGGGCGAGTCAGATAGCGCAGGTTCACGTCCTGCACAGGGCGAGTCAGACAGCGCAGGTTCACGTCCTGCACAGGGCGAGTCAGACAGCGCAGGTTCACGTCCCTCTCAGGGCGAGTCAGACAGCACAGGTTCACGTCCTGCGCAGGGCGAGTCAGACAGCACAGGTTCACGTCCTGCGCAGGGCGAGTCAGACAGCGCAGGTTCACGTCCTGCGCAGGGCGAGTCAGACAGCGCAGGTTCACGTCCTGCGCAGGGCGAGTCAGACAGCGCAGGTTCACGTCCTGCACAGGGCGAGTCAGACAGAGCAGGTTCACGTCCTTCGCGGGGCGAGTCAGAGAGCGCAGGTTCACGTCCTTCGCGGGGCGAGTCAGACAGCGCAGGTTCACGTCCTGCGCAGGGCGAGTCAGACAGCGCAGGTTCACGTCCTGCACAGGGCGAGTCAGACAGCGCAGGTTCACGTCCTGCGCAGGGCGAGTCAGACAGCGCAGGTTCATGTCCTGCGCAGGGCGAGTCAGACAGCGCAGCTTCATGTCCTGCGCAGGGCGAGTCAGACAGCGCAGGTTCATATCCTGCACAGGGCATGTCAGACAGCGCAGGTTCACATCCTGCGCAGGGCGAGTCATATAGCGCAGGTTCACGTCCTGCACAGGGCGAGTCAGACAGCGCAGGTTCACGTCCTGCGCAGGGCAAGTCAGACAGCGCAGGTTTACGTCCTGCACAGGGCGAGTCATACAGCGCAGGTTCATGTCCCTCACAGGGCGAGTCAGATAGCGCAGGTTCACGTCCTGCACAGGGCGAGTCAGACAGCGCAGGTTCACGTCCCTCTCAGGGCGAGTCAGACAGCACAGGTTCACGTCCTGCGCAGGGCGAGTCAGACAGCAAGGTTCACGTCCTGCGCAGGGCGAGTCAGACAGCGCAGGTTCACGTCCAGCGCAGGGCGAGTCAGACAGCGCAGGTTCACGTCCTGCGCAGGGCAAGTCAGACAGCGCAGGTTCACGTCCTGCGCAGGGCGAGTCAGACAGCGCAGGTTCACGTCCTGCGCAGGGCGAGTCAGACAGCGCAGGTTCACGTCCCGCAGGGCAAGTCAGACAGTGCAGGTTCACGTCCCGCAGGGCGAGTCAGACAGCGCAGGTTCACGTCCCTCGCAGGGCGAGTCAGACAGCGCAGGTTCATGTCCCTCGCAGGGCGAGTCAGACAGCGCAGGTTCACGTCCCTCTCAGGGCGAGTCAGACAGCACAGGTTCACGTCCTGCGCAGGGCGAGTCAGACAGCAAGGTTCACGTCCTGCGCAGGGCGAGTCAGACAGCGCAGGTTCACGTCCAGCGCAGGGCGAGTCAGACAGCGCAGGTTCACGTCCTGCGCAGGGCAAGTCAGACAGCGCAGGTTCACGTCCTGCGCAGGGCGAGTCAGACAGCGCAGGTTCACGTCCTGCGCAGGGTGAGTCAGACAGCACCGGTTCACGTCCTGCGCAGGGCAAGTCAGACAGTGCAGGTTCACGTCCCTCGCAGGGCGAGTCAGACAGCGCAGGTTCACGTCCCTCGCAGGGCGAGTCAGACAGCGCAGGTTCATGTCCCTCGCAGGGCGAGTCAGACAGCGCAGGTTCATGTCCTTCGCAGGGCGAGTCAGACAGCGCAGGTTCACGTCCTGCGCAGGGTGAGTCAGACAGCGCCGGTTCACGTCCTGCGCTGGGCGAGTCAGACAGCGCAGGTTCATGTCCTGTACAGGACGAGTCAGACAGAGCAGGTTCATGTCCCTCGCAGGGGGAGTTAGACAGCGCAGGTTCACGTCCTGCACAAGGTGAGTCAGACAGTGCAGGTTCATGTCCTGCACAGGATGAGTCAGACAGCGCAGGTTTATGTCCCTCGCAGGGGGAGTTAGACAGCGCAGGTTTATGTCCCTCGCAGGGGGAGTTAGACAGCGCAGGTTCACGTCCTGGCTGTGGAAAGTGGCCGGTCTTTGCTGGTGACTCCGTAAGGAGCGTCGCATTGGCTCTGGTGCTCCCATGGGTTAGGAAGGTAAAACAGACAGGGACTGTTTCTTCTCATTGCTCTACAGTGAACCCTGCTGGCTAGCTCCCCAGTGAGCTAAGGACAGACACCTGCAGGGCTGAACACACAAGCTGCGGAGCGCTACGTAATGTGAGGGCAGCAATAAATAACTTATTGAAATTTGTTCAAAATTGTGCACTGTCAGATTTGAGCTGGCCATGCTTATATTTTTTACAAACAATAAATTCTGTTTTTTTTTCTGAAAAGTGTCTCTCTTTCTGTGGTTTTTCTTATCTGTATTGAACAGGGTGAGTTTCAGACTATTTTCACTTTTTTTTTTAATAAAAGCCTATTGTGTGCACATTCATTTCATGTATGACATGTACCTGTAACCTTTATAGTTAAAGAGTTATAGCCACAAATCTAAGAACAGTAAAAAAAAAAAAAAAGTAGCTGGGACCCTAAAGGGTTACCATGTCTGATACAATGTGGTGAAATGCAGCAGTCATGTAAGGAACACCTGCACAGAAGTGGTGTAGTTTATAATGAAAATACAAACAAACAGTCTCCTGTGGCGGAGTGTCCCGCCCCTATTTATTATTATTTGTGTTTTGTTTGCGGCGCAGTGAAAAGCGCCGCGTCTTTTTATTATTTATATTTTAAAACTTCGTGGGGATGCATGACTGATCAGCTACTGATTATTTAAATAGCTGACAGTCATGCATCCTTACCAAACGCGTGCAGACTGTGGCCGAGGGGTAATAAGATAATTAACAGCTAGTTAACCCCTCGGCCAGAGTATAAGAACCTGCAGCTGCCGTGCTGTGGGGTTGGAGTGTTGGAGTAGAGAGTACGGGAGAGCGGAGAGAGCGCGAGAAGACATAGAAACAATTGCTAAAACGTGCTGGTTTAGCCAGCACGCCACTTACTTGTTTGTCTGTTTATTCGTTTGGCCCTCGTGCCCTTTTGTTTCTGTTTTGTTGTTTTGTTTAAATATTTTGTTTTGTTTATTAATAAAATCAGCGGAACGCCATTGCGTTCAGTTTCACCCGCCCATCCATTGTTGTGATTCAGTTACTTTCTGGTCCGTGACGTCACCACTGCGAGCCAGCCTGCCACACTCCTCAAAAATCAAGGAAATTCATTGCAAAAAACTACATTAATGCAGCAGTTAGGGTTGCGAGGAAAGCAAGGAAATGTGGAGTTGGGGTTTTTAACCCAAACTCGCCATTCCCCCTCCCCTCAAGCAGCTCAAAGAACCAGACAACACAAGCAACCGCAGACTACCACCATCAGGTAAGACACAGAACATGCAACTCTTTCTAGATGACACAAGAGACCCCCATCATCATGGTCCAGCGGTGATGTAGCAATGTGTAAGAAAAACACACGCCACTAATGTAGGTGCAGGTGATCAATGAACAGACAGACAATTGCACTGAACAAAAATATAAACGCAACATGTAAAGTGTTGGTCCCATGTTTCATGAGCTGAAATAAAAGATCCCAGAAATTTTCCATACGCACAAAAAGATTATTTCTCTCAAATTTTGTGCACAAATTTGTTTACATCCCTGTTAGTGAGCATTTCTCCTTTGCCAAGATAATCCATCCACCTGACAGGTGTAGCATATCAAGAAGCTGATTAAACAGCATGATCATTACACACGTGCACCTTGTGCTGGGGACAATAAAAGGCCACTAAAAAATGTGCAGTTTTTTCACACAACACAATGCCACAGATGTCTCAAGTTTTGAGGGAGCGTGCAATTGGCATGCTGACTGCAGGAATGTCCACCAGAGCTGTTGCCAGAGAATTGAATGTTCATTTCTCTACCATAAGCCACCTCCAACGTCGTTTTAGAGAATTTGGTAGTACGTCAAACCGGCCTCACAACCGCAGACCACGTGTAACCACGCCAGCCCAGGACCTCCACATCCGGCTTCTTCACCTGCGGGATTGTCTGAGACCAGCCACACGGACAGCTGATGAAACTGTGGGTTTGCACAACCGAAGAATTTCTGCACAAACTGTCAGAAACCGTCTCAGGGAAGCTCATCTGCGTGCTTGTCGTCCTCACCAGGGTCTTGACCTGACTGCAGTTCGGCGTCGTAACTGACTTCAGTGGGCAAATGCTCACCTTCGATGGCCACTGCTACGCTGAAGAAGTGTGCTCTTCACGGATGAATCCCTGTTTCAACTGTACCGGGCAGATGGCAGACAGCGTGTATGGCGTCGTGTGGGTGAGCGGTTTGCTGATGTCAACGTTGTGAACAGAGTGCCCCATGGTGGCGGTGGGGTTATGGTATGGGCAGGCATAAGCTACGGACAACGAACACAATTGCATTTTATCGATGGCAATTTGAATGCACACAGATACCGTGACGAGATCCTGAGGCCCATTGTCATGCCATTCATCCGCCGCCATCACCTCATGTTTCAGCATGATAATGCACGGCCCCATGTCACAAGGATCTGTACACAATTCCTGGAAGCTGAAAATGTCCCACTTCTTCCATGGATACTCACCAGACATGTCACCCATTGAGCATGTTTGGGATGCTCTGGATCGACGTGTACGACAGCGTGTTCCAGTTCCCGCCAATATCCAGCAACTTCGCACAGCCATTGAAGAGGAGTGGGACAACATTCCACAGGCCACAATCAACTCTTTGCGAAGGAGATGTGTCGCGCTGCATGAGGCAAATGGTGGTCACACCAGATACTGACTGGTTTTCTGATCCATGCCCCTACCTTTTCTTTTAAGGTATCTGTGACCAACAGATGCATATCTGTATTCCCAGTCATGTGAAATCCATAGATTAGGGCCAAATGAATTTATTTCAATTGACTGATTTCCTTATATGAACTGTAACTCAGTAAATCTTTGAAATTGTTGCATGTTGCGTTTATATTTGTGTTCAGTGTATAATCCAGGTGCAATGTTGTTTAATGGTTGTATTTAGTAATCCAAATGCCTGATGGCTGACAACAGTAAATAATAACAATGTCAATGAGAAGCAATACAGCGGCATGTATTGTTTATCATGTTCGGTTGGCCCCGAAATAATAACAGTCGTGATTTAATTCACCCACACGTAACACAAACACAAACACCCGTCCACAGTGTGTGCTCTAGTGCTCGTGGTGAACACACAGTACTTTAGTGCAAACACAGTGCAGTGTTGTCCAGGTTCGTGCTGGCCTTTAGCGACAGCTCCTGGATCGTGTTTAGCCGTCTAAATAATCACAATCAGTATTATTTCGACACGACAATAAACAAACAAAACACTCATGATTTTCTTCACACAAAACACAGGTCCTTCCAGGTTGTTCTCTAACCAAAACGAAGGAATAGATCACGTCACTTCAACCCCTATTTATACCGTCACTCATGACCCCTTGGTAAACGATTGCAGCCGCTCCTCCAATCTGCTGCATCATTTCCCTTCCGGGTCAATGAGTTAATGTACCGAAACTCCGCCCCTTTTCTAAATGACCGACTTCCTTTTAACCCTCGGAACGAAGTGTCAGGCCAAACAGTCCAGGGTACTCTGTTCCCGTTACTTAGCGCCCTCACAGGTCGGGAGGGAGATTTACCACCAAGAATCATTGTCTTTCTGTCACAGGGTGGTATTTAATAATTTAGCACCAGTAGGCTCTCTGGTGCTAAACTTTCAAAACCGTTTAGCAGCAATTTTCAAAACGATTTCCACCTGTCAAGGATGCTGGGTTCAGGATCAAAGGTGTCAGTGTCATCTTAGTGTGAACAGGCTGGCTGTATGGGTGACGTCAGGCCACGAAGGAACACACTGAAACGCTGCGGCGCTCAGTGCCTTTAATTTAATTAAACAAATAAAAGATTTAAACAAAAACAGCACACGGCACTTGAGGTCAAAATAAATAGACAAACAAAACAGACAGTGGAAGAACACTAAACAAACAAGTACTGTGCTGGTACTTCAGCACCTCGAAGCAACTGCTTATTATTCTCTTAATAATTTCTCCTTCTCTCCACACCCGTTCTCCACTCATCAAATACACAACCCTGAGTGAGTAAAACCTGCATCTATATATACTGTTGTGCCGGGATTCAATTACTAATTAATCAATCACTTGAATCCCAGCACGTGAACTAATTTGTGCAATCCCGTGCTCACATACTATTACATGCTTTATCTGCACGTGAAGTGATTGTGCAATCCCTGTGCCTAAATACAACTATATATTTCAAATCACTCGTGCTACACAGACCCATTTATATCCTGAGCACCAATACCTATACACCAACATTAACACACCACACGCAACACACAACATGTAACACACACATGGGCGGGGCACACTTACACATATGAATATTCATCAGGGCAGACAGGCGTGAGGCTGATTAAAATGTTGACATGTGGAAACCCACGCTCACAAGCAGCACTGCTTAATGGCAGTGTCACAGACAATAGCTTATGAATGTTTACATAGGAGTCTGGATTGCTGGTTATTACAATGTTTAACAAATCATCCCACATTCTCTGTTTATTTCAATAGCCTACCACCAAATTCCAGCCCTGGGCTTCAAAAGCAAAAAACAAAACACTTCTTCTGTGTTGTTGAACTCGTTTGCTTGATAACACAATGGTATTTATATAAGGATATAAGTGAGGGGGAAAAAAATTTTCAGTAAAATGCTTTATGAAGTAAACATATTTTTTTAAACTCGCGTTTAAATGTAATGGCTCTCAAACTCTCCACGTAGTGTCAGCGAGCTTCCACCACGCCCCTCCCCATAACTACATCCCTCTCCTCTGAATGGACAGCTAAATCGAGATCCCTGCTATCATTGGTTGTTTCAAGTGTCCATTAAAAGAAAATGCTTGCGGGGTCCCCGAGTGGCTCATCCAGTTAAAGTGCTGCCGCTGGGAGCGCAGGACGAGTCACACAGCTTGGACGGCGCCGGTTCACTCTGACTCTCCCAGGGGTGGGGGAATGAGAAACCGACAGGGACTCCTTCTCCTCATTGCACAACAGCGAACCCTACTGGCCATACTGAGCACATTCAGAGTGGATAAGAGGCAGGGCTGGTCTCTGTTCTCCGGGATCGGTAGCCCGCCCATCTCTGCTCTGGATTGCTCGGCGTAAAAGCGATTCTGCCTTTAAGCTTGTGAGATCGGAGGATGCTCACATGCCCTCAGAACACCTGTGTTGTGTTTGTTTTTTATTGGTGTGCATGCGTACCAGTTATCTGAACCCCTGATTATAATGATTATAATGAGAGATGCTTCTTTCATGGTTTAAGGACTGGTTTATAGTCCCAAACTATACAGAATGTGTCTCTTATACCAGAAGGTTCATAAGGTTCATCTCTCACAGTACATTCATATTTTATGAAGTGATTAATGTTTTTTACATGAAAATGTATGTAGAGCATTAATTGCTCTTAAAACCAGCAGACAGCACAGGAACTTACTTAGAGGTGCTGCAGTAAACTTCAACACAAGAACGGCATAATAATCACAATATTTTAGCACAGAATATATTAAGTTAGTTTAAGCATTATTGTAACACTAGTTATATCTCAGACTTAAATTCACTTAAACTGGTGAGAAAGCCTCTCTTGAAAAGGTTTTTATTCCTGATACAAAGCATTTTTGTGATTTAAACATTTTTTTTTAATTTTAGGAAATAGAATTCATGGATGCACAGCACTTTAATTCAATTTGGGATCAGAAAGATGTGGGAACGTTTCTAACCCCATTTTAAACACACCACTGAATACAACTAAAAGCAGCAAACATGTTTGAGTTAATAATACCAAATGAGCAGGGATTAGGTATTTCATGTGGCGCCTAACTGCAGGAATTTCATGAAATGCCTCATTCACAATATGCCTGCAACATATATTTAAGCAGGAATAATGACCACATGGGCCTACACGAGATTCTATAGATAACAGTGATGTGCCCTTAAAATAAATACGATGCCTGGGTTTGACCACACGATGGGGGTGTTCAGAGAATACCGGGTTAACCGAGTAAAACGAATTCAAAAGCAAACTAATGCATTAAATAACAACTATTCACAAAGACGTACAATCATGTAAAATAAGAGACCGTGAACGATATTTTACAAAGGATTTTATTTCATCTTCATTTTTATTATTAATTATTATTTGTGGGTTCAAAAGGGCAGAACTAGAGTTTCACTCGACAAAAATACATCAGTAAGAATGTGACATTTTTTAAATGATCTTAAAACAATATATAAAACAATATACAGTATATAAAAGGCTGACATGTTTACCCCATTTTGTTTTGTATTGTAAGTCTAAATAGCTCCAGATGGTATTTGCTTATTCTTCACATTCCCCTCTTCACTCATTCGGGTGCTTCTGGGTTCTGTTCATTATTCTCTAAATCTCCCTTTACCTGGCTCTGAGCTGCTCTAGAGAATCCGAACTGCCAGGCACTGAACAGCCTTCCTCATTCCATTCAAATCATGTGACACTGTGACCTTTTCAACTCTCTCTCTGTCTGTATATAGACAGAGTAGGCGGGGCGGAGTTGAAACCCCCTCGGGTATTACACCAAGCTCCATTCACACGGGTATTACACCAAGCTCCATTCACACGGGTATTACACCAAGCTCCATTCACACGGGTATTACACCAAGCTCCATTCACACGGGTATTACACCAAGCTCCATTCACACGGGTATTACACCAAGCTCCATTCACACGGGTATTACACCAAGCTCCATTCACACGGGTATTACACCAAGCTCCATTCACACGGGTATTACACCAAGCTCCATTCACACGGGTATTACACCAAGCTCCATTCACACGGGTATTACACCAAGCTCCATTCACACGGGTATTACACCAAGCTCCATTCACACGGGTATTACACCAAGCTCCATTCACACGGGTATTACACCAAGCTCCATTCACACGGGTATTACACCAAGCTCCATTCACACGGGTATTGTACCAAGCTCCATTCACACGGGTATTACACCAAGCTCCATTCACACGGGTATTACACCAAGCTCCATTCACATGGAGGTGTTGCAGTCCAAAATACTCTCTTATAATAATAGAAAACCTAAGCTATCAGTGAATGAATGCATTCAACACTTTTAAATTGCTGAAAGCATAGACCACCTTATTGCTTGTATTTCATTTAAAAGATTGTAAACCTTCAAATTCCTTTAAGACTGTGTGAAGAGGCTTTGACTACGAGTGGCTGCTCTTCAGTTCCAGTTGCCTGCCATAGACATGTGTAATGACTTTAAGAGCGTTTAAAAGGGACCAAAAACAAAGTACACAGAAAGAGTACTTGAAACTGCAAACGCAAGTCAAAAAGGAAGTTAGAAAGGCCAAGAGAGAGATAGAAATAAACATTGCTAAGGGGGCTAAAACTAATTCCATAATGTTTTTTTCCAATATTATAACAGCAAGAGAACATTCAAAGAAGAGGTTAAATGAGACACAAATGGCAAAATCATAGACGAAGAAAAAAAATAGCAAATATATTAAATGATTACTTTTCACAAGTTTGTACAAGGGAGGATATGGACTACATGCCCCAAATGTTGACCTGTTCCTATCCAGTTTTAAATAACTTTAGCAAAACAGAGGCAGAAGTGTTAAAGGGACTAGGAGCTCTTAAAATAAACAAATCCCCTGGGCCGGATGAGATCCTCCCAATAGTACTCAAAGAAATGAAAGAAGTTATTTACAAACCGCTAACCAAGATCATGCAACAGTCTCTTGACACAGGGGTTGTACCGACAGACTGGAGAATTGCAAACGTAATACCGATCCACAAAAAGGGAGACAAAACCGAACCAGGTAACTACAGACCAATAAGCCTGACTTCTATTATATGTAAACTTATGGAAATATAAGATCCAAAATGGAAAATTACCTATATGGTAACAATATCCTGGGAGACAGTCAGCATGGTTTTAGGAAAGGGAGATTGTGTCTAACTAAGCTGCTTGATTTTTTTGAGGATGGAACATCGACAGTGGATAATTGCAAAGCATACGACATGGTTTATTTAGATTTCCAGAAAGCTTTTGACAAAGTCCCGCATAAAAGATTAATTCTCAAACTGAACGCAGTAGGGATTCAAGGAAATGCATGCACATGGATTAGGGAGTGGTTAACATGTAGAAAACAGAAAGTACTGATTAGAGGAGAAACCTCAAATTGGAGCAAGGTAACCAGTGGTGTACCACAGGGATCAGTATTAGGTCCTCTGCTATTCCTAATCTACATTAATCATTTAGATTCTGGTATAGTAAGCAAACTTGCTAAATTTGCAGATGACACAAAAATAGGAGTGGCGACAAACACTGTTGCAGCAGCAAAGGTCATTCAAAATGATCTAGACAGCATTCAGAACTGGGCAGACACATGGCAAATGACATTTAATAGAGAAAAGTGTAAGGTACTGCACGCAGGCAATAAAAATGTGCATTATAAATATCATATGGGAGATACTGGAATTGAAGAAGGAATCTATAAAAAAAAGACCTAAGAGTTTATGTTGACTCAGAAATGTCTTCATCTAGACAATGTGGGGAAGCTATAAAAAAGGCCAACAAGATGCTCGGATATATTGTGAGAAGTGTTGAATTTAAATCAAGGGAAGTAATGTTAAGACTTTACAATGCATTAGTAAGACCTCACCTAGAATATTGTGTTCAGTTCTGGTCACCTCGTTACAAAAAGGATATTGCTGCTCTAGAAAGAGTGCAAAGAAGAGTGACCAGAATTATCCCGGGTTTCAAAGGCATGTCGTATGCAGACAGGCTAAAAGAATTGAATCTATTCAGTCTTGAACAAAGACGACTATGCAGTGATCTGATTCAAGCATTCAAAATTCTAAAAAGTATTGACAATGTCGATCCAGGGGACTTTTTCAACCTGATAAAAGAAACAAGGACCAGGGGTCACAAATGGAGATTAGATAAAGGGGCATTCAGAACATAAAATAGGAGGCGCTTTTTTACACAGAGAATTGTGAGGGTCTGGAACCAACTTCCCAGTAATGTTGTTGAAGCTGATACCATGGGATCCTTCAAGAAGCTGCTTGATGAGATTCTGGGATCAATAAGCTACTAACAACCAAACGAGCAAGATGGGCCGAAAGGCCTCCTCTCGTTTGTAAACTTTCTTATGTTCTTATGATCTAGCCTAAGTTGCAAATGTCTATGGCAGTGCAACTAGAAGTCAAGGGCAGCTCCTGAAGTCAATGGACCTGAACACAGACTTATCAAAAAATGAGAAACAGTATTTGACTGATTGAAATAGAAACACCCAGAATGACTGCAAACATCATGAAAAGGTCAGTAAGAAATGCAGCTCGAATCCATGAACTCGTTACATTGTGTTTGAGTTAAATACAGTTTAACATTCCTGGAAAAGTCCCACGATTAACAATGTTGTCTTTAATATAAAAGCATTAAAACCCGTTATTTTATGTATTTACTAATTTACTTTTTTTTTAAATCATGATTTGGTTTATAAGAGCACTCCAGTAACCTCACAAACAAAAGGACATTTTCCATTTAAACAACAGAAATGATACACATTTATACTTCTGTATATTCTTTATTAAAATAATTCTGGCTTCTGCTCTGCTTTTGTTGACGAGACTTCGCTAAACTAACACTTTCATGCCAGGGTCCTTGTTTTTAAGGAATACGTAGCTTCTAATTGTATTTATTATATTTTTTACCATCCCTTTACTGTTCTATGTTTACAATAACTCTGGGGGCTCTTATTATTACAATCACCACAGGGCTCTTATTATTACAATCACTCCAGGGCTCTTATTATTACAATCACCACAGGGCTCTTATTATTACAATCACTCCAGGGCTCTTATTATTACAATCACCACAGGGCTCTTATTATTACAATCACTCCAGGGCTCTTATTATTACAATCACCACAGGGCTCTTATTATAATAATTCAGGAGCTCTTATTATTACAATCACTCTGGGGGCTCTTATTACAATCATTCAGGAGCTCTTATTATAATAATTCAGGAGCTCTTATTATTACAATCATTCAGGAGCTCTTATTACAATAATTCCAGAGCTCTTATTATTACAATCAGTCAGGCGCTCTTATTACAATCATTCAGAAGCTCTTATTATTACAATCACTCCAGGGCTCTTCTTATTACAATCACTCCGGGGGCTCTTATTATAATCACTGCATTTCTCTGCTAGGTCTGTGCTTAGGTGTTCTCCTCTGAGTTCAGGAGCTGCTACAGATACAACCCAGGCCAGATCAGCCAGTGTAAGAGCAGACCCATCTAGTGATCTGCCACTTTGGGTTTCCTTTAGTTTGCTGGCAAAACACTAGCTGTGCACTAGATGGCTCTGGCATTTCCTGCTATAAAAGACTGGCTGATCTGGCCTATGTCTACAACAGCAACTAAAAAGGAAGGGCGGCTCCTGAACTCAGTCAAAGCAACAGACTCAACAAAACAAAGTGGGGGACCTTTTCTAATCTGAACTCGGTGCACGGATGTTAAAGCCAGGCTGCCTGTCGCCATGTTTGAAGGAACAGGAACAAGCTGCAGACAAGCATCAATGGAGTATATTCCATGAAGAACAGGGCATGTGGTCAACCTATCATGACTTCAAGCATCTCCCACGGCCACCGCAATGATCTCAATCCGACGAGCATGGCTGGGATGACCTGGAATCTTCTGACTGCCTCTCTGCAGTGACTGAAACATTACCGAGTGAACGGAGCCCTGCCAGCACCTTGTGCATGTCAAGTTGTGCTCAGCGAAGCGGAACCCAGTATTAGGGACATGTCCTAATAAAAGTGACCAGGCTGTGTCTATTAACAATTTGAACTAATCTTGAGGGACATCAAAAACTGAAGATTAGCCCAGAACAGGCAGAAGTCTCATATTATATAATAGATTATTAATAAAGAAATAAAGAAACAGAAATACAGTGCAGAGTTTTCAGGAAGCAAGTGATGTTATAATTGGGTGGTACATTGTTACAGGTATTCAAGCCAAAAAAATACAATTCAAATATGCACTAGTCCACAAAAAAAAGAATTAACAAAAACAATAAAACCAAGACAACTAAAAGAAAGAGAAAAGACACCAAAATGCCCATTCACAGAAAGCAGCAGCAGCAGTAATCATGATAATAATAATATTCATAGTACAAGGAGCAGTACAGTTAGATGCCTATCAGGTTTCTTAAAAATCAATTTCCAAACATCATCTCCCAAAATTAAGATATGAAAAGGAGGGCCTCAGAAGCCAAGTGGATTTGAGCATAGAAAGCTAGAAGAATTAGTCATCATTATAGTTAGGATTAGTTACACGTTTTCTTTCTTTAGACGCTGGTTTGTTTTGCAATAGATTCTTCTTCATTTATTGTCCTTGTTATATTTTGTTTAACAAGATCTCTTTCTTCTCTCTCTCCTTTCCAGAAACTGCTTTCATTTTATTTTATTAGTATTAGTATTACTCGTCCAATTTCATTTCTTTCTGGAGTGCGTTTCAATCCATCTCTCACTTTCTCTCATTCCTTTTCCTTGTTATTTTTAAAGAGGGATTGCTTCAATGCAAGTTTCCGTTTTGATCCATTCAAACAAACATTTCAAACTGAAATAATAAAAGGTGGATTTTTCTAAGCAATACTGGTACAAACCACACACGGGCAGTCACTGTACTGAACAGGAAACGTTGATAAAAAATACATCGACTGCATTGAAAACTTTTTTTTCACACAGGACCTTTATAGTTTAGTTGATAAAAGGAAAATGCGTTGTATCACAGAGAGTGGCGAGGGGATGGAATGGGTTTCCAATGGTTACCGAGTCATGTAATTGATGCTGAATCTCTGGGATCCTTTTGAAATGGACGAGCTCTGATGGGCTGAATGGCCTCCTCTCGTTCATAAACTTTGTTCTGATGAATAAAAATGAAACTCAAAGTACAGCCCAAACTGCAGTTTATTTAATAGAAGTTCAATCTTTTTTAGTATTGCTTGGGGGTAAAATTGAAAACAAGCATTTCATTGTGAAAATCTTAACTGAGAACACAGGTTCCTCAAGGATATTCTCAAGCGAAGTTTATATGTTTCCTCTAATTGTTTAAAAAAAAAAAAAAGAAAAACTAAACCATGTGTAAATCGTGGCTGTCAATGCAGCTTACTGCACGCGTTTGAGTTCCCAGCAAGTTCAAATCTCACAAGAACAGATCCACACTGTTAAGTCTCTCGGTTTTGTTTAAAGTCTTCTACAAAATGTCTCCACATTACATTATTTTCAGTCTTTCTTTAATATAAAATGACTGCTGTTTTTATTGCATATAAAATGTGGGCAATTCCATCTGTTATTGCAAGCAGGACCCATCTTGTCTTGACTTTCTTGTGAAGTCCAATCTCAGAGAAAAGCTTTGATTCTTCTGCATTAATAACACTGCCACAGAAGTGCACTCTCTATTCCCAGGGTTATTTTTACTTCATGTAAATGGATGATCTTCACAGTGCCATTCAGAGCAGAACTGAACTGAGCATTGCAGGCAATCCATCCAACACTGCATCTTGTTAATCTTGTTTCTTCTTTAAAATAAGCCTGTGTATAATATTGCTAACAATCCCACTCTGATCTTTATTTTCATTAAAAAATTGTAATGTTGTCAGGTCCATTTTGCAAGCTTGCTTTAAAAAATACAATGCAAATACAAATGATGGGGAAGTTGTTCCAACTCCACATTGCAAGGACCCTCCTCTTTCCTCCCCTTCTCTTCTCTTTCCTCTCTCTCCATTTTTGGTTAAAATCATCCTGTAGAATAAGGTTGCTTGTTGATATTCCTCTTGGGAAGTCTCTGGCAGATCGTCTGTGTTGAAAGTGATTGGCGCTGACAAAACAAATCCATCAATCTTGTTTTGCACTTGAATTCGTTCCACAGGTCTGAAATGTGCAGCTCTGAAGAAACACGCATTCCAGTAAACATGGACTTTCATTGCAAAACATCAGCTACTACTGCAGGGTGAAGAAATCTGTTTGCACAAGCCTTGCTGCTTTTGGATAGTGTTGCACTTCCTTAGTCAGCTGCAGGGTGACAAATGATCCTCCCCCAAGCCAGTAACCCAAAGACACTGCTGACCGAGGAGGTGCAAGTGTAAGAGATTTCCTGAGTCCAAGGCACGCAAACACAGACTCGTTTCAACTTGGTGTTGTATCAGACATTTTAAAATGGAAATACAGGTTTTCTGTGACACATGTTTGTTTCAAAACAGTCCATCTGAGAGTCATGTAGCGAATGGGCTCCCCTTGCTCAGGTTTATCATTGAAATGAGCAGGTAGGTGCAGGAGGTTGAGAAATGAGGCCCCTGGTAAATCTGCTGTGAATGAACTGATTCTCATCACAGCATCAATACGTCTCATCTGTGAGTCTGGAGGGTTACTAGAACAATTTAACATCAAACTACTGATCATATTAATATACTTAATGAGTTCTGAAACCCAGGACTGGGTACAGTAGGGCTAGTGTGAGTTTCTAACCTTGCTCAAACTCCTGGCTCCTGATCATTTCAGTAATAGACTTCATTGAGGGGAGTTCTGAATCTCAGAACTGGGTGCAGGGGTTTCAAGCCCTGTAATGGAGATGCAAAACAGGTGTAAGCAATCTTTTGTGAGCTGCAACTCCTTTAGTCTTGGTTGACTGCTGGAGCTCCGTCATGTCCAGCCCTGAATGGCAGTCTCTCTCACTCTCTCCTCTACGTGAGCTGGTGCGGTGCCTCCAGCATCTCCATGAGGAAGGTGTCAATGGGAGTGTCTCCAATCAGCTTGAAGAAGAACAGGTGCTCCAGGCATTTCAGACCAATCGAGCGCAGCGCTGGCAGGCGGAGGAGGAGCTTAGCGAACCTGGGAGGTGGGGCCACAAGACAAAGGGAAGAAAATAGAGAGTTAGATGACATAAGCATTGGAGCCATTACTATAAAAACAGCCACTTCGTAGGGGTTATTCTTCTTAACACTGAATGTGTGAAACTGAACGACGATGGTTTAGAATGGAAGTCATTCCAGGTTGATTGCTGCAGAATTGTAAATGTTTTTAGCATTGCTTTATAGCCTCCACTTAGTTGCTTCAAATTAAATAGTTTCCCTTATATTTGCAATAACTCTTATCCTATTGCGAGACCTCAAATGGCTTTAGCAGGCTCAACAGAGAATCCAGACAGCAGTCCTAAAGGCTTCAGAGAGAACTAACTAAACAAACAGAATCTCTTGGGATGAACATTCCCTGAAGCCAAGATTCAGACGTTTTCAATTTTAAACACACACCCCTGCAGCGACGTGCACGCACACACACACTGACACACACACGCACACGCACACACACTGACACACGCACGCACTCTCACACACGCACACACACACACACACACACACACCACAACACACACACACACACACACACTCACTCCCTCACCTGCCCTGCTGGTCTGGGTATCTCTGCTTGCAGTAGGACTCCAGGGAGGCGTAGACCTTCTCTCTCAGCAGCTCCACCTCACTGGGGTTAGACAGCCCCTTCGCATCTTGCAAATCAAAATGGCTGGTGTTTATTTTCAATGATGAACAGGAACAGGCAGAAGCAATGGAGTAACTATTTACAGTGGTTGGCCAATTAAGACAGAAAACAAAATACCAAGGCAAAGAACAGAAGCTAAATAAAGTAGCTGGATACTGCAACAGGGAAGTGCCAGCTTGCTGAATGCAGGTCTCGACACCCCCGTCTCACATCAGCTGTTTTACACACAGCCCTCTTTCTGCAGCTTTACAGGAACACAGACTCACTAACTGAGCTCAGGACAGGGCTTTAAAAGCTAATAATACATCAAATATACATATTACTAAGCTATACATTAGCGTCGTTATGGATGAGGTAGTTGAGGAACTATAACATTCTTCATCCATTCTTCCCCCATCCATAGACTAACATGCATGCTCCCGCCAGACTAAAAAAGTACCCGCGCACACACACACACACACACATACATACACACGTGCACGCACACACACTGCCACTTTGTGCAACATTTTCCCGCTCCATACAATTGATATTTTCAGTTTCTTTTCCTTTGTCTTGTCCACAGGGCATTTACAAATAAAAATAAACTAATGAGCTCTTGAGGTAGAGACGCTGCGAGTTCCCTGAGCGTGGCTCTGCTCAGTGCGCTCCGCGTCGGCTCTGCTGCGTCGGCTCTGCTGCGCCGGCTCTGCTCAGTGCGCTCCGCGTCGGCTCTGCTGCGTCGGCTCTGCTCAGTGCACTGCGTCGACTCTGCTGCGTCGGCTCTGCTCAGTGCACTGCGTCGACTCTGCTGCGTCGGCTCTGCTCAGCGCGCCGCGTCTCCTCTGCTGCGTGGCTCTGCTCAGTGCGCTCCGCATCGGCTCTGCTGCGCCCGGCTCTGCTCAGTCGCTCGCGTCGGCTCTGCTGCGTCGGCTCTGCTCAGTGCACTGCGTCGGCTCTGCTGCGTCGGCTCTGCTCAGTGCACTGCGTCGACTCTGCTGCGTCGGCTCTGCTCAGTGCACTGCGTCGACTCTGCTGCGTCGGCTCTGCTGCGTCGGCTCTGCTCAGTGCACTGCGTCGGCTCTGCTGCGTCGGCTCTGCTCAGTGCACTGCGTCGACTCTGCTGCGTCGGCTCTGCTCAGTGCACTGCGTCGACTCTGCTGCGTCGGCTCTGCTGCGTCGGCTCTGCTCAGTGCACTGCGTCGGCTCTGCTGCGTCGGCTCTGCTCAGTGCACTGCGTCGACTCTGCTGCGTCGACTCTGCTGCGTCGGCTCTGCTGCGTCGGCTCTGCTCAGTGCACTGCGTCGGCTCTGCTGCGTCGGCTCTGCTCAGTGCGCTCCGCGTCGGCTCTGCTGCGTCGGCTCTGCTCAGTGCGCTCCGCGTCTGCTCTGCTGCGCCGGCTCTGCTCAGTGCACCGCGTCTGCTCTGCTGCGCCGGCTCTGCTCAGTGCGCCGCGTCTGCTCTGCTGCGTCGACTCTGCTGCGTCGGCTCTGCTCAGTGCGCCGCGTCTGCTCTGCTGCGTCGGCTCTGCTCAGTGCGCTCCGCGTCTGCTCTGCTGCGCCGGCTCTGCTCAGTGCACTGCGTCGACTCTGCTGCGTTGGCTCTGCTCAGTGCGCCGCGTCTGCTCTGCTGCGCCGGCTCTGCTCAGTGCGCTCCGCGTCTGCTCTGCTGCGCCGGCTCTGCTCAGTGCACTGCGTCGACTCTGCTGCGCCGGCTCTGCTCAGTGCGCCGCGTCTGCTCTGCTGCGTTGGCTCTGCTCAGTGCGCCGCGTCTGCTCTGCTGCGTTGGCTCTGCTCAGTGCGCTCCGCGTCTGCTCTGCTGCGCCGGCTCTGCTCAGTGCACTGCGTCGACTCTGCTGCGCCGGCTCTGCTCAGTGCGCCGCGTCTGCTCTGCTGCGCCGGCTCTGCTCAGTGCACTGCGTCGACTCTGCTGCGCCGGCTCTGCTCAGTGCACTGCGTCTGCTCTGCTGCGCCGGCTCTGCTCAGTGCACTGCGTCGACTCTGCTGCGCCGGCTCTGCTCAGTGCGCCGCGTCTGCTCTGCTGCGTCGGCTCTGCTCAGTGCGCTCCGCGTCTGCTCTGCCGCGTCGGCTCTGCTGTGCGCTGGGACTCGCATACAGACCTTGTTTCTTTTCTCTTTCTTGGTTCCAGCTCCTCCCGGACACACAGGACCTGCACTCCTGTACTGCTAAGTATTTTCATATGTATTTGGCTTCAAGTTACAATGATTTATTATTGCAACCAAAGGTCATGTTTAAAAGTAGCGATTGCAGTTATGAAGTAATGGGGGATTTCACTCCATTATAACAATATAATAGACGTGCAACCACACACACGCAGCGGGGTCAACCCTTCACAACCACGCACACGGAGACAACCCTTCACAACCACGCACACGGAGACAACCCTTCACAACCACGCACACGGAGACAACCCTTCACAACCACGCACACGGAGACAACCCTTCACAACCACGCACACGGAGACAACCCTTCACAACCACGCACACGGAGACAACCCTTCACAACCACACACACACACACACGGGACAACCCTTCACAACCACACACATGGAGACAACCCTTCACAACCACGCACATGGAGACAACCCGTCACAACCACGCACACGGGGACAACCCGTCACAACCACGCACACGGGGACAACCCGTCACAACCACACACACACACACGGGACAACCCTTCACAACCACGCACACGGAGACAACCCTTCACAACCACGCACACGGAGACAACCCTTCACAACCACGCACACACACACGGGACAACCCTTCACAACCACACACACGGAGACAACCCTTCACAACCACACACACGGAGACAACCCGTCACAACCACGCACACGGAGACAACCCGTCCCAACCACACACACGGGGACAACCCTTCACAACCACACACACACACACGGAGACAACCCTTCATTCCGGGGGCTTGTGGGTTTTTAGGCCTTCCTCATTTGTGGAATAACCACACCACTCCTGAGAATGTGTAAACAGAGGACAGTCTCTCTCTGTCCCTGTCCGTCTCACCTGGGTTGAACAGTATGATGGCTCGCAGGCAGCCTAGCTCCGTCTTGTCCATCTGCATGTCTCTCATCTTGGAGACGAGCTCAGTCAGCACCCTGCACAGAGACACAGATTCAGGCCAGTACAATAGCAGCTGCTGATGGGCACGGGTTACCTTTCCAAGACAGCCTCACTATTGGCAGTGCTGGAGATTTCTAGGGCAGTCTTGTATTTATAAAAGGTCCCAGCCACAATCAACACCTTTTAAAACAGTATGGCAACAGTGGTTGTAAACCTGTGGAAGATGCACCCCCACACTGTAGATGTGTATTTTGTATTAAACCTGTATCAAAGATGGAGTGCCTCCTATTTCTCAGTTCTGTATGAACAGGATGATGGTTCTGATTGAGTTCTGTATGAACAGGGTGATGGTTCGGATTGAGTTCTGTATAAACAGGGTGATGGTTCTGATCGAATTCTGTATAAACAGGGTGATGGTTCTGATTGAGTTCTGTATAAACAGGGTGATGGTTCTGATCGAGTTCTGTATAAACAGGGTGATGGTTCTGATCGAGTTCTGTATAAACAGGGTGATGGTTCTGATCGAGTTCTGTATGAACAGGATGATGGTTCTGATTGAGTTCTGTATGAACAGGGTGATGGTTCTGATTGAGTTCTGTATTATAAAGCTACTGATCATAATAAATAAGACTGTATTTTTTCACAGTTATCACAGATTTCTGTGAAATGTACTCATTGCTGTACCCACTGCCACCCAATATGTTTTAGAACATGTCCCCATGTGCACCTATCTGTGCTGTACAGGGTCCAGAGCTCCTGTCCCGTGTGCACCTATCTGTGCTGTACAGGGTCCAGAGCTCCTGTCCCATGTGCACATATCTGTGCTGTACAAGGTCCAGAGCTCCTGTCCCGTGTGCACCTATCTGTGCTGTACAGGGTCCAGAGCTCCTGTCCCATGTGCACCTATCTGTGCTGTACAGGGTCCACAGCTCCTGTCCCATGTGCACATATCTGTGCTGTACAAGGTCCAGAGCTCTTGACCCATGTGCACCTATCTGTGCTGCACAGGGTACAGAGCTCCTGTCCCATGTGCACCTATCAGTGCTCTAAGGTCAGCCAATTCTGGCCGCCTAGCTATTCTAAAGCCCAAGACAAAGAGAAAGGGAGAGAGCTTTCAGCTATAATGCACCAGGATTGTGGAATAGATTGCCATCTGACATCACAGAAGCAGTCACTTCATGTTTTTAAGTTGAGGTTAAAAACTCATTTTTTTAGATTAGCTTTTGAATCCTGATTTTATGTATCAATCTATTCATATTATCATTTTACCCTCTCTTTTTATGAATTGTATTGTATGTTTCGTTCACTGTATTTGATGCTTTTAATTATTGAATTGTTGCTTAACTTATTTTTCTCCTCTCATCAGTCGTTTCTGTACTCTGTTTAATTATACTGTATTCATGTTGTTGATTTGATTGTATTGTAAAGCGCTTTGGGACACTGTGTGAAAGCCGCTATATAAATACATAAACTTTAAAATGAAACTTTAAAATGTAGCTCCCCATGGAAATTCCCATATTCTAATAGAATTGTGTAAATATAAATGCTTATCACGTAAAACACAAATGCAGCAAATGTTATTGATGAACTACCTGCTAAAGATCGCTCTGTCCAGTACAAGAAGAGCACATTTCACATGTCTGTTAATCAAAATATTCTACAATTTAGTGTTTACTGTCCTTCGGGTAAGCACTTAAAATTTAGGAACATTTGTTATATAATAACTCTAGAGAATTATCAATTTTGAATGTGATAATGCTATTTTTTTCTGCATTAATAAATATTATGTTTAATTGTGTACTGTTTTGAAATACCTATTTTTAGACCATGAAATGCTGTGAAATAAGCCATGTTTTACCGTGATTTAAAAATGCTGCCCTACTTATACAGTGTGCTGCCGATTTCAAAGAGACGGAGACCTGGATAAACAGCATGACTGTGCCCAGCCCCACTACACACTCGTATTACATGGACCTGCATTAACAGCATGACTGTGCCCAGCCCCACTACACACTCGTATTACATGGACCTGGATAAACAGCATGACTGTGCCCAGCCCCACTACACACTCGTATTACATGGACCTGGATAAACAGCATGACTGTACCCAGCCCCACTACACACTCGTATTACATGGACCTGGATAAACAGCATGACTGTGCCCAGCCCCACTACACACTCGTATTACATGGACCTGGATAAACAGCATGACTGTGCCCAGCCCCACTACACACTTGTAGTACATGGTCCTGCATTAACAGTATGACGTGGCTGGTTTTTGTGAGTGGCTCCCTGTCGAGGAGGACCCCACGCTGAACACCTGTATTTCAGCACCGAGGTGCTCCTGAGACCTGTATTGACAGCACTGCAGGTATCTGCTTACCCGTCCAAGATGGCCCTGTATTGTCTTGACAGTATTAATGGAGCTGGCCCTGTACTGTATTGACAGTATTAATAGAGATGGTCCTGTATTAACAGTATTAAAACACAGGGAGTCATAGTCTGAGCACCACGAAAACTGGAGGGTACGTGGAGGACGATGTGCAAAGGAACCGGGGGCTGTTCAATAAAACATTTAGGAAGAATTGAAAGCAACGCAAAAACAATGTTGTGTGAATTCTGCATCTCAATATACAGGGCCTGCAGTGGTTGGTACTGATTCCCTGCTCACCTGTCAAAGATGGCCCCCACTCCAGCGCTGTGCGCACTGTTCCGATGCACGTGCAAACCCGTCGCTAGCAAGATACCATCCTTCACAGTGATGGAGCGATGAGAGAACGAGGCAATGAGCAACTCGTTCCAGCCTGAGAGGAGAGAGTGAGAGGAGAACATGAGGAGAGTCGAGGAGAAGAGAGCGTGAGGAGAGAAGAACATGAGGAGAGCGTGAGGAGAGGAGAACATGAGGAGAGCGTGAAGACAGGAGAGCAGAGGAGGAGAGAGCATGAGGAGAGCATGAAGAGAGGAGAGGAGAGCATGAGGAGAGGAGAACATGAGGAGAGCATGAGGAGAGGATGAGGAGAGGAGAGCAGAGGAGAGGAGAGCATGAGGAGGAGAGGAGAGGAGAGCATGAGGAGAGTGTGAGGAGGAGAGGAGAGCATGAGGAGAGCATGAGGAGCAGAGGATGAGGAGAGGAAAGCAGAGGAGAGGAGAGCATGAGGAGAGTGTGAGGAGGAGAGCATGAGGAGGAGAGGAGAGCATGAGGAGAGCATAAGGAGGAGAGGAGAGCATGAGGAGAGCAGAGAAGAGGAGAGCATGAGGAGAGGAGAGCATGAGGAGAGGAGAGCAGAGGAGGAAAGGATGAGGAGAGCAGAGGAGAGGAGAACATGAGGAGAGCGTGAAGACATTTTGACGGTTTGATGTTTTCAAATTTAAATTACTCTGCATGTCTGAAAGTTATGCAGTTGTCCGTTTATGACTTTTCTTAAATACATACACTGACAGCATTTCAAAGGCAGGATCTCAAAAATAAGGAAGTTATAATCCTGCCCACCTAGACCTGCCAAAGCAGTCATTTTGACTGTCTTTCACAATTTTTTAAATTTGGAAATCGCCAATTGTTTTTTTTTTTTTACCCCATTTTCTCCAATTCCTAATGAGTCAAGACATTATAAATAAGTGCCAGATTGGATTCCTTCCAAAGCACCGCATTTAAAAAAAAAGAAAAAGTGTTTGTTTCTCTGTCACTCTGGAATACACCTCAAACTGCTAGTCAGGGATTGGTGGAAAAGTGTCTGACACAATTCAATCTATGTACTCAGCAATACAGTGTAAAGTAAAGATTAATGGCAAGCAGACAGGTCCCTTTAGGCAGGAGACAGGAGAGACAGCGCTGTAGCCTCAGCCCCACTCTCTTCAACATTTATATCAATGATCTGCCTGGCGCCTATCAATCTGCCAATCAAAGCACTAAAAGAGAAAGCTCTCAGAGCACACTGCACCATTAAAACACTGGCTGCATTTAATCAAAGAGAAAGCTCTCAGAGCACACTGCACCATTAAAAACACTGGCTGCATTTAATCAAAGAGAAAGCTCTCTGAGCACACCACCATTAAAAACACTGGCTGCATTTAAATCAAAGAGAAAGCTCTCAGAGCACACACCACCATTAAAAACACTGGCTGCATTTAATCCTCCTACAACATTATTACTCAAGCTGTTTGATAGCATAATTCAGCCAATCCTGCTCTCTGGGAGTGAAGTCTGGGGTTCAACCATGAGTGCAGATTACTCAAAGTGGGATAAAACCCCACAGAAACACACCTTCTGTTCTGTAAAGAGATCCTGCACACACACAGAGAATCCCCCAACAACGACTGCAGAGCAGAGCTGGGGAGAGTCCCTCTGCTAATCCCCATACAGAAAAGAAGAACTCAATTCAGAAAGCAGCTCAAACTCCCTCACTTCCCAGCACTGGAATCAGTCTCAGGCAGTGCACTTAAACCATCTTTGCAGTCCTGCATGCATCCCTCTCCTCCAGAACTGCCATTAATATCCAGCAGAGCCCTGGCACTGAGCCCACCAGGCATGAGGCACTAAAAAAAACACTAGGCTCTGCCCTGGTAGAAAACTACACCCTCTACTGGATAGAACAAATGAAATATCAAAACAAATGCAATCTCTAAGTTCTACAACAGGAGAATACATCCTGGCAGAGTATCTAATTCTATAGTGTCCTGTCACAGGGCCAGAGACACATAATAGACAAACCCAACTAATAGACAAACCCATTGTTCATTTCATGTCTGTTCTTTTGTGTTAATACATTGCATCTTTGGCAATACTTGAACTTCTCATGCCAATAAAGTATCTGAACTTGGAGGGGGGGAGCGTGACAGAGGAGAGGAGAGGAGAGAGAGAGAGGCGGGGAGAGGGTGAGAGAGAGAGGAGAAGAGAGTATTGTGAGAGAAGAGAGGAGATGAGAGAAGAGAGGAGAGAAGTGGGGAGAGCTTGAGAGGAAAGTGTAAACAGAGAGAGAGAGAGAAAGTGTAAGCTGTGAGAGCGAAAGAGAGAGCAATACACTGTTCTTCACCGTGATAAAGTGATAAGAGATGGGGGTGGGGGGTAATAGACAGCCCTCAGAGAACTGAGGGAGGGACAGACAGACAGACAGACACGCACACACTCACCTGCTCTGAGCAGGATGACCTGGTCGTCCAGCGGCAGCTCTGAGAAGTGAGGGATCCTCTTGGCCCACTCCACCAGGGTGAAGAGCTGCTTGTCAGCCGCCTGGCAGATATTAGTGACGGGGTCATTGGGCTGAGAGAGACAGAGAGAGAGAGAGAAAGAGTTAATACAGCCAGAGAGAGAGAGAGAGAGAGAGAGAGGTGAGGGTTACACAGTCCAAGAGAGAGGGATTGCCACGCTGCCTGTGTCAGTGTTACTCACAGAGTATGCAGTGTGTGTCAGTGTTACTCACAGAGTTTGCCATGTGTGTGTCAGTGTTACTCAGAGTTTGCAGTGTGTGTCAGTGTTACTCACATAGTTTGCAGTGTGTGTGTCAGTGTTACTCACATAGTTTGCAGTGTGTGTGTGTCAGTGTTACTCACATAGTTTGCAGTGTGTGTGTCAGTGTTACTCACATAGTTTGCAGTGTGTGTCAGTGTTACTCAGTTTGCAGTGTGTGTCAGTGTTACTCACATAGTTTGCAGTGTTTGTGTCAGTGTTACTCACGTAGTTTGCAGTGTGTGTCAGTGTTACTCAGAGTTTGCCAAGTGTGTGTCAGTGTTACTCAGAGTTTGCAGTGTGTGTCAGTGTTACTCAGAGTTTGCAGTGTGTGTCAGTGTTACTCACATAGTTTGCAGTGTGTGTGTGTCAGTGTTACTCACATAGTTTGCAGTGTGTGTGTCAGTGTTACTCACAGAGTTTGCAGTGTGTGTCAGTGTTACTCACATAGTGTGCAGTGTGTGTGTCAGTGTTACTCAGAGTTTGCAGTGTGTGTCAGTGTTACTCAGTTTGCAATGTGTGTGTGTCAGTGTTACTCAGAGTTTGCAGTGTGTGTGTCAGTGTTACTCAGAGTTTGCAGTGTGTGTGTCAGTGTTACTCAGAGTTTGCAGTGTGTGTGTGTCAGTGTTACTCAGAGTTTGCAGTGTGTGTGTGTCAGTGTTACTCAGAGTTTGCAGTGTGTGTGTCAGTGTTACTCAGAGTTTGCAGTGTGTGTGTCAGTGTTACTCAGAGTTTGCAGTGTGTGTGTGTCAGTGTTACTCAGTTTGCAGTGTGTGTGTGTCAGTGTTACTCACAGTTTGCAGTGTGTGTCAGTGTTACTCACATAGTTTGCAGTGTGTGTGTGTGTGTGTCAGTGTTACTCACAGTTTGCAGTGTGTCAGTGTTACTCCGAGTTTGCAGTGTTTTGCAGTGTGCATCAGTGTTACTCAGAGTTTGCAGTGTGTGTGTCAGTGTTACTCACAGTTTGCAGTGTGTGTCAGTGTTACTCACATAGTGTGCAGTGTGTGTGTGTCAGTGTTACTCAGTTTGCAGTGTGTCAGTGTCACTCACGGTTTGCAAGTGTGTGTCAGTGTTATTCAGTTTGAAGTGTGTGTGTCCGTGGGTGTGTCAGTGTTACTCAGAGTTTGCAGTGTGTGTCAGTGTTACTCACAGTTTGCAGTGTGTCAGTGTTACTCCGAGTTTGCAGTGTTTTGCAGTGTGCATCAGTGTTACTCAGAGTTTGCAGTGTGTATGTGTCAGTGTTATTCAGTTTGAAGTGTGTGTGTCCGTGGGTGTGTGTCAGTGTTACTTAGTTTGCAGTGTGTGTGTGTCAGTGTTACTCACATAGTGTGCAGTGTGTGTCAGTGTTACTCACATAGTGTGCAGTGTGTGTGTGTGTCAGTGTTACTCAGTTTGCAGTGTGTCAGTGTCACTCACAGTTTGCAGTGTGTGTGTCAGTGTCACTCACGGTTTGCATTGTGTGTGTCAGTGTTATTCAGTTTGAAGTGTGTGTGTCCGTGGGTGTGTCAGTGTTACTCAGAGTTTGCAGTGTGTGTCAGTGTTACTCACAGAGTATGCAGTGTGTGTCAGTGTTACTCAGAGTTTGCAGTGTGTATGTGTCAGTGTTATTCAGTTTGAAGTGTGTGTGTCCGTGGGTGTGTCAGTGTTACTCAGAGTTTGCAGTGTGTGTCAGTGTTACTCACAGAGTATGCAGTGTGTGTGTCAGTGTTACTCAGAGTTTGCAGTGTGTATGTGTCAGTGTTATTCAGTTTGAAGTGTGTGTGTCCGTGGGTGTGTGTCAGTGTTACTCAGTTTGCAGTGTGTGTGTCAGTGTTACTCACAGTTTGCAGTGTGTGTCAGTGTTACTCACATAGTGTGCAGTGTGTGTGTGTCAGTGTTACTCAGTTTGCAGTGTGTCAGTGTCACTCACAGTTTGCAGTGTGTGTGTCAGTGTTACTCAGTTTGCAGTGTGTGTGTCAGTGTTACTCAGAGTTTGCAGTGTGTGTCAGTGTTACTCACAGAGTATGCAGTGTGTGTGTCAGTGTTACTCAGAGTTTGCAGTGTGTATGTGTCAGTGTTACTCAGTTTGAAGTGTGTGTGTCCGTGGGTGTGTCAGTGTTACTCAGAGTTTGCAGTGTGTGTGTGTCAGTGTTACTCAGAGTTTGCAGTGTGTGTGTCAGTGTTACTCAGTTTGCAGTGTGTGTGTCAGTGTTACTCAGAGCTTGCAGTGTGTGTGTCAGTGTTACTCAGTTTGCAGTGTGTGTGTCAGTGTTACTCAGTTTGCAGTGTGTGTGTCAGTGTTACTCAGAGCTTGCAGTGTGTGTGTCAGTGTTACTCAGTTTGCAGTGTGTGTGTCAGTGTTACTCAGTTTGCAGTGTGTGTGTCAGTGTTACTCAGAGCTTGCAGTGTGTGTGTCAGTGTTACTCAGTTTGCAGTGTGTGTGTCAGTGTTACTCAGTTTGCAGTGTGTGTGTCAGTGTTACTCAGTTTGCAAGGTTGTGCATTGTGTGTGTGTGTGTCAGTGTTACTCACAGAGTTTGCCGTGCTGGCTGTGCCGTCGGCGTGCAGCTCTGTTTTCTGCTCCACGGCCATCTCTGCGTCCAGGATCTTCTCCACCGGCATCTCCTCGTTCACCCCGCTGGTGGACTCCACCTCGCCCTCCTTCTCCTTATTGCGCTGCCTCTCCTCCTGCACAGCTGCACAAAGACAGAGACAGACAGGGACAGAGACAGACAGGGACAACACCTAGTTAGTGCAGCGTCACACATACCTACCCCACTCGCTCACACACACACGTACAGTTCCTATAGAAAGTCTACACCCCCTTGAACTTTTTCACATTTTGTTGTGTCAGTGCCTGAGTTTCATGCATTTAAATGAGGATTTTTTCCACTTATCTACACACCATACTCCACACTGTTAAGGGGAAAAAAGTTTTTATTGAGAAAAAAATTATATATTAAAAATGCAAAACTGAAAGATCATAATTGAATAAGTCTCCACCCCCCTGAGTTAATACTTGGTGGAAGCACCTTTGGCAGAAATTACAGCTGTGAGTCTGTGGGATAGGTCTCTACCAACTTTGCACAACTACATTTGGCAATATTTGACCATTCTTCTTTACAAAACTGTTCAAGCTCTGTTAAGTTCCTTGGGGAGCGTTGATGGACAGCAATCTTCAAGTCATGCCACAAATTTTCGATTGGATTTAGGTCGGGGCTCGGACTGGGCCACTCAAGGACATTTACCTTTTAGTTCCTTAGCCACTCCAGTGTAACTTTGGCTGTGTGCTCTGGGTCGTTGTCATGCTGAAAGGTGAACTTCCGTCCCAGTTTCAGCTTTCTTGCAGAGGGCAGCAGGTTTTCCTCAAGGACTTCTCTGTACTTTGCTCCATTCATTTTCCCTTCTATCCTGACAAGTGCCCAAGTCCCTGCCGATGAGAAACATCCCATAACATGATGCTGCCACCACCATGCTTCACAGTAGGGATGGTGTTCTTTGGGTGATACGCTGTGTTGGGTTTACGCCAAACATAACGCTTTGCATTTAGGCCAAAAGGTTCCATTTTAGTTTCGTCAGACCACAAAACTTTTTGCCACATGGCTTCAGAATCTCCTGAGTGTTTTTTTGCATACTTCAAACGGGATTCAAGGTGGGCGTTCTTGAGTAATAGCTTCCTCCTTGCCACCCTACCATACAGGCCATACAGATTTGTGGAGTGCTTGGGATATTGTTGTCACATGCACACTTTGACCAGTCTTGGCCATAAAAGCCTGTAGCTCTTGCAAAGTTGCCATTGGCCTCTTGGTAGCCTCTCTGATCAGTCTCCTTCTTGCTCGGTCATCCAGTTTGGAGGGATGGCCTGATTTAGGCAGGGTCTTGGTGGTGCCATACACCTTCAACTTCTTAATAATCATCTTGACTGTGCTCCAAGGGATATTCAAGGCCCTGATCTGTGCCTTTCAACAACTTTGTCCCAGAGTTCTTTTGAAAGCTCCTTGGTGCTCATGGTTGAGTCTTTGTTTTGACATGCACTACCCAGCAGAGGGAACCTACAGGAACTGCTGAATTTATCCTGAAATCATGTGAATCACTACAATTTAACACAGATCGAGGCCACTTAACTTGGTGTGTGATTTTGAAGGCGATTGCTTACACCTGAGCTAATTTAGGATTGCTATTACAAGGGGGGTGGACACTTATCCAACCAAGCTATTTCAGTTTTTATTTTTAATTATTTTCTACAAATTTCTATAATATTTTTTTCACTTGGAAGTTGTGGGATAGGATGTGTAGATCAATGAAAAAAAACAAAAAACTATTTTAATGCATTTTAATTCCAGGCTATAAGGCAACAAAAGGTGAACATTTTGAAAGGGGTCTAGACTTTCTATAGGCACTGTATATCGTGTTTATAAGGACTTTGCATAGATTCCCATATTAGTGCAGATTTCCTATTCTAAAGGAAAACAGAGGGGCCTGAGGGAGGGAGGGAGGGAGGGGGGGAGGATCAACAATAATGAAAAGTTGGGGCAAAAATAAATGCTTTTAACGTTTGCTTTGTTCAAAATATCCCTTTAAAAATTAACACAAGGACACGGCCCATGTTCTCAAAAGGTAGGTTTTGTCAGGTTTTCCAGATTTGTGAGGGACGTTAACCCTGTAGCACTATGACCTCAACTGTGACCTCGTACACACACTGAAACCACTCCAGACAAACCACTTCAACGCAACAGAATTACATCTCAAACTCAAGCAACCATCCCCCACACACACAGAAAAGGGCAGCTTTACCAAAGTGTCTACTGTTTGAAAAGACTTTCTAGTGAGTTCTACTTGATAGTCAAAATGGTCTTCCATTGTAAAAAAAAAAAAAAAAAATTCTAATACAGTTTCACAACTTTAAACCATTGGTATTATAACATCATAAAATATAAATAAACACTTGCTTTGAATTTTTACAGGTTTGCCCTCGGCTGAACACAGGTTTCTGCACGCACACACAAACGTTCAGAAACACACTCACTCTCTCACACACACACAGCTTCCCCCCCACTCCCTTTTTCTGCTTACTGCGCTGTCGTTCATCTTGGACAACTAGAGGGGGAGACAGAGAGAAGGAGAAAGGGCATTAATACAGTCTTCTCTCACTCTCTCCATCATTAAACCACAGAGAGGGGAGAGAAGGAGAAAGGGCATTAATACAGTCTTCTCTCACTCTCTCCATCATTAAACCACAGAGAGGGGAGAGAAAGAGAAAGGGCATTAATACAGTCTTCTCTCACTCTCTCCATCATTAAACCACAGAGAGGGGAGAGAGAGAGAAAGGGCATTAATACAGTCTTCTCTCATTCTCTCCATCATTAAACCACAGAGGGGGGAGAGAGAAAGGGCATTAATACAGTCTTCTCTCACTCTCTCCATCATTAAACCACAGAGAGGGGAGAGAAAGAGAAAGGGCATTAATACAGTCTTCTCTCACTCTCTCCATCATTAAACCACAGAGAGGGGAGAGAGAGGGGGTTGACATACAGCCTTCTCTCTCTCTCCATCATTAAAGTACACAGAAAGGGGAGAGAAAGGGTTAATATAATGCAAGCTTCTTTCTCTCTCTCTCTCTCCCCACTACCTAATCATTGCATTAGTTTCAGCACAGTCCCCTGTTCATAATACAACGAAGGGAGAGGGGGCTGGGATCGGTTGACATTCTGGTTAAACTTACTTAATCTGGTTTAGTACCACACATGTTTTAAAATGAACACACGTCTTTCAAAACTGCAAACGTTAGACCTATATAGAGAATGTCGGGGGAATATTAGCTACAAATAAATAAGATTACAGTAATGCAAGACCTGGACTGACTCAAACTGCTCTGCAATGGAAGTCTTATTACCATCATTATTATTATTTTGAAAAATAAAGTAGCTTCAGATATAATTTACTGTTTTCTGGTGTTCTGCAATCAACATGAATGACTCCATAAGTGGAGCAACACAACGACTGCAAACACTGTGAAACTGCAAGAGGACGGGGCTTCTGTGCTGGCAGAGTGAAGGATTCTGACAAGTTTGATCCATTCCTGGTTTTTCTATGAGTTTAAAAAGACACATCTGAGCTTGTTGCCTGTACACTTTGGCTTAATCAGGCTTGTAGTAAATTCTGAAATGGGTGAAACTGCTGTCAATAGGAGACACTCCCAGCCCTGTGTCAGTGCTGCTGTGCAACAGGAGACACTCCCAGCCCTGTGCCAGTGCTGCTGTGTAATAGGAGTGTCACTCCCAGCCCTGTGTCAGTGCTGCTGTGCAATAGGAGTGTCACTCCCAGCCCTGTGTCAGTGCTGCTGTGCAATAAGTGTCACTCCCAGCCCTGTGTCAGTGCTGCTGTGCAATAGGAGTGTCACTCCCAGCCCTGTGTCAGTGCTGCTGTGCAATAGGAGTGTCACTCCCAGCCCTGTGTCAGTGCTGCTGTGCAATAGGAGTGTCACTCCCAGCCCTGTGTCAGTGCTGCTGTGCAATAGGAGTGTCACTCCCAGCCCTGTGTCAGTGCTGCTGTGCAATAGGAGTGTCACTCCCAGCCCTGTGTCAGTGCTGCTGTGCAATAGGAGTGTCACTCCCAGCCCTGTGTCAGTGCTGCTGTGCAATAGGAGTGTCACTCTCAGCCCTGTGTCAGTGCTGCTGTGCAATAGGAGTGTCACTCCCAGCCCTGTGTCAGTGCTGCTGTGCAATAGGAGTGTCACTCCCAGCCCTGTGTCAGTGCTGCTGTGCAATAGGAGTGTCACTCCCAGCCCTGTGTCAGTGCTGCAGCCTCCCTCACCTTCCCTCTTCATGCCCATGGCCAGGCACTTCTGGTAGCGGCAGTACTGGCACCGGTTCCTCTGCCGCTTGTCCACCAGGCAGTCCTTGTTGTCTCTGCAGGTGTAGGTGAGGTCCTTCCGCACTGTGCGCTTGAAGAAACCCTTACAGCCCTCGCAGCTGTACACCCCGTAGTGCTTACCTGGAGAGAGAGAGAGAGAGAGAGAGAGAGAGAGAGAGAGAGAACTGATCAGACAAACAAGATTAAGCTCTTAATGAAACTTTAAATGCATTCATTTGGAAATAGCACTTGGAATATTCAGGGCCTATGCTCATCAGCATTTAGGCTGAAATCACTGTGTTTATAAAAGGAACAGAGCAGCCTAAAAGCACACACACACAGCCCTGTAAAATCACACACACACGCAGCCCTGTAACAGCACACACACACACATAGCCCTTTAACAGCGCGCACACACACACACACACACACAGCCCTGTACCAGCACACACACACGCACACACACACACACACACAGCCCTGTACCAGCACACACACACGCACGCACACACACACACACATCCCTGTACCAGCACACACACACACAGCCCTGTACCAGCACACACACACACACACACACACACACACACACACACAGCCCTGTACCAACACACACACACACACACACACCCCTGAACAACCAAAAAAATATTCTTAGATGCATTCTGAGCCATTTTGGACCATTTTCAGAATCTAATTTGAACTTGACTTTGTAGAAAAAAGAAATTAAAAAATCAATTACAACTTGTCATTTTACCAGACGGACCAACCTGCTAGTCACAAACAAAGCTAGCTTACAAAAAGCTTTTTGAAATGGTAAAAACGTTTTACATGTATGCCTAATTCTATATATATATATATATATATATATATATATATATATATATATATATATATATATATATATATATATATATATATATACAGTACTGTGCAAAAGTTTTAGGCAGGTGTGAAAAATGCTGTAAAGTAAGAATGCTTTCAAAAATAGACATGTTAATAGATTATATTTATCAATTAACTAAATGCAAAGTGAGTGAACAGAAGAAAAATCTAAATCAAATCCATATTTGGTGTGACCACCCTTTGCCTTCAAAACAGCATCAAGCATCAATTCTTCTAGGTACACTTGCACACAGTTTTTGAAGGAACTCAGCAGGTAGGTTGGCCCAAACATCTTGGAGAACTAACCACAGTTCTTCTGTGGATTTAGGCAGCCTCAGTTGCTTCTCTCTCTTCATGTAATCCCAGACAGACTCGATGATGTTGAGATCAGGGCTCTGTGGGGGCCATACCATCACTTCCAGGACTCCTTGTTCTTCTTTACGCTGAAGATAGTTCTTAATGACTTTCGCTGTATGTTTGGGGTCGTTGTCATGCTGCAGAATAAATTTGGGGCCAATCAGATGCCTCCCTGATGGTATTGCATGATGGATAAGTATCTGCCTGTACTTCTCAGCATTGAGGAGACCATTAATTCTGACCAAATCCCCAACTCCATTTGCAGAAATGCAGCCCCAAACTTGCAAGGAACCTCCACCATGCTTCACTGTTGCCTGCAGACACTCATTTGTGTACCGCTCTCCAGCCCTTCGCGAACAAACTGCCTTCTGCTACAGCCAAATATTTCAAATTTTGACTCATCTGTCCAGAGCACCTGCTGCCATTTTTCTGCACCCCAGTTCCTGTGTTTTCGTGCATAGTTGAGTCACTTGGCCTTGTTTCCACATCGAGGTATGGCTTTTTGGCCGCAAGTCTTCCATGAAGGCCACTTCTGACCAGACTTCTCCGGACAGTAGATGGGTGTACCAGGGTCCCACTGTTTTCTGCCAGTTCTGAGCTGATGGCACTGCTGGACATCTTCCGATTGCGAAGGAAGTAAGCATGATGTGTCTTTCATCTGCTGCAGTAAGTTTCCTTGGCCGACCACTGCGTCTACGGTCCTCAACGTTGCCCGTTTCTTTGTGCTTCTTCAAAAGAGCTTGGACAGCACATCTGGAAACCCCTGTCTGCCTTGAAATTTCTGCCTGGGAGAGACCTTGCTGATGCAGTATAACTACCTTGTGTCTTGTTGCTGTGCTCAGTCTTGCCATGGTGTATGACTTTTGACAGTAAACTGTCTTCAGCAACCTCACCTTGTTAGCTGAGTTTGGCTGTTCCTCACCCAGTTTTATTCCTCCTACACAGCTGTTTCTGTTTCAGTTAATGATTGTGTTTCAACCTACATATTGAATTGATGATCATTAGCACCTGTTTGGTATAATTGTTTAATCATACACCTGACTATATGCCTACAAAATCCCTGACTTTGTGCAAGTGTACCTAGAAGAATTGATGCTGTTTTGAAGGCAAAGGGTGGTCACACCAAATATGGATTTGATTTAGATTTTTCTTCTGTTCACTCACTTTGCATTTAGTTAATTGATAAATATAATCTATTAACATGTCTATTTTTGAAAGCATTCTTACTTTACAGCATTTTTTCACACCCGCCTAAAACTTTTGCACAGTACTGTAGGTGGGGAGGGATGGCTGAGTATGTAGGTGGGGAGGGATGGGTGAGGATGTAGGTGGGAGGGATGGGTGAGGATGTAGGTGGGGATGTTTTCCTCAAGTATTCGACTGTACTTTGCACCATCCATTCTCCCCTCTTTTCTGAGAAGCTTCCCAGTCCCTGCTGAAGAGAAGCATCCCCATAACATGATGCTGTCACCACCATGCTTGTCAGTTGGGATGGTGTTGACTGGGTGATGTGCAGTGTTGGGCTTGCGCCAGACATAACGCTTGGAATTTAGACTGAAAAGTTCAATTTGTCTCGTTTGACCACAAAACCTTTTTCCACATGTCTGCAGTATCATCTACATGCTTTTTCGCAAACTCCATATGTGCTTTAAGATGAGGCTTTTTGAGTAATGGCTTCTTTACTGCCATCCGTCCATACAGGCCAGCTTTGTGTAGGGACCGGCTTATTGTTGATGTGTGAACACTGACTCACATCTCACACAGAACTTTGCAGATCTCTCAAAGTCATTGTTGGCTTCAGAGTGACATCCTGAACCAGTTTCATGCTTGCTCGGCTGCTGTCTATTTTTGAAAGCATTCTTACTTTACAGCATTTTTTCACACCTGCCTAAAACTTTTGCACAGTACTGTGTGTATATATATATATATATATATAAAATATATATATATATATATATATATATATATATATATATATATATATATATATATATATATATATATATTTTTATACACACACTGATGCACAATGAAAACAGAACACTCAGGTCTAATGGATGTAATCAAATATTTTAAACATAAGCTATCAAACAAAATCACAGAAAATGTGAACAAAAATACAGATCAAAGAATCATGGCAAGTTTTCAGTATGAAACGCGACACGCTGTCAAAATGAAAACAAAGTTATTATCGGGTATGACCTCCCTGAGCATTAACACAATCCTGGCAGCGTTGATGCATAGACCTGATCAGCCTCTGGATAGACTGCTGTGGGATGTTCTGCTGCAGCCAGCTGGTGAAGGTTGGCTGGTCGCAGTTGTCTCCTGTGGATGCCGCTGGCGATTTGGTCCCACAGATGTACTATTGGACAGGTCAGGAAAAAAATGCCTCAACATTTTTTTCTTGAAGTCGTGCAATTGTAATCCTAGCACTGTGTGGTCTTGCATTGTCCTGCTGGAAAATCAACACTTTCAGATTGGTTTGCAGGAACGGAAAACTGTTGCCTCAGGATTTCGTCAACTTATCACTGAGCAGTGAGGTAGCCCTCAATCTGCACCAAAGGCGTTCTTGTGTTAAAGGAGATTCCTCCCCACATCATCACACTTCCACCGCCCCACTGGTTGGCTTGAGCAACACAACAGTCAGCATAACGCTCACCACGACGTCTCCACGCACGTTGTCTTCCGTCAGGTCTGTTAAGGGCAGAACAGCATTCAATCTGTGAATAAAACACTCCGGCACTCTCTCTGCCACCACCTCAGATGTGTTCTGGCCCTCAGAAGACAGAGATTTCGTTTCTCAGTTGTCAACATTACCCCTGAACGGCCTCCGAGCATGCAAATCATTTTCATGCAGACAGCGAGCTACAGTCATTCTGCTGATGCGTGGGTGATTTCTTCCTGGAATTTCTTGTGCTGTAGCCACTACAGTCTCAAAACGATTACACAGATGGATCAGTCGGATGTGACGGTCC
This sequence comes from Acipenser oxyrinchus oxyrinchus, assembly GCA_030684275.1. Classification (NCBI taxonomy): domain Eukaryota; kingdom Metazoa; phylum Chordata; class Actinopteri; order Acipenseriformes; family Acipenseridae; genus Acipenser; species Acipenser oxyrinchus. The sequence goes on along the minus strand of CM060278.1, from coordinate 1,413,614 downwards.
TGGGACGGTGTGGTGACCCTCTGCCTTCCAGGACGTGGCCTGTCCCTCACGGAGCCGGTTTCCTGTTTTTTCTGGACTAGTCTGCTGCAGTGTGGAATAGTGGTCAGGGCTAACCCGAACTTCCGGGACACGAGCAGAACGCCGAATTAAACCAGGTATTTTCTTATTTATTTTTGCATTACCGATTATATCTGTGTATTGTAATTTATACGCAAAAGTAAAAACGATACATATACTTTCATTCTATGGATGGCACCATGGTGGTTTCTGTGTACGAGGTACAGATGAACAGCTCCATGTAAATAGAATATTTTCACAATTCCTAATCGTGCGTTTGTTCAGTAACTTCTTCAGTGTGTTTGTTAAGTTTATTCAAAGTCTCAAGCTTACTTTGAGGCAGCACCATCAGTCCATAATGAATGATGTGCCGAAATAAAGTTGCTTGCTGAAGTCGATCAGTCTGCATCCAGTTGTGTCACTAACACAAAGCAGACACAGTCGCTTCTGCACCCGCTGTTGCAATGTAACTGCATGCACTGTCGCAGACAGGAAACTTAATTTGTTTTTTTAACCCCCACTGTTTAAAACAAAAGCCGGCGCCTATGCCAGTACCACTTAAACTTTGTGAACGAAAAAAGTTGTTCCAAAGATACTGTAGCGACCCTCGCTGTTGTGTAAAGCAGGATATGGGGATGGTGTCAGTACAAATAATAACTGATTTATTATTTAAATTATAAAACCTGGACCAGGACCACGCCACAAAATAATAAAAGAAAATGAACAAACAAGCTGACATTCAGCCGCGTACATTCCGTCCAGTCGGGTTTGCATTCTGATTCAGAAACCGGAAAACAAGAGAACCACTGGTTTTTCTATTTCGGTTTTTCACGACAAACAAAAATTGAAAAATCTGTAATAGAAAAACAGACATTAAAAAAAAATCCTTACAGTACAGCATCAACTGCAGGAGGCACTGCGGTGCAGTGCGTCAGTCATGAAAGCTGCTGTAAACAACACGACACACGCATTGAATGAGTGAAACATTATTATTATTATTACTATTACAGAAAATCAATTGGTTTATTAAAACAGGGTGTCAACAACAGCAACAACAATAATAATAATAATAATTTATGTCCTGACATCATATTAGTACAAAGCAGATTATCTGCCTCTCCCTCTGCTTCAACCTGGCTCTGGGGCAGGGCAGGGTCTGTACAAAATAGAAAACTGTCCCACCCTGTCCGGGTGAACGTGGAGTTATATGCTAACCCGAACTTCCGGGACACGAGCAGAACGCCGAATTAAACCAGGTATTTTCTTATTTATTTTTGTATTCCGATTTTTCAATTTTGAATTGGAAAATGGAAAAACAGCCCAATTCTTGTTCTTCAATGTTTGTCGTGAAAACCTGAAATAGAAAAACGAGTCGTTTTCTGGCTTTCCGATTCAGAATGCAAAAAAAACACAACTTAACAAAATATAAGGACCACTCTCCTACACAACTCTACTTTCACTCTGTCCCCACGCCCCCTCTGCCCTGATCAGCCAACCGGATCCCTCCAAAGCCAGTAGAGAGGCAGGGGGTGGGGGGGGAATGGTCCTGACCACCTCTGTCCAGCAGCAGCAGCAGCAGCATTCAGTCACACACACGTATATAGAAGGCTCACACACACCCCTCCGCTCTGATTAGATGGCATGCCCCATCACCCAAACAATACTGGCAACATAGAAGCACAAAGCAAAAAACTGACAGGACAAACAAACGCAATAACATACAAGTTCTGGAACAAGCCATGTTGCTCGAGTCTCTGTCGTAAACAGCAGCACTCCCATATCATAAGTGTGCCGCAATATATTTAACTAAGATTAATACTCTGGATCACAGAAGTCCGGACTTGGGAAAGGCCATTGTGACGGAATTCCGTCTACAGATGGACAACTTTCACCCATGCTGATAACACCCATATATAAAAGTGGAGACAAATTCGACCTCAATAACTACCGAGGTATCTGTGTGAGCAGTAACGTGGTGAAGGTGTTCTGCAGTATCATTAACGCCCGGATACTGGCCTTCCTTACCGAGCACAGTGTGCCGAGTAAGAGTCAGATTGGCTTCCAACCAAACCACCGCACCTCTGACCATATTTACACTCTACACCCCAATAAACAAACACGTCCACCAAACTAATAAAGGAAAATATTCACCTGTTTTATTGATTTTAAAAAAGCATTTGATTCAATTTGGCCGGAAGGTCTATTCTTTAAACATCTCCAAAGTGGTGTAGGGAGTAAAGTATATGACATTGTAAAGTGTATTCAGAAAATAAGTGCAATGTGAAAATTGGTAACAAAAGAACAGAATTCTTCACACTGGGTTGTGGAGTGAGACAGGGCTGCAGTCTGAGCCCAGCACTGTTCGACATTTACATAAATGAGTTGCCTACAGTGCTGGAAAAGTCTGCAGTCCCTGGTCTAACTTTACACAACACAGATATTAAATTGCTGTTCTACGCAGATGACCTGGTCCTGCTGTCACCCACAGAGCAGGGTCTTCAGCAGAGCCTGTCACTGCTAGAGCAGTACTGGCAGACCTGGGCACTGGCAGTAAACCTGGACAAGACCAGAGTTATGGTCTTCCAGAAAAATAGCCAGATCTCAGGGAAACAGGTACCTTTTCACTCTGGGCAACACCACCTTAGGGCATAACACCAGCTATACATACCTGGGTCTGACCATCAGTGCATCAGGGAGCTTTAACCTGACTATGCATTAAAAGACAAGGCACACAGGGCTTTTTTATGCCATAAAAGAAAAAAAAGCGTCATTCAGCCAATTCTTCTGTATTGCAGTGAAGTTTGGGGTCCCCTTATGAACCCTGAGTATAACAAATGGGACCAAAGACCAACAGAAAATTTCCATTTAGAATTCTGCAAAAACCTCCTGCAGTTTACAGGAGTGCAGCCAACTGCGCCTGCAGGGCTGAACTAGGCCGGGTCCCCTTACTCCACTCCACACAGAAACGAGCGCTGAATCACTGGGTCCGCTCTACAGCAGGCTGATCCGCAGTCATAAGAATGTTTACAAACGAGAGGAGGCCATTCGGCCCATCTTGCTCGTTTGGTTGTTAGTAGCTTATTGATCCCAGAATCTCATCAAGCAGCTTCTTGAAGGATCCCAGGGTGTCAGCTTCAACAACATTACTGGGGAGTTGGTTCCAGACCCTCCCAATTCTCTGTGTAAAAAAGTGCCTCCTATTTTCTGTTCTGAATGCCCCTTTATCTAATCTCCATTTGTGACCCCTGGTCCTTGTTTCTTTTTTCAGGTCGAAAAAGTCCCCTGGGTCAACATTGTCTATACCTTTTAGAATTTGGAATGCTTGAATCAGATCACCGCGTAGTCTTCTTTGTTCAAGACTGAACAGATTCAATTCTTTTAGCCTGTCTGCATACAACATGCCTTTTAAACCCGGGATAATTCTGGTTGCTCTTCTTTGCACTCTTTCTAGAGCAGCAATATCCTTTTTGTAACGAGGTAACCAGAACTGAACACAATATTCTAGGTGAGGTCTTACTAATGCATTGTAAAGTTTTAACACTTCCCTTGATTTAAATTCAACACTTTTCGCAATGTATCTGAGCATCTTGTTGGCCTTTTTTATAGCTTTGTCTTGATGAAGATATTTCCGAGTCATCATAAACTCCTAGGTCTTTTTTTACAGATTCCTTCTTCAATTTCAGTATCTTCCATATGATATTTATAATGCACATTTTTGTTGCCTGCGTGCAGTACCTTACACTTTGTCATTTGCCATGTGTCTGCCCATTTCTGAATGCTGTCTAGATCACTTTGAATGACCTTTGCTGCTGCAACAGTGTTTGCCACGCCTCTTATTTTGTGTCGTCTGCAAATTTAACAAGTTTGCTTACTATACCAGAATCTAAATCATTAATGTAGATTAGGAATAGCAGAGGACCTAATACTGATCCCTGTGGTACACCACTGATTACCTCGTTCCATTTTGAGGTTTCTCCTCTAATCAGTACTTTCTGTTTTCTACATGTTAACCACTCCCTAATCCATGTGCATGCATTTCCTTGAATCCCTACTGCGTTCAGTTTGAGAATTAATCTTTTATGCGGGACTTTGTCAAAAGCTTTCTGGAAATCTAAATCATGTCGTATGCTTTGCAATTATCCTCAAAAAAATCAAGCAGGTTAGTTAGACACGATCTCCCTTTCCTAAAACCATGCTGACTGTCTCCCAGGATACTGTTACCATATAGGTAACTTTCCATTTTGAATCTTATTATAGTTTCCATAAGTTTACATATAATAGAAGTCAGGCTTATTGGTCTGTAGTTACCTGGTTCGGTTTTGTCTCCCTTTTTGTGGATCGGTATTACGTTTGCAATTTTCCAGTATGTCGGTACAACCCCTGTGTCAAGAGACTGTTGCATGATCTTGGTTAGCGGTTTGTAAATAACTTCTTTCATTTCTTTGAGTACTATTGGGAGGATCTCATCCGGCCTAGGGGATTGGTTTATTTTAAGAGCTCCTAGTCCTTTGACAGTTATTTAAAACTGGATAGGAACAGGTCGACATGTGGGGCATGTTGTCAGTATCCTCCTGATGTTCACACATCAGGAAATGGTTGGGAGTTCCACGCTGCCTCAGCAGAGTGGGACTTTATGGTAAAGGAATACTGCAGCTACCTGTCTCCGCTCTAACCGAGGAGTTTAAGTGCGCCAAGGTCCGACTGGAAATGACATTAGTAGAGTCACGCGACAAATGCGTAAGGGAGGCAGCACCTGTGTTGAAAACTGGAAGAAAGTGGGTGGCAAAGAAAGCTGTGGAGGATGCAAAGGCTGCCCTTCGAATTGGTGATATCATGGGGCAAGTTCAGCATGGAAGAGGGGGTCTTGGTCTCAGTTCAGCTCCTCCTACATGGCACAAGGCAGCCCCAGCGCAACGGAGGAAGCTTGTAGTCAACGAGGTGCAAAAGCAGGAGGAGAGGATGAGGTGTATAAAGGCCATTTCCCAGGGCAAGCAGGGAGAATGGATGAGATGGGAGAGTGTGGAACAACGCAAGATTGGCTGGCAAGACCTATGGTCAATGGAACAGAGCAGGATCAGTTTCCTTATAAGGTCAACATATGATGTTCTCCCATCACCACAGAACCTAAACCTCTGGGTAGGAGAGGATCCCTCATGTCCTTTGTGTTCATCACCTGCAACATTAAGGCACATTTTGACAGGATGTAAGGTGGCTCTTAGCCAAGGACGGTTTACTTGGCGCCATGACCAGGTGCTGCGATGTTTGGCCTTAGCATTGGAAGACAAGCGTAACATGACCAATAAGTTGCCACCTGTTCCATCAAAACAGTACACACAAAGACAACATTCCTCCGCCCAGGAGAGCAACCACCAAGAAAAGGTGTTAAAACCAATCCTCGCCCAGGACAACTGGAAGCTGCTAGAGACTGGAAAATGCTGGCGGATGTTGGTCAACGGCTTATTTTTCCACCTGAGATTGCCACCACAAACCTTCGACCAGATATTGTCTTGTGGTCTGGATCAGCACGCCTTGTTCACCTGGTGGAGTTAACAGTGCCATGGGAGGATGCTGTAGATGAGGCGTATGAGAGGAAGAAACTGCGGTATGCTCAACTAGCCACTGAAGCGGAACAGCGAGGATGGAGAGTCTGGGTTTACCCAGTGGAAGTGGGATGTCGAGGATTTGTGGCACACTCTACAACCCGGTTTCTCAGAGATGTCGGATTCAATGGCCAAGAGTTGCGTCGCACAGTGAAGAACTTATCTGAAGCAGCAGAGAGGAGCAGCAACTGGCTGTGGTTGAGACGGAAAGATTCTGGCTGGGGATCTCAAGCACAATAGAAAGAAAGAAAGGCTGATATACAGGTAAGTAAGCTGGGCTGAGTTGAGTGGGGACGGAGGGGGTGATGCTGGGACGCCAGAATCACCGTCGAGCCCTCTTGAGGTGTCGTGGGCTAGTCGACGAAACACCGAGGATGGAAGGTGCCCACTTGAAGACCCCAGAGATGTACCCTACTTAGCTCAATCCAGACGGTTGTCATGCTGATGCGCTGGGGAGACCGCACTATGGTTGATCCCCGGAGCCAGCATCGCCGCCGTTGTGTGTGCTGATGCGCTAGGTAGGCAAAATAAGCTGATCCCTGGAGCCAGCATTACACTTCAGCCATCAACACCAGACAGAAGGATATCTACATCATCATATGGAAGGAAGCGCAAATGGATGGAGACACATATGGATCACATTAGTTTACTGTGAAGCTACGTCTTAGTTGGTGCTTATCTTGGCGAGAGCCAAGTTCAAATCAGCATGAAGTTTTAACATCTACTCTCATGTAATGGAAATCATGAAGATCTGGATACGCCCAGTGACTGCTGTGAATAGTGCAGCTGGCAACAAGGGAAAGACCTCGTGACAGCCTGGAGAGACAGCTGACTGGAGGAAAGAGACCCCATTGGGGCTGGCAAGGGTTAGCTACCCTTGTCGGCAGTATCCAGCTCTGTGTTTACAGGATGCTGGAGACACCGCCCAAGGCTTCAAAGAAATTAAACAGGAAAATACCCCTAGAGTCTCAAGAGAGCGGGGCGGAAGATGACTCAACGTTGGACAACACGGTTAAGGACTTAGGAACGGAAACGGATATGAGTATAGAGAGTACTTCACAAAAGACTAGTTCAAGATCTGCAGTTAGCAAAGACATGGAACTCCAGGTTTGTGTCTGCGGCTGGAGCAAGGCGACAACAGTCAGGGGTTTGAAGATTCATCAAGGGAGAATGAAATGCTTGAGGGAGAAGGGACAAGGGCCTCGCATTGATCAGTACTTCTTACGAAGTCAGTCAAGTCAGTCGAATGAAATCCAGCGACAGGAAGCAAACCACAGTTCGCAGGATATCAGCACCCCTGTCATAGATGTGAGGAGGACTTGCATGGACACAGTTAGTGATGAACCTAATGATCCTTGTGAACCCGGCAGACAAACCAGCGTAAGAGAGAAAAGAACCTCAACGGGCACAAGCCTGGAGTTAAATGGCCAAGAGCTTGTGAGAAAACTGCATGGGACACAGTAAACACAGATCTCTGCTTTGCATTGGAAAGGTTAAGTGGAACAGTTGAAAAGAAACTGGATAAATTTGGGGACATCATCTACGATATGGAAGCGAGAGGTTTGGAGTTGAAAAAGGAAGGAAAAAGTACAAACTATTCCTGGAAAGTCTAGACGGCAGCAGGAGATTGAACGCTTAGTTAGAGAAAGGAGACAGCTGAGGAAGCAATGGAGAAGAGCAGAAGAAAGTCAGAAGGAGGGACTCAATCTCTTACAAAGGGTCATAAAACATAAGCTTGCAACATTGCCAGAGCTGAGCGCCACGGAAACGCTACAAAAAGAAGGAGCGTGCGAGAACTAACTTTTATAAAGACCCATTCAAATTTGTAAAGAAGTTATTCACCAGTGAGAAGAATGGCACACTAAAAGCATCTAAGTTTGAGTTGGAGAGATATTTGGAGGAAACGATACAGATTCAAAAAGGCAGGAGCCTATGTCAATTCCTTCAGACATCCCACCTATCAATCCACCAGAATACCAAATGGAGGACTGTGCACCTAAGTGGAAAGAAGTAGAGCAAGCTGTGAAAAAGCAAGGGCTTCATCATCTCCAGGGCCTAATGGAGTTCCGTACAGAGTGTACAAGAGCGCTTCAGGAGTTCTACGAATCCTGTGGAAACTGATGAAAGTAGCATGGGAAAAACAGGTTGTACCAAGAGCATGGCGCCGAGCAGGTGGAGTCTTTATACCTAAAGAAAAGATTCTAGCAGCATCAGTCAGTTTCGCCCTATTTCCTATTAAACGTAGAAGGCAAGATTTTCTTCAGCATTATTGCTCAGAGATTGTCAACTTACCTATTAAAGAACTGCTTCATTGACACTTCAATACAAAAGCGGGCATTCCAGGTTTCCCAGGATGCTTAGAACACATCAATGTGATCTGGCAACAAATTCAATCAGCTAAAAAGGAGAGGAAGGAGCTCCATGTGACATTCCTGGATTTGGCTAATGCATATGGTTCAGTGCCACATGAACTTCTTTGGGCAGCATTTGATTTTTTCAGTGTACCAATGACAATAACAAATCTAGTCAAAGCCTACTTTGGAGATTTGCAATTTAGTTTCTCAACTTCAGAATTCAGCACTACATGGCAATGCCTAGAAGTTGGAATAATGGCAGGATGCACCATTTCTCCACTGGCTTTTACCATGGCAATGGAAGTAATCATTAGGGCATCAAAATGGGTAGTGGGAGGAGAGCGCTTGGCTTCTGGAATGCGACTACCACCAATTCGAGCATACATTCGGAGCCAGCATCGCAGCCGTTGTGTGTGCTGATGCGCTAGGGAGGCAAAATAAGCTGATCCCTGGAGCCAGCATTACACTTCAGCCATCAACACCAGACAGAAGGATATCTACATCATCATATGGAAGGAAGCGCAAATGGATGGAGACACATATGGATCACATTAGTTTACTGTGAAGCTACGTCTTAGTTGGTGCTTATCTTGGCGAGAGCCAAGTTCAAATCAGCATGAAGTTTTAACATCTACTCTCATGTAATGGAAATCATGTAAAAACCTGTGAAAAGTAATAATTTAATATATTTGCTATTTTTTTTTTCTTCGTCTATGATTTTGCCATTTGTATCTCTTAGACATTTAACCTCCTCTTTGAATGTTCTCTTGCTGTTATAATACTGGAAAGACATTTTGGAATTGGTTTTAGCCCCCTTAGCAATGTTAATTTCTATCTCTTTTGGCCTTTCTAACTTCCTTTTTGACTTGTGTTTGTAGTTCCAAGTACTCTTTCTGTGTACTTTGTTTTTGGTCCCTTTTAAAACACTCTGTTAAGTGCCTTTTTTCGCTGAATATTTTTGTAATTGATCTCTTAAACCATTTTGTTTTAGATTTAGATTTGTCTACTTTTGGGATGTAATTGTTTTGAGCCTCTTGTACTACATTTTTAAAAAACAGCCATCCTTTTTCTGTGGATGTTTTCTCTATTTTACTCCAATCTACTTCTGTTAGTCTCTTTCAAACCTTCATAGTTTTCTTTTCTAAAATTGTAAACCTTAGCTTTAGTGATTACTTTTGGGGTTTTAAAAATCACTTCAAATGAGACCATGTTGTGGTCTGAGTTTGCCAATGGCTCTCTGACCTCTGTTTTAGATATGTCGCGCTAAGCCAGCATCAAACCCGGACTACACTGCACTACTGTTGTCACCAATTCTTGTATTAAATCACCACTTGCACTCAGAGCCTCGCTATTGGACTTGTGATCGTGTGGGTATAAGCGTGTGTCATTATTAGTATTATTTCGGGATTGAACTCTGTGGTTTACCTGCGCTATACACATTGTTGTGTAGAGCCAGGTATTATTAAAGGTTGCCAAACAAGCAACCCAGCACAAATAATGAGCTGTTTTTCACCGTGAACTGTGTTGTGTTTGTTATTACTGAGCACTGCATCACCTCTACACCTGCACACTGCAAACCACTTTGCCACAAGCTTTTTTTTTTAATTGAATTTAAAATTGAGACAGAGAGACAAGGGGTTTAATACAGAGAGAGAAACAGAGACAGAGGGGTTTAATACAGAGAGTGAAACAGACAGAGGGGATTAACACAGAGAGAGAAAGAGAGACAGGGGGGTTTAATACAGAGAGAAACAGAGAGACAGAGGGGTTTCATAGAGAGAGAGAGAAACTGAGAAAGAAACAGACGGGGGGGTTAATACAGAGAGAGAAACAGAGACGGGGGGTTAATACACAGAGAGAAACAGAGACAGAGGGGTTTAATACAGAGAGAAACAGAGACAGAGGGGTTTTCATACAGACAGACAGCTGCACATGCCGCAGTGCTCACCTACAGAAAGACACAGGACTGAAAACTTGTCCACAAAGCCATTTGTGTCCATGTCACTCCCTCTCTCCCTGTCCCCTTGTGTCCTTACCCGAGGACCTGTCCCCACAGATCGCACAGAGCCGTTTCTGTGACATCATGGGTCCCGGGCTGTGCGCCGGCATGCCCTTGAGTCCGAAGGGGGGCTTGACGTCGTCCGAGCTGCTGACAGTGTGGAGCCCCGACATGGTGACTGTGGAGTTAATCTGGGGAGAAACACAGAGAGAGCACAGGTTCAAGTTCACTACATAGACAGTTTGGTAGATAAGACTGTCCAGATGGAAGTCAGACTCCTATTGCGTAGCAGTTTCTCCCATTCCAGGTTTTACTACACGCTTCACCAGTCACAGTGTGTCCAAATAAACTCATAGTGAAACCAGGAACAGATCAAACCACTAGGGAGTCGTATTCCTATCCCTGAACTGCAAAGAAGGCTGCTCTAGTTAGTTTGCATGTTTTCTTGTGGCGTTGATCTGCAGAGACAGGAGGGGGAGAGCCACAATAAGCGACTTGTGTTTACAAACAGACAAGAGGGCAGAGCAGAGCTTCCCAAGAACTGGCCCAGGTCTTCATTTCACGCAGATCCCAAATTAGTAAACTGAACAGGTTGGAAGGGGAGAGTAACCAATTTAAGATTTGATTGGAACACAGTCCTGGACTGACAAGCTCATTGAAACTCAAAGTAAATACCTCTTGAAACAAGTTGTGGTCGACGACATTCAAAAGAGAGACTGGCGGCCGGCTTATTTAGCCTGTGCCCCACAGTGCTGTACTGTATAGGATGTGTTTAGAGGTACAGTGAGGGTGTATTTATTTGGTCTTTACCCATGCGGATCTGGGTGCATGTTGAGTATAGGATTTGTTTTAGGGGTACAGCGAGGATGTATTTACTTGGTCTTTACCCCGGTGGATATGGGTGCATGTTGAGTATAGGATTTGTTTAGGGGTACAGTGAGGGTGTATTTACTTGGTCTTTACCCGGGTGGATATGGGTGCATGCCTTTTCAAGGGCTGTTCAGAGGATGCTTTTCAGGAGTTGGAGGTACAGGACTCTACTGGTTACCTGGGGGCTGCTGATGGGTCCATAGCCGACAGAGGGGGTGCTTGGTAGGCTGGGGGAGCCCATGGAGGAGCTGATAACAGAGAAGGGAGACCCCAGGCTGCTGATTGGAGAGTTCAGCGATGAGGTCATGGCAGCGGGGGGGAGAGGGGGCAGGGGGGGACTGCGCTGGGCTGCAGGAGAGCTGACCGAAGAACTGTCTGGACTTCTAGAGTCTGCGAGAGAGAGAGAGAGAGAGAGAGAGAGAGAGAGAGAGAGAGAGAGAGAGAGAGAGAGAGAGAGGAGAGACAGACATTCAGCAAGGGGAGGTTACAAACACTTAGCGTCTGCGAGAGACATTCATAGGAGGGGGGGTGGGTGGTTAGCTCTTTCAGCACGGAGGGGTTGAATTAATTAGCCTATACACCTGAAATCAACAGGTGCGTTTACACTAGCACAAATATTCCGCAACGAGCGGACAAGAGGACCAGTATACTTTATAGTGTAAACGTGCCAAGGAAATATTCCAGCAAGATTAGAGAAAATACCCAATGGGCACTGCATGCCAACATCAACACAGTGCAGCCTTTTCAAAACATTTTCAACTTCCAAGTCATACCATCTAAATAAAGTCCTCATCACAGACTGAGCAATCCAAGATGCAGTGCATGTGACAAGCTCCGGTCCTCATCACAGACTGAGCAATCCAAGATGCAGTGCATGTGACAGGCTCCGGTCCTCATCACAGACTGAGCAATCCAAGATGCAGTGCATGTGACAGGCCCCGGTCCTCATCACAGACTGAGCAATCCAAGATGCAGTGCATGTGACAGGCTCCGGTCCTCATCACAGACTGAGCAATCCAAGATGCAGTGCATGCGACAGGCTCTGGTCCTCATCACAGACTGAGCAATTCAAGATGGTTTCCACAACATACTACACTAACATGCAAAGCTTCAAGAAGATCTAGATTTGTTTTTTAAATGGTGTTTAACCTTAACTGTGTAACCCCTCTCTCCTTCTGTCGACTGCCTGAGAGCATCTGGAAAGGTTTCTGAAGACTGAGGCAGAGACAGTGCAGACACAAACAAACAAGATAAATGATATAAACTAGAAGAGACCGAGTCAAGCAGACAAGCATTTCAGCTAGTGTCTTCATCACGGTTATTGATGAGCACAAGTATAGGGCAGCTACAATGGGGTGAGGCTGCCATTGGTAGAATGGTACCACAGTATGCCAAACTATATCCTTCCCAAATGATCTTCAGTGGCAATATAGACAGACAGTGACACTACAGCGGCAAAGCAATGGTTCTATCTTATGCTAGAAGAAACTGATACCAACCCAAGGCAAAAATCAAGCTGAAGTACAAGTCTTGTCTTCTTGAAGGCACTAGAGCCCAAACGTTTGTCTGCTTGACTCAGTTTCTTCTATTTTCACTCTATAACATGGATTCAGGTCAGGAGTTTTGAGAGAGAGACAGAGAGACGAGACACACACACACACTTGGGATCCTGGATCACACCCAACAGAACAGGTGTCGTTCAGAGAGACATTCCCATAGAGTGCAAGACTCTGAAGTAACTGAAGACGAGAACCAGAAAGCTCACATTTAATTCTCAGCCTCGATCTCCCCTGGTGACTGAACTGTATTGAAACGCAGCTCGCAGTAAATGAGTCTCAAAGCTCTTTACTCCAAACCGCTTCAATCAATCAATAAAAACATGACCTAATAAAGTTCCCAAACCAGACATATCAAATAAACAGCCATCATTTAGAACTGCTGGAATGCGTGTTTGTGATGAGGACGTCTGTCTTTATATTTAAAACTCTTTAATAAATACACAAAAAAACTACTTGTTATAAATGACAAATGAAGAATGTTATCTTGTGTGCCACATACACAGCGGGGCAATGCTTCAGCCCGGCCCTTCAGTTCACTACATTTGGGAGGGGGGTTTACATGTAGGTAATTTAAAAAAGCATTTTCAGGCCAAAACTGCAAAGATTGTATTTATTTGTTTTAATAATTTCTACCAGTTCCACGTAACACAGGAGTTCAGCAATTGGGTAATATATATCAATCGAAGAATGTTGACCCCCCCCAATCAGCAATTGTTATTGATTTTTCAACAAATCATACAAAACATTATGATATGTATTCAAACAGCAAAGATATCACAATAATTATTTCAGTTTGTACTAGAGCTTATAATACATGTGTACATGACACAGCCAGACCTTGTGAATACAGTATTATAGATTGCATAATACATGTGTACATGACACAGCCAGACCTTGTGAATACAGTATTATAGATTGCATAATACATGTGTACATCACACAGCCAGACCTTGTGAATACAGTATTATAGATTGCATAATACATGTGTACATGACACAGCCAGACCTTGTGAATACAGTTACATGACACAGCCAGACCTTGTGAATACAGTATTATAGATTGCATAATACATGTGTACATCACACAGCCAGACCTTGTGAATACAGTATTATAGATTGCATAATACATGTGTACATGACACAGCCAGACCTTGTGAATACAGTATTATAGATTGCTTCCAAACCACTGACACTCAGGAATACAAGTGCAACGCCACATTATGTCATGATATGGCCAACAGAAAAGGACTCCAGGTTTCAGTGAAACCATTACTGTTATTGGATAGTCTAGTTAGCGTCTGTTCATAAGATGCAGTTTCAATCATGGAATCTACCCAGTCTTTATATTTTGCAGAGGTGGGGCTCTTCCAATTACGGAGGACCAACCTGTCTGCAGAGATAATGACCACCATGATCAAACTGAATTGGTTATTTGTCACCCCTGGAATCTCAGATCTGTCTCCCAGGAGTCACAGTCTGGGTGAAGCTGGCAGAGACTCCCCCAGCCACGCCCCCAAGCTATTTAGAACTTTATTCCAGAATGGCAAGACCACTGGGCATTCTCATGTATCATGCAAGAATGTGCCAGCCTCCCCCTGCATCTCCAGCACACATTACTACACAGTACAGCTGCTCTGTGGAGCCTTGTAGGGGTCCAGTAATATCGATGTAGTATTTTGTATTGTATTCATTTTTTTCTCACCTCCCTAATACTAGCCCCAGAATTTGACATAATGTTTAAGCACGTCTCAGCATCAATTAGGCAGTTAAATCTCTGCCAGACAGTTCTGAGGTTTCCACAATCACCACTACACAGGGTATTAAATGTATTATAGCATGTAGATGCTGCATGAGTTTCTCCTCCCAGTTCTGTAAAATTCTGCTCAATCACGGATTGCTTTTTGTGCTGGAGATGCAGACCCAAGACAGCAGCGACACAGTCTCCGAGTTGCAAATATCTTCAAAACTGTTCCCTACCAATCAAGTTATAGTTAGTTATCAATTCCTGGTTTGACAAACACCCCATCTTTGTATAGGTCACCCAACAGCCAAATTCCCTTATAAAAATTTAAAAAAAGAAGTCTTTCCTATGCGAATTACAGGGTTGCACAAACGGGTGAGGAAGTCTGTTTAATTTTGAGAGAGATTTAACATTTGTCCGTATCTCTTGAGTGTTCTAAATTGGTTCAGCACTGTCAATCCCACTCTTTTTTGGGGCTTGTTGCGATAAAACATCAATGGAGCAAAAAGGGTGAGTGAATGACTTTTCTATTTGAACCCAATATAAGTGCCAGCCAGTGCTGCACCACTGTCTAGCTAACACGGCCATTTAAAATGCTGTATTATATAGTTCTATGTTAGGGAGAGCCAGGCCTCCCCTACACCTTGGTGCAAATAATTTTGCTACAGTAATCCTGGGTCTCTTCCCCTCCAAAATAATTTGTAATCAATCGAGTAAAATGCTTAAATGTTGAGGGTGGTATGTTTAGTGGTACCATCATGGAAATATAGTTAAAATTGTGGGGCAACCATTATTTTAATAATATTGTAGCGATCCCGGTTAACGCAGGCAGGCGCATCACACAGGACTAGGCAATCCACACACAGGCGGAGGGTGGGCGAGAACCAGGTTGTACAACATACGGCTCCTTTGCAAGGAGCGTATATCGGGCTCATGTCTTCATGTGTGATTACATCACCTCACAGCCCTGCACGCCACAGTATTTATATTTACCCATAGGGTAAGTTTATTTGTCTTCCACTTATCCAGATCGTTTTTCATTTTCTGTAGTAATGGGGTAATGTTAATATTAATAATTTCATTAAGATCCAGGGAAAGCAGAATTCCCAGATATTTCACTCCACCTGGGATCTGTTTATATATCCATAGAGTTACTGTACTTGATGGACATAATTTAGATATTGGCATGGCTAAAGATTTATGCCAGTTGACTCTATATCCCGACATTTTGGAAAAATTAATGCCTTTGATTTCAGGATTTGTTTTATGGAAACACTGCTGCAATAAATTATCTGTGTCAATTATTTTTATACAAGACCTCCATAGCATGCACATTTAAAGTAAAATCACTCCAGATGTGTACTTCAAGGTACATAGCCTACACAGAACAAAGCACTCTGTACTGTAACTGCTGTAACTAGTGTAACCCCCAGCGCGGGTGCGGTCTGGGGCTCCTCCCCAGCTGGGTGCAGGGTGGGGTGGTGGGGCTCCTCCCCCAGCGCGGGTGCAGGTGGCAATGCCCCCCACCCAAAACAAATTTCAGGGTTTTGCAGGGGTTTAAATCCTGCATATCCTGGGCCTAAATATGTGCCTAATGGGGACCCAAAATTCAAAACAAGTGCATAACTGTTCATTTTTTTTCATGATTTTAGGCATCAAGATTTAAAAGCACAAGTAAAAGTTATGTGTCTATGAAAAGTAATTACAAAATTAGTTATTTATAATAGAATTTTAAAAATACAAGCTTGTCTTAGCACACAGTAGATTTCAAAGTAAAGTTCACATATTTAAGGGAACTGTTTGGTTTTGCAATAATTTATTGCACACAGAAAAGTGGTGAAAGACAGAATCAGACACCAATGAAACAGAAATTATATTTCAGGCACAAAAAAAAATGTCACATGATATAAATACCATAATACCAAGTGAGCCAGAAGAGAAGAATGTGAAGCAATTTCTAAATTCAAGACAAAAGATAAGCAGCAGTATTGAGTCGTAGTAAATTTGAACACAGAAAGGTAAGCCATAAGCTCTGTTTTGTTTTCTATTTTTTCATGTGTTCCATTTTTAAAAAAACAAGACCAATTTTAAGTTTCTAAAACTATTCATGGAACCACCAGTCCTCACATTTATTTTTAGTCTTCCACGATTCGGAGTTTACACACCTTCCCATGACGCTGTTTTTCATGAATGGCAGAGTCAGGGAACGCACAATTTTGAACACTGTTGATTTGACAGTTTTCAAAAGGTCGTTTGTTACATTAACGCGATTTCTACATTACATTGTTGTGGCAGTAAATAATATTGCTCTGTGGTGATTGGCAGGGATGGGGTTAATTTCCTATCCCTGCCAAAATACATGTTGAATTATTGATGATAATTAGACTCCAGCCACATGGTATAAAAAAGGGAAAAATCCTTTGTTTGGGGGAGGAGTTTTGGCGAGTGTTTGCGTTGCTGTTATTATTTTGGAAACTTTGTTAGCAGTGAAGGCGAATGCCCAGCCTGTGTTTTTTGTATTTTCTTTAAACCTTTTGTTTTGGCCCTTGAGCCGGTTATTTTGTTCCTGTTTATTGTGTTTGTTACTTGTTTTGTTAAACCTTTTTATTGAACTTTGTGAGCAGTGTTTTTGTTTGTTCAACGTTTTGATTTATTTTTTGTTTATTAAACCGCGCAGCAGCTCTTAACTACAGCTTCCTTATCTCTGAGTCTCCTTCCAGCCGATACCACCTGGGCCCGCAACGCTACCCTGTCACAGCTGTATTATTTTTTTCTTTCGTTTTTAATACTTTTTCAATTCTGTTAACTGTTACCTGATTAAAATAAATACAAAACCACACATAATATATTGGCATTTACTTGAACAATAGCTTGTAAGTAAAAGTCCAGTACATAAATATCCAAATTATAGGTATTAAAAAAATAAATAAATTGGAAATTACTTATCAAATGGAGTATTGTTGAAACGGAAAAAAAACTTCTGGTCTACAAATTACATTTATATACACAAATGGTTTTGGATATTTCTTATTGATTTTATTAATACAGATTAGCACAAACCAACATACCACTTCTTTAGGAGATTAGCATGAGCTACTATAGGAAATCTGGAGAAGCTTCCCTTTTTGGCTGGTGCTGCAGTCTGACACAAATCACTGCAATACATGGCTAACTAGCTTTAATTTGAATTAAATTAAAAGTAGGACTACTTACTGTAGAAATCACGTTAATGTTTATGCAGGACCCTGGAAAAGGGTAAAGGTTACTAACGTGTAAAAGTTATTAACGTAGATTGTATACACTCTAAGACTTTCAGTGCAATACTGTTGTAGCTCAATTTTGACAGAACGTGTCGCCACAAGAGGCACTCAGATCGATGAGCCAACTATACAGCTGGTGAGAGCGTAGGAGTAAAAAGTTTCAAAGTGAAAGCAAACGCAGAGCTAATTCATTCATTCATGCCTACATTTCATGCTGTGTATCTATGTTTGCACCATGCCTTTCAGCACCCTAAAGGTCTGGACACACAAGTGCTTCGCTTTGATTTTGACGTGGTAGACAGCGCCACACCAGCGCGTCTATACCCAAGCGTCAGTTCCCTTTCCTGGGTAATATAGTACTTTATAGCATTCTATTTAGTGTGATAATACCCTCCCTCCCCCCCACTGCCCGTACCGAAGACAAAGAAAATATGGTTAGTGTGACATCAACAGAAGAGGACGAGGAAGAAGAGATTCGTACTGCACATAAGTTTGAACATGCATTTCCATTTGACTTGAACTTCTTAAAAAGGGAATTTAGATAGTCTTCTAAAATAAAGAACCTTTGTCTTTAATCATCTTTAGTACCGTGCCTATTTAAACAGATAGATAATCACAGTATGTGTGTATGCGGATTTGTGCATGTTTTTTTTTGTGGGTGTACTTTACCTGTATATACATTGTGTGTAATGTGAATATTGTTTCCTGAATTAATTGTATATGCCAGGTTTCAGATCGATCTTCTAAACATTTTACAATGCTATAACATATACTCACTGCATTTCATACACTTCAAGTAAAAAAATACGATCTTACACAGAAAACGTTGATTGTTTGTTTTTAAAAAAAAATCTTATACAATGTCATAACTCTGCAGTACGGTTACTGACTCAGATATATGATTGTACAGTTCGGCCTTCATCACCAACATCGCTTGTAAGCTCGAAACTGATTGGTCCATCGCGATTCACGGTGTCCATGGAAACGAAATGCCCTCAGAGAAGGAACATTTTAATGTTTTACTCGACTTACATACGTAATACAAGTGGAAATTGCCGCTATTTTACTAGAAGAAAATAAACATTTTGAGTACTATTCACTGGAACATACGAGCACTTTGACGTAGTTTATTCCTTATTGTTAATAAATACAATTGAGTCATATACAATGACCCACCCTTTGATGATTTTGTTGTGCTAAACGATGATGCTGGCCTTTGCTGTGTGACATTTCTTGTTGTTGTTGTGGACAGATATTGTCGGCATCGCATCGGGTTTTAGCCTCGTCTTGCATTCGTAACCCAGAAGCTCTGCCTGCATGTTCCTTTCGTAGCGTTCAGGTTCAAAGTGGACCTCACACACGAAAGAACTTCGACCGAAAGGAAAGGTTTTCTGTGTACGAACTGTTCTGAAATTATGTAGTCATTTTTGTTTTTTGCTATGATCACCCGTTCTGAATTAATAGGCTTTGGCACACAAAATAACTTTGTCTTATTTTTACACTTATTATTCCAGCACCTGAAAGCTTTGCACCCCCCATGTCACTTGCTGTGGGTTTTCACCGCTGTATCCCATAAATTATTATTATTATTATTTGTTTATTTAGCAGACGCCTTTATCCAAGGCGACTTACAGAGACTAGGGTGCGTGAACTATGTATCAGCTGCAAAGTCACTTACAATTACTACTGCAGCCCTAAATCAGCTCAGGTGCAGATGATTTCTTTGAAAGGTCACAAAATTAGTAAAATGGTTTCAGCCTGCGTGTACTCAAAACGGTTTAACTTGTAGATCATTTCCCTCAGGTATATAAAGACTTTCAAGCTGCAACTCACATAGTGATCCAACAAAGCAACCATGAAGACCAAGGAGCTTTCAAACAAGTTAGGGATAAAGTGGTAGAGAGGCACACAGCAGGAGAAGGGTACAAGAACATTTCAAAGGTGCTGATTATCCCTCTCAGCACAGTGAAATCCATCATTAAGAAGTGGAAGATGCATCATACCACCCAGACACTACCCAGATCAGGTCGCCCTCCCAAACTGAGCAGCCAGGCAAGCAGGAAACTGGTTTGGGATGTCGCTCTGAAGCCAACAATGACTTTGAGAGATCTGCAAAGTTCTGTGTCTGAGATGGGGGTCAATGTTCACACATCAACAATAAGCCGGTCCCTACACAAAGCTGGCCTGTATGGACGGGTGGCAAGAAAGAAGCCATTACTCAAAAAGCCTCATCTTAAAGCACGTATGGAGTTTGCGAAAAAGCATGTAGATGATACTGCAGACATGTGGAAAAAGGTTTTCTGGTCAGACGAGACAAAAATTGAACTTTTCGGTCTAAATTTCAAGCGTTATGTCTTGCGCAAGCCCAACACTGCACATCACCCAGTCAACACCATCACCCAGTCAACACCATCCCAACTGACAAGCATGGTGGTGGCAGCATCATGTTATTGGGATGCTTCTCTTCAGCAGGGACTGGGAAGCTTGTCAGGATCGAGGGGAGAATGGATGGTGCAAAGTACAGACGAATCCTTGAGGAAAACCGGTTTGAGTCAGCCAAGACTCTGAAACTGGGGAGGAAATTCACATTTCAGCAGGACAATGACCCGAAGCACAAAGCCAAAGCCACACTGGAGTGGTTGAACAAGAAGTGAATTAATGTTCTTGAGTGGCCCAGTCAAATTCCTGACTTGAATCCAATCGAAAATGAATGGTGAGACTTGAAGAAGATTGCAGTCCATCGACGATCCCCAACAAACTTATCAGAACTGGAGCAATTTTCCCATGATGAATGAGCAAAAATTTCACCATCCTACTGTAAAAAGCTAGAAGAGACCTATCCAAAAAGACTCATAGCAGTAATTGCTGAGAAAGGTGCTTCTACCAAGTACTGACTTAAGGGGCTGAATACAAACTACTACAGCTTTGAATAAAAAAAAAGTTTGTTTGAAAAACTGTGCATAAATTATTTGTAATTCAACAAAATGTGACATTCTTGGTAGGGGGTGAATACTTCTGCAAACCACTGTATATCCTTATTTATATACTACAGACCTGTATTAATTTTCTATCCTACCTAACAAACAAACAAACGATTGGGATGCAATAACAGAGAAATTGTCCATCAGCCCCAACTCCTCACTCAAGATATTATTGTGTGAGGTAGGTCCGTTGTGTGGCTCAACACCTACAGTGAATTCTATCCATGGCAGTGTTCTTGAATAAATCTTTCAGGTCAGCCGGGTCGTGGAACCGTTCACTATTTCACTTCCATGTAAACCGCAGAGTGGCAGGATAAGACAAGGAGTATTTTACATGTAGATCGTGGAGCTTCTTTTTAACTTCAGAGAAGCGCTTTCTCTTAGTTTGCCAAGTCCCTGGACATGTCAGGAAAAAGGAAAGCCTGCATCCCTCCCAGACCACTCCACCTTTTTCTCACAGCTGCAAGCACTTTCTCCCTTGTTATGACCCTCAGGAACCTCATAATGATGGGTCCTGGGGGTTGCTCATCATTGAGCCTCGGTGCTAGAGATCGTTGTGCTCGCTCGATTTCAAATTCGTGGTTGAGCACTACACCTAGAGCTTTTGATATAATGCGCTGCACATACTTAATCATCCCTCCAGCTTCTCTGCCTTCTTTCAAACCAATCAGTCCGATATTATTGCGGTGGCTCCGGTTCTCGAGATCTTCAACACCGGCTCCAGTGTCTCAAGCTGTTTCGAGTGTTGAGTGTATCATTCACAAGGCGTGTGTCATGTGTCACCATTCACAAGGCAAGCGTCATGTGTCACCATTCACAAGGCATATATATCTATAGTTTTTTGTAATACTTAAAAGAAACAACGTGGTGGGATTTTGCAAAATCAATGGTGGGTTAGCGGAGCTACTTTAGAGCACGGTCATCTTCTCTGCATTCCCATGTGACAAAATCTCATTTCTAATCTCCTACACTACTGCTGCAAGTCGTAGCTGGAGCGTGCCTGTTCTATTCTATTAGGCTCAGAGTGACACACAGGTAGTGCTGGAGCGTGCCTGTTCTATTCTATTGGGCTCACAGTGACACACAGGTAGTGCTGGAGCATGCCTGTTCTATTCTATTGGGCTCACAGTGACACACAGGTAGTGTTGGAGCATGCCTGTTCTATTCTATTGGGCTCACAGTGACACACAGGTAGTGCTGGAGCATGCCTGTTCTATTCTATTGGGCTCACAGTGACACACAGGTAGTGTTGGAGCATGCCTGTTCTATTCTATTGGGCTCACAGTGACACACAGGTAGTGCTGGAGCATGCCTGTTCTATTCTATTGGGCTCACAGTGACACACAGGTAGTGCTGGAGCATGCCTGTTCTATTCTATTGGGCTCACAGTGACACACAGGTAGTGCTGGAGCATGCCTGTTCTATTCTATTGGGCTCACAGTGACACACAGGTAGTGCTGGAGCATGCCTGTTCTATTCTATTGGGCTCACAGTGACACACAGGTAGTGCTGGAGCATGCCTGTTCTATTCTATTGGGCTCACAGTGACACACAGGTAGTGCTGGAGCATGCCTGTTCTATTCTATTGGGCTCACAGTGACACACAGGTAGTGCTGGAGCATGCCTGTTCTATTCTATTGGGCTCACAGTGACACACAGGTAGTGCTGGAGCGTGCCTGTTCTATTCTATTGGGCTCACAGTGACACACAGGTAGTGCTGGAGCATGCCTGTTCTATTCTATTGGGCTCACAGTGACACACAGGTAGTGCTGGAGCATGCCTGTTCTATTCTATTGGGCTCACAGTGACACACAGGTAGTGCTGGAGCATGCCTGTTCTATTGGGTCACAGTGACACACAGGTAGTGCTGGAGCATGCCTGTTCTATTCTATTGGGCTCACAGTGACACACAGGTAGTGCTGGAGCATGCCTGTTCTATTCTATTGGGCTCACAGTGACACACAGGTAGTGCTGGAGCGTGCCTGTTCTATTCTATTGGGCTCACAGTGACACACAGGTAGTGCTGGAGCATGCCTGTTCTATTCTATTGGGCTCACAGTGACACACAGGTAGTGCTGGAGCATGCCTGTTCTATTCTATTGGGCTCACAGTGACACACAGGTAGTGCTGGAGCATGCCTGTTCTATTCTATTGGGCTCACAGTGACACACAGGTAGTGCTGGAGCATGCCTGTTCTATTCTATTGGGCTCACAGTGACACACAGGTAGTGCTGGAGTGTGCCTGTTCTATTCTATTGGGCTCACAGTGACACACAGGTAGTGCTGGAGCGTGCCTGTTCTATTGGGCTCACAGTGACACACAGGTAGTGCTGGAGCGTGCCTGTTCTATTGGGCTCACAGTGACACACAGGTAGTGCTGGAGCATGCCTGTTCTATTCTATTGGGCTCACAGTGACACACAGGTAGTGCTGGAGCATGCCTGTTCTATTGGGCTCACAGTGACACACAGGTAGTGCTGGAGCGTGCCTGTTCTATTGGGCTCACAGTGACACACAGGTAGTGCTGGAGCGTGCCTGTTCTATTGGGCTCACAGTGACACACAGGTAGTGCTGGAGCATGCCTGTTCTATTCTATTGGGCTCACAGTGACACACAGGTAGTGCTGGAGCGTGCCTGTTCTATTCTATTGGGCTCACAGTGACACACAGGTAGTGCTGGAGCATGCCTGTTCTATTCTATTGGGCTCACAGTGACACACAGGTAGTGCTGGAGCGTGCCTGTTCTATTGGGCTCACAGTGACACACAGGTAGTGCTGGAGCATGCCTGTTCTATTCTATTGGGCTCACAGTGACACACAGGTAGTGCTGGAGCGTGCCTGTTCTATTCTATTGGGCTCACAGTGACACACAGGTAGTGCTGGAGCGTGCCTGTTCTATTCTATTGGGCTCACAGTGACACACAGGTAGTGCTGGAGCATGCCTGTTCTATTGGGCTCACAGTGACACACAGGTAGTGCTGGAGCATGCCTGTTCTATTCTATTGGGCTCACAGTGACACACAGGTAGTGCTGGAGCATGCCTGTTCTATCTATTGGGCTCACAGTGACACACAGGTAGTGCTGGAGTGTGCCTGTCTGTTCTATTGGGCTCACAGTGACACACAGGTAGTGCTGGAGCGTGCCTGTTCTATTGGGCTCACAGTGACACACAGGTAGTGCTGGAGCATGCCTGTTCTATTCTATTGGGCTCACAGTGACACACAGGTAGTGCTGGAGCGTGCCTGTTCTATTCTATTGGGCTCACAGTGACACACAGGTAGTGCTGGAGCGTGCCTGTTCTATTCTATTGGGCTCACAGTGACACACAGGTAGTGCTGGAGCGTGCCTGTTCTATTGGGCTCACAGTGACACACAGGTAGTGCTGGAGCGTGCCTGTTCTATTGGGCTCACAGTGACACACAGGTAGTGCTGGAGCGTGCCTGTTCTATTGGGCTCACAGTGACACACAGGTAGTGCTGGAGCGTGCCTGTTCTATTCTATTGGGCTCACAGTGACACACAGGTAGTGCTGGAGCGTGCCTGTTCTATTGGGCTCACAGTGACACACAGGTAGTGCTGGAGCGTGCCTGTTCTATTCTATTGGGCTCACAGTGACACACAGGTAGTGCTGGAGCGTGCCTGTTCTATTCTATTGGGCTCACAGTGACACACAGGTAGTGCTGGAGCATGCCTGTTCTATTCTATTGGGCTCACAGTGACACACAGGTAGTGCTGGAGCATGCCTGTTCTATTCTATTGGGCTCACAGTGACACACAGGTAGTGCTGGAGCATGCCTGTTCTATTCTATTGGGCTCACAGTGACACACAGGTAGTGCTGGAGCATGCCTGTTCTATTCTATTGGGCTCACAGTGACACACAGGTAGTGCTGGAGCATGCCTGTTCTATTCTATTGGGCTCACAGTGACACACAGGTAGTGCTGGAGCATGCCTGTTCTATTCTACTGGGCTCACAGTGACACACAGGTAGTGCTGGAGCGTGCCTGCTCTATTCTATTGGGCTGTGTTCCTATAGCTAGAAAAATTACCTTCCTTGGAGGGGAATGGAGATAAACTGGCTTGTCAACATTGTCTGCTACTGGCCCTGGAAGGCTAAGCTATGGAAGACATGAAGGAATTGTGGAGAAAAAAACAAAACATGACAAATCAAAACACCAAATCACGTGTTTCCTTGTGTAACATAAAAACTTTTACCCAAAAACCTTTAACATCATTTTCTTAAGCTTCTAAAAAGATTAACTTTCCCCCTGATTAGTCACAGCTGGGTTTCATTCCAGTGTTTTATACACTGGAGAACCCCCTGATCACAGCACCTGCTTGTTCAGGGGTGACCCCGAGATCGCCAAGCAGACGTTGCTGATGCAATCAGGGGGTTCCCCGAGGCTGTAATAAAACCCAGCTGAGGCTCCTCAGGGTGTCGGCTGGTCTATCCTACATGTATCCAAGATATCGAGTGTACTGGAATCTGCAGTTCTGTGGAGGAGCCTGCCTGCTTGTCTGACTCACATCTCTGCATGTGCGCAGCTGTATAGGTCACATTGATGTATTTACACATCACCGATAATCTACCAGAAACTTCCACCAACACCAAACATGAAAAGTACCACGACAATGAATGCAAACACATATTAAAAAATAAACTATTTCAAAATTAAAATACTTTGTCAACATAAAAAACGCTTTTTATCTACGCAGATCTCTGTCAGAATGTTAATTACTGTTTATCCAAGACTCAATCTACACTCTTAAAACCTTTACGTTTTTTTTTGCTGAATAATTTAAACAAAAAAATGACATGCATATACATATATAAAATACATATATATTAACACACACACACAAAGATGAACTGCAATTGCCCAATTTAAAAGAATATATCTTACATTAGTTTGTATCAAATACTGCAAAAAAGCGTGTATTTATCTGCATATGTATGACGTACCGTTACCGTTACAGTACTAAACACGACATGTTGTACTGTGTATGTACAGTGGAGAAAAAATTGCCTTTCCACTAAGACTTTTACCATATTGAAACCCTTAATGTAGCATGTCGGGTACAATCTGGTAGGATGCACAGCTCGTTTTATGTTCAAAATCCCCATTTAAATGGAACCCCGCTGTGACTAAAGAATAGATTTACGCAGTCCCGTGCAAGCACTGATTATTATTATTATTATTATTATTATTATTATTATTTGTTTATTTAGCAGACGCCTTTATCCAAGGCGACTTACAGAGACTAGGGTGTGTGAACTATTCATCCGCTGCAGAGTCACTTACAATTATCTCACCCGAAAGATGGAGCACAAGGAGGTTAAGTGACTTGCTCAGGGTCACACAATGAGTCAGTGGCTGAGGTGGGATTTGAACCAGGGACCTCCTGGTTAGAAGCCCTTTTCTTTAACCACTGGACCACACAGCCTCCCGTGTAATGTGTAATAATAATAATAAACCACGTATATTCAGGACCACAGTAAAGTAATTCTATTAAAACCCCCACTCCCGCATTTTCAAACACATTTTTGATGTATTTCAAAGTAACCCCCATGTATTCACACGTCTCCACTCTCACCACTTGCAGTTTAGTATTACAGTGTTTTATTTTAATCTCTTACCTCGACTGTCGCCCATCCCGTTTAGCCAGACCGCCGGGTGAAACAACTCGGGCCTCTGAACAGGCGCCTGAAAAGCCAGACGCCTCTAAACACTTACCCGCCTGGCCGAGGATTTGCGTAACACGACAATAAGGAGAAATAAAACTATTTCAATTAAAACTCGACTGAAACCTTGGCTGCAAAAACGTCCCCGGCCGAACCGGCCCAACTAAACACTCTCGCTCTCTCTAGCTCGATCTCGCTAAGACAGACGTACCTCGTTCCCAGCAAACCCACTCCGCAAAATACACATTAAATATATCAATAAAGTATGATCTAGGCAAAGGTGTGTCCGTTTCCAAAGAGTTTATCAGATATAAAATTGTTTCCAATTGCTTTTTAGCGAAGTAAATATGATTTATAACGCGTTGTCGGCGAATAGGATATACAGGAATCAGGTAAGGTCTGTTTATTTAGTCTTTTCTAACCGAGTTCCCATTCGCAGGAAGCCGCTGTTTGCAGAGGCTGTGAAACTGAAGCCATTTTGGCTCAGCGGGGTCCGCATCGAGCATACAGCTCGGATACAGAATGGCGACCACATGAAAACACAGTTTCCTATCAAACAGTGTAAACATCGCAACAGGAAACAACGCAAGCGCATCAGAAAGCAAACACAATCAGATGTTTATTATTGTAATTGTTATCCCCCGATAATTGTAGCAGTTTTTAGTGGATTCGCCATTTAAAAAAAATAAAAAAACAGTAGTGATGAGAAAAGTGAAGCTTCGTGAATCACTGAACCCTTTGAACTATCGGTTCGCCTAAAGGTTCATCAATCGCATGAAGCGCTTCGTGCTCTTTAGTGCCACCTAGTGGTCGATCTGCACAACCCAATGTCTTTAAGATCAAGGCTTCAGAGAAATGAAACAGAACTATCAATAATAAAGACATGACATTACATACAACTACACTCTTAGTTTACAGAGAAGGAATGGTGCTTAATATATTTTTGATAGACATTATTAAGCAATTATAAATGTTCTCCGTTATACTGTGAATGTATGATTTAAACAATCACTATATATACTGTATGTTCTGCTTGTAGGGACTTTTCAGTGTAATAATATCATCATAATGAATTGAGGAATGCAGAATTCATGTATTTCCAAAGTGGGATGTATGTATATTAGTGATGGGAATGATGGGCTTGAGTCTAGACCCTCGAGGCAAACAGTGTCACGAAGCAAAGGTTCATTTGGTTCCTTTTAGGAATCCTTTGACGTAATGATTTTACAGACACTGTCGAATGTCTACCACAGTGTTCACGGTGCTGTTACCACAGTGTTCACGGTGCTGTTACCACAGTGTTCACGGTGCTGTTACCACAGTGTTCACGGTGCTGTTACCACAGTGTTCACGGTGCTGTTACCAAAGTGTTCATGGTGCTGTTACCACAGTGTTCATGGTGCTGTTACCACAGTGTTCACGGTGTGCTGTTACCACAGTGTTCACGGTGCTGTTACCACAGTGTTCACGGTGCGCTGTTACCACAGTGTTCACGGTGCTGTTACCACAGTGTTCACGGTGCGCTGTTACCACAGTGTTCACGGTGCGCTGTTACCACAGTGTTCACGGTGCGCTGTTACCACAGTGTTCACGGTGCTGTTACCACAGTGTTCACGGTGCTGTTACCACAGTGTTCACGGTGCTGTTACCACAGTGTTCACGGTGTGCTGTTACCACAGTGTTCACGGTGCTGTTACCACAGTGTTCACGGTGCTGTTACCACAGTGTTCACGGTGCTGTTACCACAGTGTTCACGGTGTGCTGTTACCACAGTGTTCACGGTGCTGTTACCACAGTGTTCACGGTGCTGTTACCACAGTGTTCACGGTGTGCTGTTACCACAGTGTTCACGGTGCTGTTACCACAGTGTTCACGGTGCTGTTACCACAGTGCTCACGGTGCTGTTACCACAGTGTTCACGGTGCTGTTACCACAGTGTTCACGGTGCTGTTACCACAGTGTTCACGGTGCTGTTACCACAGTGTTCACGGTGCTGTTACCACAGTGTTCACGGTGCTGTTACCACAGTGTTCACGGTGCTGTTACCACAGTGTTCACGGTGCTGTTACCACAGTGTTCATGGTGCTGTTACCACAGTGTTCACGGTGCTGT
The DNA here is from genome assembly GCA_030684275.1 of Acipenser oxyrinchus oxyrinchus. Lineage (NCBI taxonomy): Eukaryota > Metazoa > Chordata > Actinopteri > Acipenseriformes > Acipenseridae > Acipenser > Acipenser oxyrinchus. The sequence continues at coordinate 1,385,403 of CM060278.1, read as the reverse complement.
TACCACAGTGTTCACGGTGTGCTGTTACCACAGTGTTCACGGTGCTGTTACCACAGTGTTCACGGTGCGCTGTTACCACAGTGTTCACGGTGCTGTTACCACAGTGTTCACGGTGTGCTGTTACCACAGTGTTCACGGTGCTGTTACCACAGTGTTCACGGTGCTGTTACCACAGTGTTCACGGTGTGCTGTTACCACAGTGTTCACGGTGCGCTGTTACCACAGTGTTCACGGTGCTGTTACCACAGTGTTCACGGTGTGCTGTTACCACAGTGTTCACGGTGCTGTTACCACAGTGTTCACGGTGCTGTTACCACAGTGTTCACGGTGCTGTTACCACAGTGTTCACGGTGCGCTGTTACCACAGTGTTCACGGTGTGCTGTTACCACAGTGTTCACGGTGCTGTTACCACAGTGTTCACGGTGCGCTGTTACCACAGTGTTCACGGTGTGCTGTTACCACAGTGTTCACGGTGCGCTGTTACCACAGTGTTCACGGTGCTGTTACCACAGTGTTCACGGTGATGTTACCACAGCGTTCACGGTGCTGTTACCACAGCGTTCACGGTGCTGTTACCACAGTGTTCACGGTGTGCTGTTACCACAGTGTTCACGGTGCTGTTACCACAGTGTTCATGGTGTGCTGTTACCACAGTGTTCACGGTGCTGTTACCACAGTGTTCACGGTGTGCTGTTACCACAGTGTTCACGGTGCTGTTACCACAGTGTTCACGGTGCTGTTACCACAGTGTTCATGGTGTGCTGTTACCACAGTGTTCACGGTGCACTGTTACCACAGTGTTCACGGTGCGCTGTTACCACAGTGTTCACGGTGTGCTGTTACCACAGTGTTCACGGTGCTGTTACCACAGTGTTCACGGTGCTGTTACCACAGTATTCACGGCGCTGTTACCACAGTGTTCAAGGTGTGCTGTTACCACAGTGTTCACGGTGTGCTGTTACCACAGTGATCACGGTGCTGTTTCCGCAGTGTTCACGGTGTGCTGTTACCACAGTGTTCACGGTACATGGGTGAGGATATAGGTGGGGAGGGATGGGTGAGGATGTAGGTGGGGAGGGATGGGTGAGGATAAAGGTCGGGAGGGATGGGTGAGGGTGTAGGTGGGGAGGGATGGGTGAGGGTGTGGGTGAGGGTGTAGGGGAGGGATGGGTGAGGATGTAGGTGGGGAGGGATGGGTGAGGATGCAGGTGGGGAGGGATGGGTGAGGATGTAGGGGAGGGATGGGTGTGGATGTAGGTGTGAGGGATGGTTGAGGATGTAGGTGGGTAGGGATGGGTGAGGATGTAGGTGGGAGGGATGGGTGAGGGTGTAGGTGGGAGGGATGGGTGAGGGTGTAGGTGGGAGGGATGGGTGAGGGTGTAGGTGGGAGGGATGGGTGAGGATGTAGGTGGGGAGGGATGGGTGAGGATGTAGGTGGGAGGGATGGGTCAGGATGAAGGGGATGGATGGGTGAGGATGTAGGTGGGGAGGGATGGGTGAGGATGTAGGTGGGAGGGATGGGTGAGGATGTAGGTGGGAGGGATGGGTGAGGATGTAGGTGGGAGGGATGGGTGAGGATGTAGGTGGGGAGGGATGGGTGAGGATGTAGGTGGGAGGGATGGGTGAGGGTGTAGGTGGGGAGGGATGGGTGAGAATGTAGGGGGGAGGGATGGGTGAGGGTGTAGGTGGGAGGGATCGGTGAGGATGTAGGTGAGGGATGGGTGAGGATGTAGGTGAGGGATGGGTGAGGATGTAGGTGGGAGGGATGGGTGAGGATGTAGGTGGGAGGGATGGGTGAGGATGTAGGGAGGGATGGGTGAGGATGTAGGTGAGGGATGGGTGAGGATGTAGGTGGGAGGGATGGGTGAGGATGTAGGTGGGAGGGATGGGTGAGGATGTAGGTGGGGAGGGATGGGTGAGGATGTAGGTGGGAGGGATGGGTGAGGATGTAGGTGGGAGGGATGGGTGAGGATGTAGGTGGGGAGGGATGGGTGAGGATGTAGGTGGGAGGGATGGGTGGGGATGTAGGTGGGGAGGGATGGGTGAGGATGTAGGTGGGGAGGGATGGGTGATGATGTAAGTGGGATGTTTTCCTCAAGTATTCGACTGTACTTTGCACCATCCATTCTCCCTTTTCCTGAGAAGCTTCCCAGTCCCTGCTGAAGAGAAGCATCCCCATAACATGATGCTGTCACCACCATGCTTGTCAGTTGGGATGGTGTTGACTGGGTGATGGTGTTGACTGGGTGATGGTGTTGACTGGGTGATGTGCAGTGTTGGGCTTGCGCCAGACATAATGCTTGGAATTTAACTGAAAAGTTAAATTTGTCTCGTTGACCACAAAACCTTTTTCCACATGTCTGCAGTATTATTTACATGCTTTTTCGCAAACTCCATATGTGCTTTAAGATGAGGCTTTTTGAGTAATGGCTTCTTTACTGCCATCCGTCCATACAGGCCAGCTTTGTGTAGGGACCGCTTATTGTTGATGTGTGAACACTGACTCACATCTCACACAGAACTTTGCAGATTTCTCAAAGTCATTGTTGGCTTCAGTGACATCCTGAACCAGTTTCATGCTTGCCCGGCTGCTCAGTTTGGGAGAGCGACCTGATCTGGGTAGTGTCTGGGTGGTATGATGCATCTTCTCTTCTTAATGATGGATTTCACTGTGCTGAGAGGGATAATCAGCCTTTGAAATGTTCTCTGTGCCTCTCTACCACTTTATCCTTGACTTGTTTCAAAGCTCCTTGGTCTTCATGGTTGCTTTGTTGGATCACTATGTGAGTTGCAGCTTGAAAGTCTTTATATACCTAAGGAAATTATCTACAAGTTAAACCACTCTGAGTACACACAGGCTGAAACCATTTCACTAATTTTGTGACAAACAAATCATTTGCACCTGAGCTGATTTAGGGCTGCAGTAGCAAAGGGGTTGAATACTTATGCAACTGAGATTAATCTGTTTTTCTCTGTAAATCTTTCTTATTTATATTCTATATGCATTTTTTAACTTTATCAATGTGGAGTAGTAGTTTGTGTAGATTCTACATGTAAAGTCTAATTTGAAAGCGTCGTGGAGTACGCTCAGGTGCCAACAAAATGTGAAAACTTTATATATGGAAAACTTTCCATATATATATATGGAATGCCCTCATATATATATATATATATATATATATATATATATATTGGAGCACATTCCATCTGTATCTTTAGATGATTAGCGCCCTCTACCAGTTTGTTGTCATTAATATAATAATAATAATAATAATAATAATAATAATAATAATAATAATAATAATAATAACGTCTTTATTTATCATCTATAAAATTCCTGCTTTTCCTGTTTCCCTCAATATAAGTGCTGTCTTTGATACTGTAGACCACTCCATTCTACTGAATCGTCTTGAAAGCACAGTCGGACGGTCCGGCCTTGTCCTATCCTGATTCAAGTCTTATCTTTCTGATAGGTTTCAGTTTATCTCTGTTCGGGTGGTAAAATCGGCATTATCGGAAGTTGTCTGTGGTGTTCCACAGGGCTCCATTCTAGGTCCCTTCTTGTTTTCATTATATATGCTACCGTTAAATGACATTATCCACAGACACAGAGTGAACTTCCATTGCTATGCTGATGATACCCAGCTAGATTTGTCCCTAAAGCCAGGAATTTCTTCTCCCTGGGTGTTATTAGCTACTTGCCTTACAGACATCAAGCATTGGATGTCACAGAATTGTCTAATGTTGAATTCAGATAAAACAGAGGTTATGCTAGTGGGCTCACAGAACCAACTAAAAGGAAATGTGGGATTACATGAGCTCAACACCTGCAGTCTCTCATCAAGACTTATAAATGTGGGGGTCACCTTTGAGACTCATATTAGAGAAGTTACTGAAGTATCTTTTTACCATTTTAGAAATATAGCCAAACATTAGAACAGAAAATAGGAGGCACTTTTTTACACAGAGAATTATGGGAGTTGGAAGCAGTAATGTTGTTGAAGCTGACACCCTGGGATCCTTCAAGAAGCTGCTTGATGAGATACTGGGATCAAAAAGCTACAACCAAACGAGCAAGATGGGCCGAATGGCCTCCTCTCGTTTGTAAACTTTCTTATGTTCTTAATTATTTCTGTATTTGATGCTGAGAGACTAATGCATGCCTTTCATCTAGAATTGATTATTGTAATGCACTTTTTTTCTGGTGTCCCAAAACGTGTGGTATCCGCTTGCAGCTTGTTCAGAATACCACCGCTAGAATTCTGATTAAAACCAGGAAAAGTGAACATATTACTCCTGTTTTGGCCTCTTTTACACTGGCTACCTGTGCAGTAAAGAATTGATTTTAAGATGCTGTTAACTTACAAGGCCCTGAATGGATTAGCACCTCGTTATTTTCAGGAGTTACTGATCCTGTATCTTCCAAACCGCACTCTGAGATCACAGGATGCGGGGCTGCTGGTTATTCCTAGGGTCAACAAAAGCAACACGGGCGGTAGGGCTTTTTCTTGTAGAGCTCCTAAATTATGGAATGATCTGCCTTCGTTTGTCAGGGAAGCTGGAAACATTACAGTTTTCAAGTCAAGACTAAAAACACACTTTTATAAAATGGCTTTCTTATCTTAGTTGGCTTAATGTAACTTTAAAATTGCTGCTTTTGTATTATATTGTCACAAAGACGGCCGGACAGTGGGTGACGTCAGACCAGAAACAGGAAGTAACACACAACAGACAGTGAGGTTGGTGAAGCTGAGCACTTGGTTGTGCTCAGCATTTAATAAACAAAATAAAAGAACACAAAAACAGCACACGGCACTTTCGCCAAAATAAATATATAAACAAAACGAACACACACTTAACAAACGGTGCACGGAGACAAACAAACACGGTGAGTACAAAACACTTATTATTATTCTTATTACTTTATCTCTCCTTCTCCACACCCGTTCTCCACTCACGAACACCCAACCCCGAAAGTGAGTGAAACGTGCATCTATATATACTGTTGTGCTGGGATTCAATTACTAATTAATTATTCACTTGAATCCCAGCACGTGAATTAATTATGTGCAACCTCGTGCCTAACTACAATTATACATTTTTAAACACACGTGAAACACAGACCCGCTTATATCCCGTGTACCAATCGCTATACACCAACATTAACACATGCAACATGCAACATATAACACAAACTACGCACAAGGGCGGCCACATCGCCACATATACCCCCTTGTGCGCAGCACACATGGCCTCAACGGCCACCTCCCCTTAAAACCCAGCAGTCCAGGACAAAGTCTCGGGCTGGGAAGGGAGGCTTCAGTGGGCCCATGGCTGGCAATGCTGTCAGCACCCCTGCCGGTAGTGGCACGGCTGACAGCATGCTGGTCCACTCCTGCAGCGAAACTGCTGCTGGGGATGCTGGTCTCCTGACCTCTCCCCTTTCTTCGTAGCCGGTAGCTCCCTCCTGTGGGGCTCCGCCACAAGAACTCCTGCAGAGAAACTGCTGCTGGGGAAAGTGGTCTCCTGACCTCTCCCCTGTCTTTGTAGCCGGTAGCTCCCTCCTGTGGGGCTCCGGCCTCAAGAACTCCTGCAGCGAAACTGCTGCTGGGGAAAGTGGTCTCCTGACCTCTCCCCCTGTCTTTGTAGCCGGTAGCTCCCCTTTCTGGGGCTCCGGCCACCGTACTCCCTGTGGTGGAGGTGCGGGAAGCGGAGACAGCTCCTGCTCCTCTGCTCCGGGCAGTGGCGGAACCAGCAGGTATTCACCCTCTGCTGGTGGAGGTGGGAGGGGCAAGCAGTCCTCCCACGACAAAGAAGGCGGAACCAGCAGGTACTCACCCTCTGCTGGTGGAGGAGGCAGAGGCAGCTCCTGCTGCTCTGCTCCTGGTGGAAGCGGTTGAGGTGGTGGAGGCAGAGGCAGCTCCTGCTCCTCTGCTCCTAGTGGAGGAAGTGGTGGAGGTGGGAGCAGCGTGTAGTCTCCTGGCGATGGCGGTGCGAGCAGCGTGTAGTCTCCTGGCGATGGAGGTGCGAGCAGCGTGTGGTCTCCTACTGTTGCAGGGGACTGGTGCGGCTCCGCCTCTCTTGCAGGGGACTGGTGCGGCTCTCCCGCTCTTGCAGGGGACTGTGGTGGAGGCAGAGGCAGCTCCTGTTCCTCTCCTCCGGGTGGTGACGGTGGGGAAGTGATACCAGCAGACGTTCACACTCTGCTGGTGGATGGGAACCCAGCAGGCATTCACCCTCTGCTGGTGGACACGGGGACAGCAGGCATTCTTCCTCTGCTGGTGGACACAGGGACAGCAGGCATTCTTCCTCTGCTGGTGGACACGGGACAGCAGGCATTCTTCCTCTGCTGGTGGACACGGGGACAGCAGGCATTCTTCCTCTGCTGGTGGACACGGGGACAGCAGGCATTCTTCCTCTGCTGGTGGACACGGGGACAGCAGGCATTCTTCCTCTGCTGGTGGACACGGGGACAGCAGGCATTCTTCCTCTGCTGGTGGACACAGGGACAGCAGGCATTCTTCCTCTGCTGGCAGCTTGGGTCCTAGGGCTGTGGAAGCACCGACTCCCTCTCTTTGGGCTGTGGACGCACCGACTCCTCCCTTTTGGGCTGTGGACGCACCGACTCCTCCCTTTTGGGCTGTGGACGCACCGACTCCTCCCTTTTGGGCTGTGGACGCACCGACTCCTCCCTTTTGGGCTGTGGACGCACCGACTCCCCCTCTTGGGCTGTGGGACGTTCGGGCTCCTCCCACTCAGGCGTGGGACGTTCGGGCTCCTCCCACTCAGGCGTGGGACGTTCGGGCTCCTCCCACTCAGGCGTAGGGACGTTCGGGCTCCTCCCACTCAGGCGTGGGACGTTCGGGCTCCTCCCACTCAGGCGTGGGACGTTCGGGCTCCTCCCACTCAGGCTGTGGGACGCTCAGGCTCCTCCCCAATCTCTAGGAAGGTGCAGCTGGCCATGAATCCTCCTGCTGGAGATCCTGCTACCTGGGCTGCTGTTCCACTTATAGCTGCCTCCAGGTAGCTGAGGACCAACTCCACACCTTCCTCCAGGGAGTTTGGGGTGTGTTCCCTCTCATACGCCTCCCATCTCTCCCTGTCCATCAGCCACAGGATCCGGATGGCTATGGGCATAGACTGGGCCTCCAGCCCAGCATTTTCCAGGACCCAGTCCCGCAGTTTGATGGCGTCTTCTGCCATTGTCATTTTTTTTTTTTTCCCGTTTTTTTAAACAACAAATTGCGGTTCCTGCTCTGGTCTGCGTCTAGGAGGGCTGGTAATCCCACGATGACACCACGTGTCACAAAGACGGCCGACAGTGGGTGACGTCAGACCAGAAACAGGAAGTAACACACAACAGACAGTGAGGTTGGTGAAGCTGAGCACTTGGTTGTGCTCAGCATTTAATAAACAAAATAAAAGAACACAAAAACAGCACACGGCACTTTCGCCAAAATAAATATATAAACAAAACGAACACACACTTAACAAACGGTGCACGGAGACAAACAAACACGGTGAGTACAAAACACTTATTATTATTCTTATTACTTTATCTCTCCTTCTCCACACCCGTTCTCCACTCACGAACACCCAACCCCGAAAGTGAGTGAAACGTGCATCTATATATACTGTTGTGCTGGGATTCAATTACTAATTAATTATTTACTTGAATCCCAGCACGTGAATTAATTAAGTGCAACCTCGTGCCTAACTACAATTATACATTTTTAACCACACGTGAAACACAGACCCGCTTATATCCCGTGTACCAATCGCTATACACCAACATTAACACATGCAACATGCAACATATAACACAAACTACGCACAAGGGCGCGGCCACATCGCCACATATATGTATACTGTTATTTATTTAAATGGTCTGACTTGGCAGTTGTATGTGTGACATGCTATACAAATGTATTGTGGTTTGTTCTTTTTTTCTGCTATGTACTGTACAGTGCTTTCTATGGGGTAGATGGAAGGATACGTGCGAAACCCCCACAATGCTGCTGTAAGTCGTGCTTAGCAGCTGTAAAGTCTGATTTTACCGGCTGCTAAAAGTGCTGTGTATGTAAAGAATGGTGTTCACCTGGCATTCTGCACCTGCTATCAAATTTACACTTTGCCATCATTAATCCATCAATTATATTGAAATGCATTCAGATAAAGAAAAGAGCATAGACAAGGGCAGGATCTGGATACTAAACAGGCGCAAATAGTAGAATGTGATTTAAGGATTGTGTCTTGCACTTAAGCAATTGCTGACGCTCTGTCGTCAGGTGCAAGTAGTAGGTGGTAATGAAGCGATTGTCCAAACAGGATGTCTCCCAAAAATCTGTGCTTTATTTTATAAATAAACACAAAGAGCCGCCCCTCTACCAACGATGGTATCGGGGGGTACACGGCAGGCTTTGCAGACCCGAAAATAAACAACAGAAATAATAGTCCAGAGGATCGCGTTGATCTGGAGTTCTCAGAGCACACAGCGGTGAAACGGGCCGTGGTGAGAGTGCAGGGACGTGCTCCGGTGTGTCTGTGGGATCCTCAGCCGCACCTCCACAGTGCTCAATCCCTCTCTGCAACACAAAACACAAACGTAACAAAGCTAACCGCTAAAAGCTCCAGCCGTCTGGTTACGTTCGTCAGCGCAAGGCAGTGTACTGACATAGCTGCTTCCCCTTTGTACCCACAAAGCCCTCCCTGCAATCAACCCGTCGCCATGGTTTCTCCAATAGAGGGCCGTCCCGCAGCTGATTGCAATGGAGTCGTTCAGGGTACGTGCAACTATACGCCCCTCCTAATATGGTCACCTTCCGGTTTCCACCTACCATCAAGGCGGTCCATCTGAGAGGCAGCATACCACCAACCTTACACAGCACGCTTTCTGATCGGGAGGGAGATTTACAACATTGATCTTTTCTCTCTTTATCACACCCTCCAAAAACTTTACACCTCTTCTTACAAGGTGCAAACCATTGTAGAAGCGAGTAACTAAGAGCTGTATAAAAGCACACCTGAGGGACCTGTCATTGGCTTCAGGATGGCTGCTATGGTACACTTCCTGATGCGGTGACACTTGGCTCGTGTTGAGGAGAGGCAGGAACATGTTTGGAGGAGAAAGGCGAGACGCATATTCAATCCCAGGGTCACTTTGTTTGGGATGCCGGAGGAAGCGGTGCTCAAGCATTACCGTCTCATTCCGCAGGTCATCCTAGACCTACTGAAAAAAAACCGCTTTATCCACTTCAGCACCGATTCATTCAGGATCAGTCAATGTGCTGGTGGATAGCTACAGCTCCATCCTAAGTAGTATCTTAGATATTGTAGTACCCCTTAAAACAAAAGATCATCCCTGTGGTTTAATGACACGACTCGGAAGCTTAACGTGCATGTCGTAAGCTGGAACATGGAAAAATACCAAATTACATGTATTTTATCTCGCCTGGAAAGATGAGTGATTAAATATAAGTTGCTCTGTCTTCAGCTAGATCATCATACTACTCAACTATGATATAAAAAAATAAAAAAAACAGTCCTCGCTTGCTCTTTGAAACAATCACAAAACTAACCAACAAACAGAAGTCCACTTTAACAATACAATCACTAATATAAGAAATCAGATTTCAGATAGCACACTCAGCCTAGATGAAACATTCTGCAGGACTGATAAAACTAAAGCAGGTCCAATCTTTGCAATCTTTGCTTCTATTAACCAGCTTGATCTGATGACTAACTCAGTTGATGGGACAAAATCCACTACATGTGTACACTAAATTGTGTACATAAGTATTTTCTAGGATAGATATCACGGTCTTAAGTATTATAAATGGTTCCCTGTCATCTGGTATTGTTCCTAACTCCTTTAAGGTCGCTGTAACAAAACCATTACTTAGAAAACCAACCCTAGATCCAAATGTTCTTAATAATTTTAGGCCTATCTCAAACCTCCCCTTTTTATCCAAAGTTCCAGAGAGAGCAGTGGCTAAACAACTGAGGACATTTCTTGCAGTACATCATTTATATGAAAAATTACAGTCAGACGTCTGCTCTGGCTCCATTGTACTGAAACTGCCCTGATCAGAGTAAACGACGTGCTGATGTCTTCCACAAGGTTCACCCTCTGTTCTTATTCTTTTGGATTTAAGTGCAGCTTTTGATACCATTGACCATTCAATTCTGATTGGATGTCTTGAGAATCTTGTTGGACTGTCGGGTAGTGTCTTGTCATGGTTTAAATCCTTTCAAATAGGTTTAAATATGTTAGCATTGATGAAGATTCCTCTGCTTTATCAGAAGTTAAATGTGGCGTCCCACAAGGTTCTTGGGTCAACTTTGTTCTCCCTCTACATGCTGAGGTGACAAGAACTGAACACAATATTCTAGATGAGGTCTTACTAATGCATAAGTTTTAACATTACTTCCTTTGATTTAAATTCAACACTTCTCACAATATATCCGAGCATCTTGTTGGCCTTTTTTATAGCTTCCCCACATTGTCTAGATGAAGACATTTCATTCCTAGGTCTTTTTCATAGATTCCTTCTTCAATTTCAGTATCTCCCATATGATATTTATAATGCACATTTTTATTGCCTGCATGCAGTACCTTACACTTTTCTCTATTAAATGTCATTTGCCATGTGTCTGCCCAGTTCTGAATGCTGTCTAGATCATTTTGAATGACCTTTGCTGCTGCAACAGTGTTTGCCACTCCTCCTATTTTTGTGTCATCTGCAAATTTAACAAGTTTGCTTACTATACCAGAATCTAAATGATTAATGTAGATTAGGAATAGCAGAAGACCTAATACTGATACCTGTGGAACACCACTGGTTACCTCGCTTCATTTTGAGGTTTCTCCTCTAATCAGTACTTTCTGTTTTCTACATGTTAACCACTCCCTAATCCATGTGCATGCATTTCCTTGAATCCCTACTGCGTTCAGTTTGAGAATTAATCTTTTATGCGGGACTTTGTCAGAAGCTTTCTGGAAATCTAAATAAACCATGTCGTATGCTTTGCAGTTATCCATTTTCAATGTTGCATCCTCAAAAAAGTCAAGTAGGTTAGTTAGACACGATCTCCCTTTCCTAAAACCATGCTGGCTGTCTCCCAGGATATTGTTACCATATAGGTAATTTTCCATTTTGGATCTTATTATAGTTTCCATAAGTTTACATATAATAGAAGTCAGGCTTATTGGTCTGTAATTACCTGATTCGGTTTTGTCTCCCTTTTTGTGGATCGGTATTCCGTTTGCAATTTTCCAGTCTGTCAGTACAACCCTGTGACAGGATGACAGAGGTTGAGACTCAGAGGCAGTGTAAAAAGTTCAAAATAAAGCTTTTTAATATACAAAAAAATACAAAATAAACAGGCACGAGGGCCAAACAAAAAGGGTTTTAAACAGAAATAATAGACAATAAGCACAAAACAAAACTTACAAAATAAGGCTTCCAGGCTGGGCGTTGCCTTCACTGGATTCAAACTAAACAAAAAACCAGCACACACAGAAAACCACTCTTGCTTCCTCTCCTTCTAGAACTCTCCTCTACTGGGAGGCCTCCCGAACTTCTAGAAGGAGAGGAAGCAGAGGAATATTTTTTTTTACTTGATCTATTAAACCATTTTGGCCATTTTGTTTTAGATTTGGATTTGTCTACTTTTGGGATGTAATTGTTTTGCGCCTCTAGTACTACTTCTGTTAGTCTCTGTTTCATACCTTCATAGTTTGCTTTTCTAAAATTGTAAACCTTAGCTTTAGTCATTACTTTTTGGGTTTTAAAAATCACTTCAAATGAAACCATGTTGTGGTCTGAGTTTCCCAATGGCTCTCTGACCTCTGTTTTAGTTATTCTGGAAGCAGTCAATTGTCATTTCCACCATTTCAATTTTGTCCGTCGTGCTCCCCACTGGGTTTTCCCATTTTATATGGGGGAAATTGAAATCACCTATTAGTCTGGCTACATTTCCTAAGGATACTAGCATAAGAACATAAGACCATAAGAAGGTTTACAAATGAGAGGAGGCTATTCGGCCCATCTTGCTTGTTTGGTTGTTAGTAGCTTATTGATCCCAGAATCTCATCAAGCAGCTTCTTGAAGGATCCCAGGGTGTCAGCTTCAACAACATTACTGGGGAGTTGGTTCCAGACCCTCACAATTCTCTGTTTAAAAAAGTGCCTCCTATTTTCTGTTTTGAATGCCCCTTTATCTAATCTTCATTTCTTTTTTCAGGTCAAAAAAATCCCTTGGGTCGACATTGTCAATACCTTTTAGAATTTGGAATGCTTGAATCAGATCACCACGTAGTCTTCTTTGTTCAAGACTAAATAGATTCAATTATTTTAGCCTGTCTGCATACGACATGCCTTTTAAACCCGGGATAATTCTGGTCACTCTTCTTTGCACTCTTTCTAGAGCAACAATATCCTTTTTATAACGAGGTGACCAGAACTGAACATAATATTCTAGATGAGGTCTTACTAATGCATTGTAAACTGATGTTGGCTAAAGCTTTTCCAAACAAGTCAGTTTCATGCTGAGTAACCTCAGCCGTAAGGACTCTCGGCTCCTTCTCAGAAGACGTTTTTCTTTTTCCGTGCGCCAAGAGGACTTTGCTGTCCTTCCTTTGACATTTTTTTTTTTGGTTTGTATTTTCATGCTCCACAAACGTCATACAGCGACTGCCCTCTGTACTCCTAAACTCTGGAAGTGCGGCTGCTAAACAGACCGATGTGCTCATTGAGACCCGCATCATCATAATTGCAGATCATTATTTGTGCGTGTTGTTTAATTTGCATTGCTCTTAAGCTTACATAGGGTGCAGTGCAAAATAATTGCTGTCCGCAATGCAATTTGAATTTTGCACCCGCATGTTATTTGCACTTACACCTTCACTTGCAATTCCAACATAAGTTTGAATAGCGTTACAGGAAAGGAGACCCAGGAATCCTGCAGACTGATACCAATGGACAATACTTATTGTGCAAAAAGGAGAACTGACAAATAGCTGAATGCTGAGAACGGCAGTGTGGCAAAGTGCCCGCCCCTGTGTGTATTGCATGTTACGTGTTGTGTGTAAATGTTGGTGTATAGGCATTGGTACACGGGATATAAGCGGGTCTGTGTTTCACGTGTATTTAAAAATGTAGATTTGTATTTAGGCACGAGGATGGCACAAATCACTTCACGTGCTGGTTAAAATGTAATGTGTGGTCACGGGAGTACACTTTATTAATTCACGTGCAGTTGTACCAAGATTCCAATTGAATGATTGACTACCAATCGAGTCTCGGTACAACTGCATAAAAGCAGCATGTTTTCACTCACTCGGGGTTGGGTGTTCGGAGAGTGGAGAACGGGAGAGAGAGAAGGAGATATAAATAATTGCTATCGCGTGCTGGTAGGACCAGCACGATACTTGTTTGTTTAGAAGCTCACCGTGTTTGTCTGTGTAGTCCGGTTTTGTTTACCTGTTTATTTTGACCGCAAGTGCCGTGTCCTGTTTTTGTGTTCTTTTATTTTGATTATTCATCAAAACCCCAAGTCTCTGTCGTTTATTTCCTGGCTCTGGTCTGACGTCACCCACTCTGGCCGTCTTTGTGACAGGCAGTTAAAATGTTGCAAGCGTTAAGTCTGGTGATCGGAATCGGACCTTGTTATTACTATAAAGACTAAACGTGAAAATCTATTTTTACGCTGAACATGGAATTCTAACGTTGCTGCTGTAAGTCTGCTAACAAAGCCTAGCACTCCCTAAGAGACTGCCAAGAGGCTGAGTTCAAGGGAGGGAGTTTCAGCCAGGCAGCCTAGAGAAGCTACAGTCTGAGAGCCCGGCCTCGGCTTTCTCTGCATAACAAATGAAGAAATGAAGTAAAAGATGGCTCGGTTCACCATTCATCTCCCTCGGGAGTCAGTAATGCATTAACATTCACATTAATTTCAGGAATTAAATTAAATCGATTTAAAAGAAAATACAAATTCACAGACATTGCTGGGAAAGCACATTTTTAAAACCGACATGAAAACAAAATACATTTTTAAATTAAAATACAGTAAGACAACATACATGCATAACAGAAAATGAAAGGAAATAAGTAAAAGATGGCTCGGTTCACCATTCATCT
>CM060278.1:1356407-1370765 GCA_030684275.1 Acipenser oxyrinchus oxyrinchus | reverse complement strand
CTTTCTCTCAGGGGTGAGGGACGGAGGAGCCCCTTTCTCTCAGGGGTGAAGGAGGGAGCCCCTTTCTCTCAGGGGTGAGGGAGGGAGCCCCTTTCTCTCGGGGACTGAGGAAGGGAGCCCCTTTCTCTCAGGGAGTGAGGGAGAGAGCCCCTTTCTCTCAGGGGTGAAGGAGGGAGGGAGCAAGCCCCTTTCTCTCAGGGGTGAGGGAGGGAGAGAGCCCCTTTCTCTCAGGGGGTGAGGGAGGGAGAGAGCCCCTTTCTCTCAGGGGTGAAGGAGGAGCCCCTTTCTCTTAGGGGGTGAGGGAGGAAGCACCTTTTCTCTCAGGGGGTGAGGGAGCCCCCTTTCTCTCTTTTGAGGGAGGAATAGGGCAGCAATGCAGTCTCCAGTCTAAAATACCTCTGACTCCTGACTCCCCAATTTCTAAACCTCCTTCATACTCTCACCAACTCTCTCTCCCTTCCTCATACTCTCACCAACTCTCTCTCTCTCCCTCCCTCTCACTCTCTCCAACTCTCTCCCTCACTCTCTCTCCTTTCATGAATCCCTTTCCCCCCCTATTTTACCTTTTCTTTATCTCTGCTCTTTCTCTACACTTCTCCCTCTCTCTTTATCTCCCTCCTTCCCTCACTCAGTGTGCTGTTCTGGGGTTTCCAAAGAAACTCAGAGTGAAAGGGAGGCATTTCTGCAGAACAATGAGCTGAGAGAGAGGGGGGAGAGAAAGGGGAGGGAGAGAGAGAGGGGGAACAAGAGAGGGGAAGGAGAGGGAAGAGAGAGAGGGAGAAAGAGGAGGGAATATGGAGAAACTCATATTAAACAAATAGAATATTATATTTCATCAGCGTAAAGAATCCAGGACAGGTATATAGTATAGGGAGAGAGATGAGAGAGAATGACAGAGGTCTGCTCTGACCTTGAGGGGGGAATGCTGCTGCCAGAGTTTTAACAAAGGCAAAGAAGTATGAACATTGCCCCTGTGTGAGCAGCCTCATGCTGGCTTCCTGTGTGGGTTAGGAGTGATTTTGAGGTTCTGCTTTTATTTTATAAAGCTCCCCTTGCTCCCCTACACCTAAGAGATTTGCTGAGCCCTGCACCCGATCGCTCTCTTAGATCACAGGAAGCTTTGCTCAGTATTCACAGACACACAGAAGGCAGGGGCAGAGAGTTCAGCTTCAGAGCTGCTAAGTGGTGGAAGGATCTGCCACGATTTGTAAGGAAGGCACCATCTCTGGCCGCTTTTAAATTAAGATAAAAACAACAAATTTTTATAATTTAGCAAATGTATTTTAAAAGGAAAACTTTATCAACCTATTTTTACTACTTATTGTTATTTTATTTATGTTTATGCTATTTATTTTTATCACTGCTTTATAAAGTGTTATTAAAATGACTGGTTTTACTGCTTTACTGTGTGTAATCTAAGGGTGTGTTTGAGTAGTGGTTAGGGCTCTGGACTCTTAACTGGAGGGTCGTGGGTTCAATCCCAGGTGGGGGACACTACTGCTGTACCCTTGAGCAAGATACTTTACCTAGATTGCTCCAGTAAAAAAACCCAACTGTATAAATGGGTAATTGTATGTAAAAATAATGTGATATCTTGTAACAATTGTAAGTCACCCTGGATAAGGGCGTCTGCTAAGAAATAAATAATAATAATCTCATCTTTTACTTGTTTTGTGTGTTATTCATTTTTGTTAAAAATCAGCTTATATCTTACACAGCACCTTGTCCTATATTTGTAATCATGTATGGTTAAATAAGAATGATTCAACAGTATAGATCATCTTGGAGTGATGCAATTTTTTAGTTGAAACAAGCTATTGATATAAACAATGTTCAGAAGGCTGTATCGCTTCATTATCAGAGTCTGCTATATATTATAAAGACATTTCAGAGGGCTGGATCACATCAATATCAGGGTCTGCTATATATTATAAAGACATTTCAGAGGGCTGTATCTCATCATTATCAGGGTCTGCTATATATTATAAAGACATTTCAGAGGGCTGTATCACATCAATATCAGGGTCTGCTATATATTATAAAGACATTTCAGAGGGCTGTATCACATCAATATCAGGGTCTGCTATATATTATAAAGAAATTCCAGAGGGCTGTATCTCATCAATATCAGGGTCTGCTATATATTATAAAGACATTTCATATGGCTGTATCGCTTCATTATCAGAGTCTGCTATAGCTATTCAGTTCACTGAATTCAATTATCACTGCAGCAAACAGCGTGTGTGTGTAGTAGGAGAGTGAGGGAGGGGACGGGGAGAGAGAGAGTTAGAAAGAGGGAGAGAAGATGAAAGACAGGGCACGGGATGACAGTTTAGAAAGAGAGAGAGCAGAGAGACGGAGGATGACAAGAAGACACGCTCATGATATCGGTGTCGCTAAACTGAAGACAAGGAAGGAGACACGTGTTTTTCCTCTTACTCTCGCTTCAAAGAATAGTTGAAGATGACGTAAGATATAAGAATAGAAAATCACTCGAAACATCGATGGTTAAGTATTTTGGGGACTGTTTTTAGTTGCTGTTTTTAAGGAACGGACAGCGGAATATTAACAGATGCTGAGAGAGAGAGAGAGAGAGAGAGAGAGAGAGAGAGAGAGAGAGAGAGAGAGCAAAAGAGGCGTGGAGCTCGATAATGAGAAGAGAAAAGAGATATTCAATTGCATTTTCAAAAACTAATCATAAGGATGCAACACAATATTTGGGTCAGCACTCAGCAATCTAGTCCGTGGACTGGCTAGAAAGATCGGCTGCAACCTACCAGAACCGCGACACACGAGTTTTAAAATAAGTATTTTCATTTTTCCCCAACGACCCAACCGCCCAATGGAGAATTCCACCTGTCTGCGCGCGAGTCTGCTCTCCAACCCGACGAACTAAAGAACAGAACCGGCCGCAGAATCTGTGCTAACAGAACTGGATATATTACACTCATATAACGCGCAAAGACGAAGAGACTTGATCCACCACACAACATCAGAGGAGTTGGGTAATTGGGAGTGAAAATAATTAATATTTCTTTTTATATATATTTTTAATATATTTGTGTCAATTTTTTGTTGTAAAAGTTAAACAATGCTAGTATACTTATTTTTTTCTTTCTGGCGAGTAAAACAAATAACCCGCGTCTATTATTAAATAATTAATGTATTTATTTTCAAGCTATATATATATATATATATATATATATATATATATATATATATATATATATATATATATATATATATATATATATGTTGAAAAATGTTTTTCTAGTCGCAATAACCTAGGACAGTGGTTCTCAACCATGTGTCTGCTGGTTTTCATTCCAACTGAGCTCTCAATTAATTAACTAGACCCTTAAATTAACTGATAATTTGCTTAATTAGACCTTTGAAGTCCTTTTCAGCTCTTAAACAACTGCAGATTTGAAGTTAGCTATAACATTTTATAAGAACTTGAACTGTGCAACTGTTTAAGAGCGGAAAACAATTAAAAGGTCTTATTACGCAAAGGATCAGTTTAAGGGTCTAGTTCAGTAATTGAGAGCTGGAATGAAAGCCAGCAGACACAGTGTGTCTCCAGGACCAGGGTTGAGAACTACGGGCCTATGAGATATAATCTCCACTTTTATTTGTATTTAGTTAATTATATTAGTTACAGTATTTTTATACATTTAAATAATATTTAAAAAATCAGTTTCAGTTTTGAGATGGTTCAAGTTTTAACAAAGTCTGAATAATTAAATTCTAACAATTTCAAGCAATAAATCAACGATTAACAACATCATACTGGTATTAAATAACTAATTCATTAAAAAAATTACAATAGACAGATTTCTCACTAGACTTAAGTTGACTAATTGTTGTAGAGCCCAACTTATAAAACCTTTCCGGTCTTATTTTCTGCTCCCAGATACTGACGCACTCACTACGATTGCAGGATGTTACAGTACAGTCACTGATACTGACGCACTCACTACGATTGCAGTATGTTACAGTACAGTCACTGATACTGACGCACTCACTACGATTGCAGTATGTTACACAGTCACTGATACTGACGCACTCACTACGATTGCAGTATGTTACAGTACAGTCACTGATACTGACGCACTCACTACGATTGCAGTATGTTACAGTACAGTCACTGATACTGACGCACTCTCTACGATTGCAGTATGTTACAGTACAGTCACTGATACTGACGCACTCACTACGATTGCAGTATGTTACAGTACAGTCACTGATACTGACGCACTCACTACGATTGCAGTATGTTACAGTACAGTCACTGATACTGACACACTCACTACGATTGCAGTATGTTACACAGTCACTGATACTGACGCACTCTCTACGATTGCAGTATGTTACACAGTCACTGATACTGACGCACTCTCTACGATTGCAGTATGTTACAGTACAGTCACTGATACTGACACACTCTCTACGATTGCAGTATGTTACACAGTCACTGATACTGACGCACTCACTACGATTGCAGTATGTTACAGTACAGTCACTGATACTGACACACTCACTACGATTGCAGTATGTTACAGTACAGTCACTGATACTGACACACTCACTACGATTGCGGTATGTTACAGTACAGTCACTGATACTGACGCACTCTCTACGATTGCAGTATGTTACAGTACAGTCACTGATACTGACGCACTCTCTACGATTGCAGTATGTTACAGTACAGTCACTGATACTGACGCACTCTCTACGATTGCGGTATGTTACAGTACAGTCACTGATACTGACACACTCACTACGATTGCAGTATGTTACAGTACAGTCACTGATACTGGCGCACTCTCTACGATTGCAGTATGTTACAGTACAGTCACTGATACTGACACACTCTCTACGATTGCGGTATGTTACAGTACAGTCACTGATACTGACGCACTCTCTACGATTGCAGTATGTTACAGTACAGTCACTGATACTGACGCACTCTCTACGATTGCAGTATGTTACAGTACAGTCACTGATACTGACACACTCTCTACGATTGCGGTATGTTACAGTACAGTCACTGATACTGACACACTCTCTACGATTGCGGTATGTTACAGTACAGTCACTGATACTGACGCACTCACTACGATTGCGGTATGTTACAGTACAGTCACTGATACTGACACACTCTCTACGATTGCAGTATGTTACAGTACAGTCACTGATACTGACGCACTCTCTACGATTGCGGTATGTTACAGTACAGTCACTGATACTGACGCACTCACTACGATTGCAGTATGTTACAGTACAGTCACTGATACTGACACACTCACTACGATTGCAGTATGTTACAGTACAGTCACTGATACTGGCGCACTCACTACGATTGCGGTATGTTACAGTACAGTCACTGATACTGACGCACTCACTACGATTGCGGTATGTTACAGTACAGTCACTGATACTGACGCACTCACTACGATTGCGGTATGTTACAGTACAGTCACTGATACTGACGCACTCTCTACGATTGCGGTATGTTACAGTACAGTCACTGATACTGACGCACTCTCTACGATTGCAGTATGCTACAGTACAGTCACTGATACTGACGCACTCACTACGATTGCAGTATGTTACAGTACAGTCACTGATACTGACGCACTCACTACGATTGCAGTATGTTACAGTACAGTCACTGATACTGACACACTCACTACGATTGCAGTATGTTACAGTACAGTCACTGATACTGACGCACTCACTACGATTGCAGTATGTTACAGTACAGTCACTGATACTGACACACTCTCTACAATTGCAGTATGTTACAGTACAGTCACTGATACTGACGCACTCACTACGATTGCAGTATGTTACACAGTCACTGATACTGACGCACTCTCTACGATTGCAGTATGTTACAGTACAGTCACTGATACTGACACACTCTCTACGATTGCAGTATGTTACAGAGTCACTGATACTGACACACTCTCTACGATTGCAGTATGTTACAGCACAGTCACTGATACTGACGCACTCACTACGATTGCGGTATGTTACAGTACAGTCACTGATACTGACGCACTCTCTACGATTGCGGTATGTTACAGTACAGTCACTGATACTGACACACTCTCTACGATTGCAGTATGTTACAGTACAGTCACTGATACTGACACACTCTCTACGATTGCAGTATGTTACAGTACAGTCACTGATACTGACGCACTCTCTACGATTGCAGTATGTTACAGTACAGTCACTGATACTGACGCACTCTCTACGATTGCAGTATGTTACAGTACAGTCACTGATACTGACGCACTCTCTACGATTGCAGTATGTTACAGTACAGTCACTGATACTGACGCACTCACTACGATTGCGGTATGTTACAGTACAGTCACTGATACTGACGCACTCTCTACGATTGCAGTATGTTACAGTACAGTCACTGATACTGACGCACTCTCTACGATTGCGGTATGTTACAGTACAGTCACTGATACTGACGCACTCACTACGATTGCGGTATGTTACAGTACAGTCACTGATACTGACGCACTCTCTACGATTGCAGTATGTTACAGTACAGTCACTGATACTGACGCACTCTCTACGATTGCAGTATGTTACAGTACAGTCACTGATACTGACACACTCACTACGATTGCAGTATGTTACAGTACAGTCACTGATACTGACGCACTCACTACGATTGCAGTATGTTACAGTACAGTCACTGATACTGACGCACTCTCTACGATTGCAGTATGTTACAGTACAGTCACTGATACTGACGCACTCTACGATTGCGGTATGTTACAGTACAGTCACTGATACTGACGCACTCTCTACGATTGCAGTATGTTACAGTACAGTCACTGATACTGACGCACTCACTACGATTGCAGTATGTTACAGTACAGTCACTGATACTGACGCACTCACTACGATTGCAGTATGTTACAGTACAGTCACTGATACTGACGCACTCTCTACGATTGCAGTATGTTACAGTACAGTCACTGATACTGACGCACTCTCTACGATTGCAGTATGTTACAGTACAGTCACTGATACTGACGCACTCTCTACGATTGCAGTATGTTACAGTACAGTCACTGATACTGACGCACTCTCTACGATTGCAGTATGTTACAGTACAGTCACTGATACTGACGCACTCTCTACGATTGCAGTATGTTACAGTACAGTCACTGATACTGACGCACTCACTACGATTGCAGTATGTTACAGTACAGTCACTGATACTGACGCACTCACTACGATTGCAGTATGTTACAGTACAGTCACTGATACTGACGCACTCACTACGATTGCAGTATGTTACAGTACAGTCACTGATACTGACGCACTCACTACGATTGCAGTATGTTACAGTACAGTCACTGATACTGACGCACTCACTACGATTGCAGTATGTTACAGTACAGTCACTGATACTGACGCACTCTCTACGATTGCAGTATGTTACAGTACAGTCACTGATACTGACGCACTCTCTACGATTGCGGTATGTTACAGTACAGTCACTGATACTGACGCACTCTCTACGATTGCAGTATGTTACAGTACAGTCACTGATACTGACGCACTCTCTACGATTGCAGTATGTTACAGTACAGTCACTGATACTGACGCACTCACTACGATTGCAGTATGTTACAGTACAGTCACTGATACTGACGCACTCACTACGATTGCAGTATGTTACAGTACAGTCACTGATACTGACGCACTCTCTACGATTGCAGTATGTTACAGTACAGTCACTGATACTGACGCACTCTCTACGATTGCAGTATGTTACAGTACAGTCACTGATACTGACGCACTCACTACGATTGCAGTATGTTACAGTACAGTCACTGATACTGACGCACTCACTACGATTGCAGTATGTTACAGTACAGTCACTGATACTGACGCACTCTCTACGATTGCAGTATGTTACAGTACAGTCACTGATACTGACGCACTCACTACGATTGCAGTATGTTACAGTACAGTCACTGATACTGACGCACTCACTACGATTGCAGTATGTTACAGTACAGTCACTGATACTGACGCACTCACTACGATTGCAGTATGTTACAGTACAGTCACTGATACTGACGCACTCACTACGATTGCAGTATGTTACAGTACAGTCACTGATACTGACGCACTCACTACGATTGCAGTATGTTACAGTACAGTCACTGATACTGACGCACTCACTACGATTGCAGTATGTTACAGTACAGTCACTGATACTGACGCACTCTCTACGATTGCAGTATGTTACAGTACAGTCACTGATACTGACGCACTCTCTACGATTGCGGTATGTTACAGTACAGTCACTGATACTGACGCACTCACTACGATTGCAGTATGTTACAGTACAGTCACTGATACTGACGCACTCACTACGATTGCAGTATGTTACAGTACAGTCACTGATACTGACGCACTCTCTACGATTGCAGTATGTTACAGTACAGTCACTGATACTGACGCACTCTCTACGATTGCAGTATGTTACAGTACAGTCACTGATACTGACGCACTCTCTACGATTGCAGTATGTTACAGTACAGTCACTGATACTGACGCACTCACTACGATTGCAGTATGTTACAGTACAGTCACTGATACTGACGCACTCACTACGATTGCAGTATGTTACAGTACAGTCACTGATACTGACGCACTCACTACGATTGCAGTATGTTACAGTACAGTCACTGATACTGACGCACTCACTACGATTGCAGTATGTTACAGTACAGTCACTGATACTGACGCACTCACTACGATTGCAGTATGTTACAGTACAGTCACTGATACTGACGCACTCACTACGATTGCAGTATGTTACAGTACAGTCACTGATACTGACGCACTCACTACGATTGCAGTATGTTACAGTACAGTCACTGATACTGACGCACTCACTACGATTGCAGTATGTTACAGTACAGTCACTGATACTGACGCACTCTCTACGATTGCAGTATGTTACAGTACAGTCACTGATACTGACGCACTCTCTACGATTGCAGTATGTTACAGTACAGTCACTGATACTGACGCACTCACTACGATTGCAGTATGTTACAGTACAGTCACTGATACTGACGCACTCACTACGATTGCAGTATGTTACAGTACAGTCACTGATACTGACGCACTCACTACGATTGCAGTATGTTACAGTACAGTCACTGATACTGACGCACTCACTACGATTGCAGTATGTTACAGTACAGTCACTGATACTGACGCACTCTCTACGATTGCAGTATGTTACAGTACAGTCACTGATACTGACACACTCACTACGATTGCAGTATGTTACAGTACAGTCACTGATACTGACACACTCACTACGATTGCAGTATGTTACAGTACAGTCACTGATACTGACGCACTCGCTACGATTGCAGTATGTTACAGTACAGTCACTGATACTGACCCACTCACTACGATTGCAGTATGTTACAGCACAGTCACTGATACTGACACACTCTCTATGATTGCAGTATGTTACAGTACAGTCACTGATACTGACCCACTCACTACGATTGCAGTATGTTACAGTACAGTCACTGATACTGACACACTCTCTACGATTGCAGTATGTTACAGTACAGTCACTGATACTGACGCACTCACTACGATTGCAGTATGTTACAGTACAGTCACTGATACTGACACACTCTCTACGATTGCAGTATGTTACAGTACAGTCACTGATACTGACGCACTCACTACGATTGCAGTATGTTACAGTACAGTCACTGATACTGACGCACTCACTACGATTGCAGTATGTTACAGTACAGTCACTGATACTGACGCACTCACTACGATTGCAGTATGTTACAGTACAGTCACTGATACTGACACACTCTCTACGATTGCAGTATGTTACAGTACAGTCACTGATACTGACGCACTCACTACGATTGCAGTATGTTACAGTACAGTCACTGATACTGACACACTCACTACGATTGCAGTATGTTACAGTACAGTCACTGATACTGACACACTCACTACGATTGCAGTATGTTACAGTACAGTCACTGATACTGACACACTCACTACGATTGCAGTATGTTACAGTACAGTCACTGATACTGACGCACTCACTACGATTGCAGTATGTTACAGTACAGTCACTGATACTGACGCACTCACTACGATTGCAGTATGTTACAGTACAGTCACTGATACTGACGCACTCACTACGATTGCAGTATGTTACAGTACAGTCACTGATACTGACGCACTCACTACGATTGCAGTATGTTACAGTACAGTCACTGATACTGACGCACTCTCTACGATTGCAGTATGTTACAGTACAGTCACTGATACTGACGCACTCTCTACGATTGCAGTATGTTACACAGTCACTGATACTGACGCACTCTCTACGATTGCAGTATGTTACAGTACAGTCACTGATACTGACACACTCTCTACGATTGCAGTATGTTACACAGTCACTGATACTGACGCACTCACTACGATTGCAGTATGTTACAGTACAGTCACTGATACTGACACACTCACTACGATTGCAGTATGTTACAGTACAGTCACTGATACTGACACACTCACTACGATTGCAGTATGTTACAGTACAGTCACTGATACTGACACACTCACTACGATTGCAGTATGTTACAGTACAGTCACTGATACTGACGCACTCACTACGATTGCAGTATGTTACAGTACAGTCACTGATACTGACGCACTCACTACGATTGCAGTATGTTACAGTACAGTCACTGATACTGACACACTCTCTACGATTGCAGTATGTTACAGTACAGTCACTGATACTGACGCACTCACTACGATTGCAGTATGTTACAGTACAGTCACTGATACTGACGCACTCTCTACGATTGCAGTATGTTACAGTACAGTCACTGATACTGACACACTCTCTACGATTGCAGTATGTTACACAGTCACTGATACTGACGCACTCTCTACGATTGCAGTATGTTACAGTACAGTCACTGATACTGACACACTCTCTACGATTGCAGTATGTTACACAGTCACTGATACTGACGCACTCTCTACGATTGCAGTATGTTACAGTACAGTCACTGATACTGACACACTCACTACGATTGCAGTATGTTACAGTACAGTCACTGAT
Source organism: Acipenser oxyrinchus oxyrinchus (assembly GCA_030684275.1). NCBI lineage: Eukaryota > Metazoa > Chordata > Actinopteri > Acipenseriformes > Acipenseridae > Acipenser > Acipenser oxyrinchus. The sequence goes on along the minus strand of CM060278.1, from coordinate 1,359,586 downwards.
ACTGACGCACTCTCTACGATTGCAGTATGTTACAGTACAGTCACTGATACTGACACACTCACTACGATTGCAGTATGTTACAGTACAGTCACTGATACTGACACACTCACTACGATTGCAGTATGTTACAGTACAGTCACTGATACTGACGCACTCACTACGATTGCAGTATGTTACAGTACAGTCACTGATACTGACACACTCTCTACGATTGCAGTATGTTACAGTACAGTCACTGATACTGACACACTCACTACGATTGCAGTATGTTACAGTACAGTCACTGATACTGACACACTCACTACGATTGTAGTATGTTACAGTACAGTCACTGATACTGACACACTCACTACGATTGCGGTATGTTACAGTACAGTCACTGATACTGACGCACTCACTACGATTGCAGTATGTTACAGTACAGTCACTGATACTGACGCACTCACTACGATTGCAGTATGTTACAGTACAGTCACTGATACTGACGCACTCACTACGATTGCAGTATGTTACAGTACAGTCACTGATACTGACACACTCACTACGATTGCAGTATGTTACAGTACAGTCACTGATACTGACGCACTCACTACGATTGCAGTATGTTACAGTACAGTCACTGATACTGACGCACTCTCTACGATTGCAGTATGTTACAGTACAGTCACTGATACTGACACACTCTCTACGATTGCAGTATGTTACAGTACAGTCACTGATACTGACGCACTCACTACGATTGCAGTATGTTACAGTACAGTCACTGATACTGACACACTCACTACGATTGCAGTATGTTACAGTACAGTCACTGATACTGACACACTCACTACGATTGCAGTATGTTACAGTACAGTCACTGATACTGACACACTCACTACGATTGCAGTATGTTACAGTACAGTCACTGATACTGACGCACTCACTACGATTGCAGTATGTTACAGTACAGTCACTGATACTGACCCACTCACTACGATTGCAGTATGTTACAGTACAGTCACTGATACTGACACACTCTCTACGATTGCAGTATGTTACACAGTCACTGATACTGACGCACTCACTACGATTGCAGTATGTTACACAGTCACTGATACTGACGCACTCACTACGATTGCAGTATGTTACAGTACAGTCACTGATACTGACGCACTCACTACGATTGCAGTATGTTACAGTACAGTCACTGATACTGACACACTCTCTACGATTGCAGTATGTTACAGTACAGTCACTGATACTGACACACTCTCTACGATTGCAGTATGTTACAGTACAGTCACTGATACTGACGCACTCTCTACGATTGCAGTATGTTACACAGTCACTGATACTGACGCACTCACTACGATTGCAGTATGTTACAGTACAGTCACTGATACTGACGCACTCACTACGATTGCAGTATGTTACAGTACAGTCACTGATACTGACGCACTCACTACGATTGCAGTATGTTACAGTACAGTCACTGATACTGACGCACTCTCTACGATTGCAGTATGTTACAGTACAGTCACTGATACTGACACACTCACTACGATTGCAGTATGTTACAGTACAGTCACTGATACTGACGCACTCACTACGATTGCAGTATGTTACAGTACAGTCACTGATACTGACGCACTCTCTACGATTGCAGTATGTTACAGTACAGTCACTGATACTGACGCACTCACTACGATTGCAGTATGTTACAGTACAGTCACTGATACTGACGCACTCACTATGATTGCAGTATGTTACAGTACAGTCACTGATACTGACACACTCACTACGATTGCAGTATGTTACAGTACAGTCACTGATACTGACGCACTCACTACGATTGCAGTATGTTACAGTACAGTCACTGATACTGACGCACTCTCTACGTTTGCAGTATGTTACAGTACAGTCACTGATACTGACGCACTCACTACGATTGCAGTATGTTACAGTACAGTCACTGATACTGACACACTCTCTACGATTGCAGTATGTTACAGTACAGTCACTGATACTGACACACTCACTACGATTGCAGTATGTTACACAGTCACTGATACTGACGCACTCACTACGATTGCAGTATGTTACAGTACAGTCACTGATACTGACACACTCACTACGATTGCAGTATGTTACAGTACAGTCACTGATACTGACGCACTCACTACGATTGCAGTATGTTACACAGTCACTGATACTGACGCACTCTCTACGTTTGCAGTATGTTACAGTACAGTCACTGATACTGACGCACTCACTACGATTGCAGTATGTTACAGTACAGTCACTGATACTGACACACAATACTGAACAGGGTACAGCACAGAGGAGCAGGGTACAGCACAGGGGAGCATGACAAAGGGTACAGCACAGGGGAGCAGGGTACAGCACAGGGGAGCAGGGTACAGCACAGGGGAGCATGACAAAGGGTACAGCACAGGGGAACAGGGTACAGCACAGGAGAGCAGGGTACAGCACAGCGGAGCATGACAAAGGGTACAGCACAGGGGAGCAGGGTACAGCACAGGAGAGCAGGGTACAGCACAGGGGAGCAGGGTACAGCACAGGGGAGCAGGGTACAGCATGGTAGAGTCTGGAGGACAGTGTTCAATGCTGGCAGAAGGGGGTCTTCCTCAGTTTAATTGAAGTGCAGCCCGAGTGGAACTCTAGCTCCTGATTGTCCAAACGCAATTCTTGTGAATTTTATTAAACAAAAACCGAGAATTGTGCATGGACATCTTGAGCTGCTGTTTTCAGAGCAGCAGGGACAGAGACCGACGAAACGCTGCCAGACCAACTGATACATCAAACCAGGTGAGTGCTGAGGATTCACTATACCGTATTAGTCTTAGGGGCAAATATGTGCAAGTAACTAGAATAGAATTACATTGTAACTGCAGATAACTAGACTAGACTGTATTAGAATTACATTGTAACTGCAGATCACTAGACTAGACTGTATTAGAATTACATTGTAACTGCAGTTTACCGTTTTTCTCCATCGCTTAAACACATTTCCTTAAACAATATCCTACGTTACCAAACAGTTAACACACGAATCAAAATGGTCTTGTGGTTTGCAATACTTCAAAAATCCTTTGCAAAATGCAATAATAAGAACATAAGAACATAAGAAAATTTACAACGAGAGGAGGCCATTCGGCCCATCTTGCTCGTTTGGT
>CM060278.1:1346407-1351407 GCA_030684275.1 Acipenser oxyrinchus oxyrinchus | reverse complement strand
TCTCTCTCTCTCTCTCTCTCTCTCTCTCTCTCTCTCTCTCTCACACACACACACGAGAGCCTCTCCATTCTCTCTCTCTCTTCATATCCCTCTAAATCCCCATTTTAAATGGAGTCTGGTTTAATCCCCATTGCAGTGTTTATTAGCCCTGGAGGGGGTGAGGTAAGAGTTTGCTAAATCCCCAGATCCAATACAAGTTTTCGGAGGGGGGGGGCAGTAATTATGGGATGGGGGCAGGTGTTGGGATACTAGACCCTCCTGAAGTTTGATAGTCTAATCTCTGTCCTCTGAACTGGTTGCCTTGCCAGTTCATTACACATTCACAATCATATTGAAATGTGTCATCTTATAGTCAGATCAGTAAGAGTTGCTGTTGCCAAATGATCTTCAGTGGCAATGCAAACAGACAGGCAGTGGCCCTGCAATGCCAATACAATGGCTGTGTATTAAACAGATGAGGCAATGGTAGCACAACAATAGTGAAGCTATAATGGGGTGAATGGGCCCACAGAATGTTACTGCAACTGTACCCTTCTGTGGTTTAGCCCCCAGGTCAAGGCTGGTCTGTGCCCTTTGAAATATTTATATTTAAGTGCTTCTGTACACTTTTAATTTATATAAAAAATCAAAACACAGAAACTATAAAAGTGTGACCAGAACCCTAGAAATCCAAAACTCTTCTTTAAAATAAACACACTCAATCTTTGGTTATCCGTGTATAAACGTTCCTTCTCCGCACTCTCCTCAGCACTCCACTCTTCCTCTCTCCTCGCTCTCCTCAGCACTCCACTCTCACTCTGCTCCACTCTGCTCTCACTCTCCAGCACTCCACTCTCCTCTCACTCTCCTCAGCACTCCTCTCTCTCCACTCTCCTCAGCACTCCACTCTCCTCTCTCATGCTCTCCTCAGCACTCCACTCTCCTCTCCATGCTCTCCTCAGCACTCTCACTCTCCTCTCCTCAGCACTCCACTTCACTCTCCATGCTCTCCTCAGCACTCCCTCTCACTCTCCCTCCTCAGCACTCCACTCTCACTCTCCATGCTCTCCTCAGCACTCCACTCTCCTCTCTCATCTCCTCTCACTCTCCTCTCCTCAGCACTCCACTCTCACTCTCCATGCTCTCCTCAGCACTCCACTCTCACTCTCCATGCTCTCCTCAGCACTCCTCTCTCATCTCCATGCTCTCCTCAGCCTCCACTCTCACTCTCCTCAGCACTCCACTCTCTCTCTCCATGCTCTCCTCAGCTCCTCTCACTCCTCGCACTCTCGCACTCTCCTCAGCACTCCACTCTCCTCTCCATCTCTCCTCAGCTCTCCACTCTCACTCTCCTGCTCTCCTCAGCACTCCACTCTCCTCTCCTTGCTCTCCTCAGCACTCCACTCTCACTCTCCTCAGCTCTCCTCAGCACTCCATTCTCTCTCCATGCTCTCCTCAGCACTCCACTCTCACTCTCCTCAGCACTCCACTCTCACTCTCCTCGCTCTCCTCAGCACTCCACTCTCACTCTCCTCGCTCTCCTCAGCACTCCACTATCTCTCTCGTGGTATATGCTGGAAGTGTGGGTGGCATGTGAGACAGCTGTGAGTTTTTTCACTCTATTCTTTTAGTGAAAGAGTATTTGTTTTAACTGACGTTGTTTTAAGTGTCACTTGGCTATTTTCTAACACTTTATTGTCACTGTGGCCCAAAGCGGGGCAACCCCCCTGTTTTCTTTTGAATCTTTGTCCGGTAGAAACAGGATCAAAGTAGTTGGTGAAGAATATGTGTTGGTGGAGGACTGTGTGTTGGTAGTGGAGGAATTAGTCAGTTTAAGCATGTGAAGTCCGCGGCTCGAATGAGTAAAGCCATGGTTATATTTCTCAGTGAGGAGGCGATGGTATGGAAAGTGGTGCAGGAGGTGAAATGAATAGTGTATGTTTTTATCACAACTGAAAATATGAAATGTTTCAGTGTGGTAAAGAAAGGGCATATTGGGAGAAACTGCCCAAAATAATCCTGTGAGAGGAGAACACAAAGAAAGGAGCTGATAGCGGCTGATGAAGGACCAGCTCTCGTGAACCTACCATCAGCAGGAATACTGAGGAGGAGGCGGGAGACAGCAATGCCAGTGCAGAAAGCAAGGCTAACACATCAGATAAATCAGCAGGGACAACTGAGCAGGTGGCAGAACAGACTGAAGCACAGGTAGCCAGCTGAAAAATGAGGAGTATAGCGGAGGAAACTGATGGTAAGCCAAGAGTGATAGGTGAGGAGGCAGGGGAGTTGAGGAGTGAGAGTAGTGAGTGGAAAGGAAGAGTGAGGAGTAAAGTGAGTGAGGAGTGAGAGTGAGTGAGAGTAGTGAGGAGAGTGAGATGAGAGAAGAGTGAGTGGAGAGTGAGTGAGAGAGTGAGAGTAGTGAGATGAAGTAGAGAAGTGAGGAGCAGTGAGAAGTAGTGAGAGCAGTGAGAAGAGGTGAGAGTGAGTGAGAGGTAGGAGAAGTGAGAGTGAGTGAGAGAGAGTGAGAGAGTGAGTGATGATGAGTGAGTGAGGAGGATGAGAGTGATGAGTAGTGATGAGGAGAGTGAGATAGTGAGGAGTGAGAGTGAGAGAGTGAGGAGTGAGTGAGAGTAGTGATGAGGAGAGAGTGAAGAGTGAGGAGAGTGAGTGAGTAGTGAGAGAGTGAGAGTGAGAGTAGTGAGGAGGAGAGAGTGAGAGTAGTGAGGAGGAGAGTGAGAGTAGTGAGAGGAGAGTGAGAGTGAGGAGGAGTGAGTGAGGAGAGTGAGAGAGGAGAGTGAGAGTGAGAGAGTGAGTGAGAGTGAGAGTGAGTGAGGAGGAGAGTGAGAGTAGTGAGGAGTGAGTGAGAGTGAGAGGAGGTGAGGAGAGAGTGAGTGAGAGTAGAGAGAGAGTGAGAGGTGGAGTGAGAGTAGTGAGATGAGTGAGAGTGAGAGTGTGAGTGAGGAGGTGAGAGAGAGTAGTTTTTCTCACTTTATCTTGATGGATAATTTTGTAACAGGCACTTTTAACATAAATGGGGCTAGAAAGCATACAAACACGCATGTGTGTTTGAAACACTGACACAGAAAAATATAGAGGTTTCTTTTATTCAGGAAACCCACAGTCAATTTAACAATGAATCAAACTGGCTCAAGGCATGGAAGAGGACTATTGTTTTAGTCATGGGACTAAGCTGGAGTGTTTATCCCTCACTCTCTCTCATTTAAAGAGGTGCTCTTTAATAAACATGTGTTTGTTTTATTAATGTCTGTGGCCCCACTGAAGGGAGAGAGAGGGTGCAGTTTTTCAGATTTTAGATAGACTTGTAGCAGAATGTTCACATGATGTGTTTTCATTTCTAGGGGATTTTAACTGCACTTTAAATGACTCTGTGGATAGGAGTCACACAGTGCCACACCCCAGTCTGCCAGAGAACTTGCTTCTATTGTGAATCATTATGATCTAGCTGATGTGTGGAGAGACAAGAAACCCGATGAAAGGCAAGTGGGTGTACGTGGGTTACAGCTAGCGGCACTATTTGTTCATGTGCCAGGTCAGACCGTTTTATATGTTTAATCATCATTTTAACCGTGTGAAGAATTGTGTTATTGTGCCTAGTCAGTAGTCTGATCGTGGGATTGTTTTAGTCACTGCTGTATTGCCTTCTTTAAGGGTGCATGGTGGAGGGTGCATGGTGCACTGGTACAGGGTGCAGGGTGCAGGGTGCAGGGTGTAGGGTGCAGGGTGCATGGTGCAGGGTGCGCTGGTGCTGTGTGCAGAGTGCAGGGTGCAGGGTGCATGGTGCACTGGTGCATGGTGCAGGGTGCACTGGTGCAGGGTGCAGGGTGCACGGTGCACTGGTGCAGGGTGCAGGGTGTAGGGTGCAGGGTGCACGGTGCACTGGTGCAGGGTGCAGGGTGCACTGATGTTGCCAGCACATAAATGACATTGACACTCCCTCACAGCATTTCTTCAACTTGGAGAAAAGGGCAGCTGAGAGTAAGCAGATCCCCTGTCTCAGGCGCTGTGCTTTGGATTTTTTTATTTATTTTTATTTATTTTATTTGTTTATTTAGCAGACGCCTTTATCCAAGGCGACTTACAGAGACTAGGGTGTGTGCACTATGCATCAGCTGCAGAGTCACTTACAACTACGTCTCACCCGAAAGATGGAGCACAAGGAGGTTAAGTGACTTGCTCAGGGTCACACAGTGAGTTAGTGGCTGAGGTGGGATTTGAACCGGGGACCTCCTGGTTACAAGCCCTTTTCTTTAACCACTGGACCACACAGCCTCATTTTTATTCTAAACTGTATACTGCGGAGCATGTCTCACAGGATAGTGAGACACAGTTGTTTTTTCAGGAGCTCCCTGAGGGGGACAAGGGGATCCTTGATTGTCCCCTTACACAACAAGAACTGTCTTCCACCCTGGAGGAGCTTCCTACCGGCAAGACAACAGGTATCGATGGCTTGCCTGTGTTTTTTAAAGCTTTTTGGCCCAAGTTGGGTGAAGACCTACTGCATGTGCTGGAGGAGAGTGTAAAGTGAGGGGGAGCTGTGCCTAAGCTGCAGGCGTGCTGTCCTCACACTGCTACCCAAGAAAGAGGATCTCTGTTGCATTAACAGGAGGCCAGTCAGCCTCTTGTGCATTGTGATTATAAGATCTGTGCTAATAAAGCAGTGGCTAACAGGCTGAGGACTGTGATCGGGGAAATAGTGCACCACGACCAGACTTACTATAGACTTACTACAGACTTACAGACAGGTCTATTTCTGATAACATCATCCTCATTAGGGATTTGATGGAAGCCTCCAGGCTGTTTGGTTTTGATACTAGTTTACTCTTGCTGGATAAGAGAAGGTCTTCGATAGGGTTGATCACAGCTATCTTTTTAAAAATTTAGAAGCGTTTTGGCCCGTTTTATATAGCAAATTAGACTTTTTAGCAACATTTGTATTAAAAATAAATGTATTTTTAGTTCTCTATTCCCAGTGCACAGGGTGCGTCAGGGTTGCACACTGT
>CM060278.1:1323392-1345907 GCA_030684275.1 Acipenser oxyrinchus oxyrinchus | reverse complement strand
CCTGTGCACTGGGAATAGAGAACTAAAAATACATTTATTTTTAATACAAATGTTGCTAAAAAGTCTAATTTGCTATATAAAACGGGCCAAAACGCTTCTAAATTTTTAAAAAGATAGCTGTGATCAACCCTATCGAAGACCTTCTCTTATCCAGCAAGAGTAAACTAGTATCAAAACCAAACAGCCTGGAGGCTTCCATCAAATCCCTAATGAGGATGATGTTATCAGAAATAGACCTGTCTGTAAGTCTGTAGTAAGTCTATAGTAAGTCTGGTCGTGGTGCACTATTTCCCCGATCACAGTCCTCAGCCTGTTAGCCACTGCTTTATTAGCACAGATCTTATAATCACAATGCACAAGAGGCTGACTGGCCTCCTGTTAATGCAACAGAGATCCTCTTTCTTGGGTAGCAGTGTGAGGACAGCACGCCTGCAGCTTAGGCACAGCTCCCCTCACTTTACACTCTCCTCCAGCACATGCAGTAGGTCTTCACCCAACTTGGGCCAAAAGCTTTAAAAACACAGGCAAGCCATCGATACCTGTTGTCTTGCGGTAGGAAGCTCCTCCAGGGTGGAAGACAGTTCTTGTTGTGTAAGGGGACAATCAAGGATCCCCTTGTCCCCTCAGGGAGCTCCTGAAAAACAACTGTGTCTCACTATCCTGTGAGACATGCTCCATGATATACAGTTTAGAATAAAAATGAGGCTGTGTGGTCCAGTGGTTAAAGAAAAGGGCTTGTAACCAGGAGGTCCCCGGTTCAAATCCCACCTCAGCCACTAACTCACTGTGTGACCCTGAGCAAGTCACTTAACCTCCTTGTGCTCCATCTTTCGGGTGAGACGTAGTTGTAAGTGACTCTGCAGCTGATGCATAGTGCACACACCCTAGTCTCTGTAAGTCGCCTTGGATAAAGCGTCTGCTAAATAAACAAATAAAATAAATAAAAATAAATAAAAAATCCAAAGCACAGCGCCTGAGACAGGGATCTGCTTACTCTCAGCTGCCCTTTTCTCCAAGTTGAAGAAATGCTGTGAGGGAGTGTCAATGTCATTTATGTGCTGGCAACATCAGTGCACCCTGCACCCTGCACCAGTGCACCGTGCACCCTGCACCCTACACCCTGCACCCGTGCACCACTGCACCCTGCACCAGTGCACCCTGCACCCTGCACCAGTGCACCCTGCACCATGCACCAGTGCACCATGCACCCTGCACCCTGCACTCTGCACACAGCACCAGCGCACCCTGCACCATGCACCCTGCACCATGCACCCTACACCCTGCACCCTGCACCCTGCACCCTGCACCCTGTACCAGTGCACCATGCACCCTCCACCATGCACCCTTAAAGAAGGCAATACAGCAGTGACTAAAACAATCCCACGATCAGACTACTGACTAGGCACAATAACACAATTCTTCACACGGTTAAAATGATGATTAAACATATAAAACGGTCTGACCTGGCACATGAACAAATAGTGCTGCTAGCTGTAACCCACGTACACCCACTTGCCTTTCATCGGGTTTCTTGTCTCTCCACACATCAGCTAGATCATAATGATTCACAATAGAAGCAAGTTCTCTGGCAGACTGGGGGTGTGGCACTGTGTGACTCCTATCCACAGAGTCATTTAAAGTGCAGTTAAAATCCCCCCTAGAAATGAAAACACATCATGTGAACATTCTGCTACAAGTCTATCTAAAATCTGAAAAAACTGCACCCTCTCTCTCCCTTCAGTGGGGCCACAGACATTAATAAAACAAACACATGTTTATTAAAGAGCACCTCTTTAAATGAGAGAGAGTGAGGGATAAACACTCCAGCTTAGTCCCATGACTAAAAACAATAGTCCTCTTCCATGCCTTGAGCCAGTTTGATTCATTGTTAAATTGACTGTGGGTTTCCTGAATAAAAGAAACCTCTATATTTTTCTGTGTCAGTGTTTCAAACACACATGCGTGTTTATATGCTTTCTAGCCCCATTTATGTTAAAAGTGCCTGTTACAAAATTATCCATCAAGATAAAGTGAGAAAAACTACTCTCTCTCACCTCCTCACTACTCTCACTCTCACTCATCTCACTCCTCACTCACTCTCACTCCTCACTACCTCTCACTCACTCCTCCTCCTCACTCTCTCTCACTCACTCCACTCACTCTCATCTCACTACTCTCACTCTCCTCCCTCTACTCTACTCACTCTCACTCTATTCTCTCACTCTCATCTCACTACTCTCACTCTCCTCCTCACTACTCAACTACTATCATATCTACCTCACTCATCACTCTACTGACTCATTCCTATCATCACTCCGATCACTCACTTCACCTCACTCATGCACTCATCCTCACTCATCTCATCTTCATTATTCAATACATAATGATTCACGATGATATACTCAATGATACGCATCATCTCAATATTCATTCTCGATATCTCAAATCAAAATGATCACCTAATCTAACTCGATTACTTAACTCTATGCACTGCCACTGATGTCACTCATCATCATGTCGATCTCATTTTACATAATTAACTATTCACTCAATCCATGATCTCGATATCTCAATCAATATCTCGTTCATTCATCATCGATAATAATCTGATCTTTCATATCAATACCATGTCTCATCTCTTCACGCAACTAATCTCATCTGCATCATCGCTTTACCTGCCTCATACGATTAATATTCTCATAATGCTCACTACTATCCTCACTACTCCATTCACCTCCTCATATTACTCACTCTCCTCCTCACTACTCTCACTTCTCCACTGGTGTAGTGCTTTCTGCTGCTTTTTCCGGACGCTATGCTACCCACTGCCTCAACGTCCCTGCCGTCTCACCTGTGATTTTAGTCGGCTTACCATCAGTTTGTGCCGGCTTACTTATTTTTTCAGCAGGCTACCTGGTGCTTCAGTCTTTTCTGCCAACCTGCCAGTTGTCCCTGCTGATTTATCTGATGTGTTAGCCTTGCTTTCTGCACTGGCATTGCTGTCTCCCGTCTCCTCCTCAGTATTCCTGCTGATTTATCTGAGGTGTTAGCCTTGCTTTCTGCTCTGGCACTTGCTGTCTCCCGTCTCCTCCTCAGTATTCCTGCTGATTTATCTGAGGTGTTAGCCTTGCTTTCTGCTCTGGCATTGCTGTCTCCCGTCTCCTCCTCAGTATTCCTGCTGATTTATCTGATGTGTTAGCTTTGCTTTCTGCACTGGCATTGCTGTCTCCCGTCTCCTCCTCAGTATTCCTGCTGATGGTAGGTTCACGAGGAGCGGGTCCTTCATCGCCGCTATCAGCTCCTTTCTTTGTGTTCTCCTTCTCACAGGATTATTTTGGGCAGTTTCTCCCAATATGCCCTTCTTTACCACACTGGAAACATTTCATATTTTCAGTTGTGATAAAAACATACACTATTCATTTCACCTCCTGCACCACTTTCCATACCATCGCCTCCTCACTGAGAAATATAACCATGGCTTTACTCATTCGAGCCGCGGACTTCACATGCTTAAACTGACTAATTCCCCCACTACCAACACACAGTCCTCCACCAACACATATTCTTTCACCAACTACTTTGATCCTGTTTCTACCGACAAAGATTCAAAAGAAAGCAGGGGTTGCCCGCTTTGGGCCACAGTGACAATAAAGTGTTAGAAAATAGCCAAGTGACACTTAAAACAACGTCAGTTAAAACAAATACTCTTTCACTAAAAGAATAGAGGAAAAACTCACTAGCTCTTCACACGCCACCCCACTTCCAGCATACACTACGAGAGAGATAGTGGAGTGCTGAGGAGAGTGAGAGTGGAGGCTGAGGAGAGTAGAGTGAGTGCTGAGGAGAGTGAGGAGAGTGAGAGGAGCGCTGAGGAGAGGAGTGGAGTGCTGAGGAGAGCGAGGAGAGTTGAGAGGAGTGCTGAGGAGAGGAGAGAGGGAGGCTGAGGAGAGGAGAGTAGGAGTGCTGAGGAGAGTGAGGAGAGTGAGAGTGGAGGCTGAGGAGAGGAGGAGGAGTGAGGAGGCTGAGGAGAGGTGAGGAGAGTGAGAGAGGAGAGAGTGCTGAGGAGAGCGAGGAGAGCTGAGAGGAGGCTGAGGAGAGGAGGAGAGTGAGGAGAGAGGAGAGTGAGGCTGAGGAGAGCAAGGAGGAGAATGGAGTGCTGAGGAGAGGGAGGAGGAGGAGATGGAGGCTGAGGAGAGCAGGAGTGAGAGTGGAGTGCTGAGGAGAGCAAGAGTGAGAGTGGAGTGCTGAGGAGAGCAAGAGTGAGAGGAGGCTGAGGAGAGGAGAGCGAGGATGAGAGAGGAGAGGAGATGAGAGTGCTGAGGAGAGCAAGGAGGAGTGAGAGGAGTGCTGAGGAGAGCATGGAGAGGAGAGTGGAGAGCTGAGGAGAGGAGAGAGAGTGGAGAGGAGGAGAGGAGTGCTGAGGAGAGTGAGGAGTGGAGTGAGGCTGAGGAGAGAGAGGAGGAGGTGAGAGGAGGAGAGGAGTGGAGAGCTGAGGAGAGAGAGGAGGAGTGCTGAGGAGAGTGGAGTGCTGAGGAGAGCAGGAGGAGAGGAGGCTGAGGAGAGAGTGAGAGTGGAGTGAGGAGAGCAAGGAGAGGAGAGTGGAGTGCTGAGGAGAGCAGGAGAGAGAGGAGTGCTGAGGAGAGAGGAGAGTGAGGAGTGCTGAGGAGAGCAGAGGAGAGTGAGAGTGGAGTGCTGAGGAGAGAGAGAGAGTGGAGTGCTGAGGAGAGCGAGGAGGAGAGTGGAGTGCTGAGGAGAACGAGGAGAGTGAGGGTGGAGTGCCTAGGAGAGCATGAGAGGAGAGGGAGAGTGGAGTGCTGAGGAGAGTGAGAGTGGAGTGCTGAGGAGAATGAGAGTGGAGTGCTGAGGAGAGCATGGAGAGTGAGAGTGGAGTGCTGAGGAGAGCATGGAGAGTGAGAGTGGAGTGCTGAGGAGAATGAGAGTGGAGTGCTGAGGAGAGCAATGAGAGTGAGAGTGGAGTGCTGAGGAGAGTGAGTGGAGTGCTGAGGAGAGCATGGAGAGTGAGAGTGGAGTGCTGAGGAGAGCAATGAGAGTGAGAGTGGAGTGCTGAGGAGAGTGAGTGGAGTGCTGAGGAGAGCATGGAGAGTGAGAGTGGAGTGCTGAGGAGAGGAGAGTGAGAGGAGTGCTGAAGAGAGTTAGAGGAGGCTGAGCAGAGGAAGAGACTGAGAGTGGTGCTGAGGAGAGTGTGATTGGAGGATGAGAGTGAGAGCTGGAGTGCTGAGGAGAGCTTGGAGAGGGAGAGTGGAGTGCTGAGGAGAGCTTGGAGAGGGAGAGGAGTGCTGAGGAGAGTGGAGAGGGAGAGTGGAGTGCTGAGGAGAGCTTGGAGAGGGAGAGTGGAGTGCTGAGGAGAGCTTGAGAGGAGAGTGGAGTGCTGAGGAGAGCTTGAGAGAGAGTGGAGTGCTGAGGAGAGCTTGGAGAGGGAGAGTGCTGAGGAGAGTGCGGAGAAGGAACGTTTATACACCGGGATAACCAAAGATTGAGTGTGTTTATTTTAAAGAAGAGTTTTGGATTTCTAGGGTTCTGGTCACACTTTTTATAGTTTCTGTGTTTTGCTTTTTTTATATAAATTAAAAGTGTGCAGAAGCACTTAAATATAAATATTTCAAAGGGCACAACCAGCCTTGACCTGGGGGCTAAACCACAGAAGGGTACAGTTGCAGTAACATACTGTGGGCCCATTCACCCCATTGTAGCTTCACTATTGTTGTGCTACCATTGCCTCATGTGTTTAATACACAGCCATTGTATTGGCATTGCAGGGCCACCGCCTGTCTGTTTGCATTGCCACTGAAGATCATTTGGCGACAGCAACTCTTACTGATCTGACTATAAGATGACACATTTCAATATGATTGTGAATGTGTAATGAACTGGCAAGGCAACCAGTTCAGAGGACAGAGATTAGACTATCAAACTTCAGGAGGGTCTAGTATCCCAACACCTGCCCCCATCCCATAATTACTGCCCCCCCCCCTCCGAAAACTTGTATTGGATCTGGGGATTTAGCAAACTCTTACCTCACCCCCTCCAGGGCTAATAAACACTGCAATGGGGATTAAACCAGACTCCATTTAAAATGGGGATTTAGAAGGATATGAAGAGAGAGAGAGAATGGAGAGGCTCTCGTGTGTGTGTGTGTGTGTGAGAGAGAGAGAGAGAGAGAGAGAGAGAGAGAGAGAGAGAGAGAGAGAGAGAGACTGTGAGTGTGGAAGCTTCAATGGAGAGGATTAGGACTGAGATTTGTGCTGAAAAAGTGTGTTACTTCTGTTTGGTGGATCTGTGAAAAAGAGAGAATGGAGGGAGGAAGAGAGGGGTGTGGCAGCCTTACTATAGCCTGTGTCCCTGCACTGGTGTGGTAGATAGATAGATAGATAGATAGATAGATAGATAGATAGATAGATAGATAGATAGATAGATAGATAGATAGATAGATAGATAGATAGTCTTTAACAAAATTCACACACATATATTAAAATACTTTTTATAATATTATTTTTCATGTAAAGAAGAAGATGAAACATCAGTCATAATAATAACAATAATATGAATTATTATTATTATTATTATTATTATTATTATTATTATTATTATTATTATTATTATTATTATTATTATTATTTGAATGGATAATTAATTATAATATAATTATTAAACGGTTTCTGAGACATGTAGGCCATGTGGTATTAATTACGGGATCTGCTCTTCAGTTGCCTGTCACAGACACATGTTACACAGGCTAGATCAGCCAACATGCCTTTATAGACGTAAGAGGTATTCAGCTGGTATTCAGGTCTGTGAGACCAGGCTGACACGCTGGTATTCAGGTCTGTGAGACCAGGCTGACACACTGGTATTCAGGTCTGTGAGACCAGGCTGACACGGCTGTATTCAGGTCTGTGAGACCAGGCTGACACGGCTGTATTCAGGTCTGTGAGAGCAGGCTGACACGCTGGTATTCAGGTCTGTGAGACCAGACTGACACGCTGGTATTCAGGCCTGTGAGACCAGGCTGACACGGCTGTATTCAGGTCTGTGAGACCAGGCTGACACGCTGGTATTCAGATCTGTGAGACCAGGCTGACACGGCTGTATTCAGGTCTGTGAGACCAGGCTGACACGCTGGTATTCAGGTCTGTGAGACCAGGCTGACACGCTGGTATTCAGGTCTGTGAGACCAGGCTGACACGCTGGTATTCAGGTCTGTGAGACCAGGCTGACACGCTGGTATTCAGGTCTGTGAGACCAGGCTGACACGCTGGTATTCAGGTCTGTGAGACCAGGCTGACACGGCTGTATTCAGGTCTGTGAGACCAGGCTGACACGGCTGTATTCAGGTCTGTGAGAGCAGGCTAACACGCTGGTATTCAGGTCTGTGAGACCAGGCTGACACGGCTGTATTCAGATCTGTGAGACCAGGCTGACACGGCTGTATTCAGATCTGTGAGACCAGGCTGACACGGCTGTATTCAGGTCTGTGAGAGCAGGCTGACACGCTGGTATTCAGGTCTGTGAGACCAGGCTGACACGCTGGTATTCAGGTCTGTGAGACCAGGCTGACACGCTGGTATTCAGGTCTGTGAGACCAGGCTGACACGGCTGTATTCAGGTCTGTGAGAGCAGGCTGACACGCTGGTATTCAGGTCTGTGAGACCAGGCTGACACGGCTGTATTCAGATCTGTGAGACCAGGCTGACACGGCTGTATTCAGATCTGTGAGACCAGGCTGACACGGCTGTATTCAGGTCTGTGAGACCAGGCTGACACGCTGGTATTCAGGTCTGTGAGACCAGGCTGACACGGCTGTATTCAGGTCTGTGAGACCAGGCTGACACGCTGGTATTCAGGTCTGTGAGACCAGGCTGACACGCTGGTATTCAGGTCTGTGAGACCAGGCTGACACGCTGGTATTCAGGTCTGTGAGACCAGGCTGACACGCTGGTATTCAGGTCTGTGAGACCAGGCTGACACGCTGGTATTCAGGTCTGTGAGACCAGGCTGACACGGCTGTATTCAGGTCTGTGAGACCAGGCTGACACGCTGTATTCAGGTCTGTGAGAGCAGGCTGACACGCTGGTATTCAGGTCTGTGAGACCAGGCTGACACGGCTGTATTCAGATCTGTGAGACCAGGCTGACACGGCTGGTATTCAGATCTGTGAGACCAGGCTGACACGCTGGTATTCAGGTCTGTGAGAGCAGGCTGACACGCTGGTATTCAGGTCTGTGAGACCAGGCTGACACGCTGGTATTCAGGTCTGTGAGACCAGGCTGACACGCTGGTATTCAGGTCTGTGAGACCAGGCTGACACGGCTGTATTCAGGTCTGTGAGAGCAGGCTGACACGCTGGTATTCAGGTCTGTGAGACCAGGCTGACACGGCTGTATTCAGATCTGTGAGACCAGGCTGACACGGCTGTATTCAGATCTGTGAGACCAGGCTGACACGGCTGTATTCAGGTCTGTGAGAGCAGGCTGACACGCTGGTATTCAGGTCTGTGAGACCAGGCTGACACGCTGGTATTCAGGTCTGTGAGACCAGGCTGACACGGCTGTATTCAGGTCTGTGAGACCAGGCTGACACGCTGGTATTCAGGTCTGTGAGACCAGGCTGACACGCTGGTATTCTGCCACTGTTTAGATCATTACAATAGATCTCAGTAAGAGTTATTTAAAAAGTAAACGCACATTACATGAATTAAATGACAAACCCTTTGATAAAAACCTTTTTTGAAAAGGTAAAAAACAAAACACCAAGTTACAAAATAAACACCCTAACTTACTGTACTTAAATGCCTTAAATGTATTTTTCTTCAATTTAAAAACAAAAAAAAAAAATTATATAATTTTAGTAGAATTTTAGTAAAAAACAGTCTGTGTGTGAGTAAGTGTGTGTGTGTGTGTGTCTGTGTGTGGCTCTGTGTCTGTATGTGTGTGTCTGTGTGTGGCTCTGTGTCTGTATGTGTGTGTGTGTGTGTGTGTGTGTGTGGCTCTGTGTCTGTGCGTCTGTATGTGTGTGGCTCTGTGTCTGTGTGTTTCTCTGTGTCTGTGTCTCTGTGTGTGTGTGAGTGTCTGTGTGTGGCTCTGTGTCTGTGTGTCTCTCTGTGTCTGTGTCTCTGTGTGTGTGTGAGTGTCTGTGTGTCTCTCTGTGTCTGTGTGTGTGTGAGTGTCTGTGTGTGGCTCTGTGTCTGTGTGTCTCTCTGTGTCTGTGTCTCTGTGTGTGTGTGAGTGTCTGTGTGTCTCTCTGTGTCTGTGTGTGTGTGTGTGTCTGTGTGTGGCTCTGTGCCTGTGTGTGTGTGTGTGTGTGTGTGTGTGTGTGTCTGTGTGTGGCTCTGTGTCTGTATGTGTGTGTCTGTGTGTGGCTCTGTGTCTGTATGTGTGTGTGTGTGTCTGTGTGTGGCTCTGTGTCTGTATGTGTGTGTGTGTGTCTGTGTGTGGCTCTGTGTCTGTGTGTCTCTCTGTGTCTGTGTGTCTGTATGTGTGTCTGTGTGTGTGTCTCTGTGTTGCTGTGTGTCTGTGTTGCTGTGTGTCTGTGTAACCCCCACTGAAGGGGGGCAGTCAGAGCTGGTATGCCTCCCAAGAGCAGCAGTGTGGAGCGGGTTTGCTGGTGATTAGCTCTGCTGCAGAAAGGCAGCATTGCGTCTGGTCACTGACTCCGGTATTGAGGAGTTTTCACATTACCATTTCAATGGAGGGACTCTTCCCCCTCTTTCTCTCCTCTCTCTCATCTCCATTTCTATAAGTCAACAGAACACACACACACACACACACACACACACACACACACACTAACATCCCATGCTCCCCTGTGCTGTACCAAGCATTGCCTTGATTTACCACACATTAACATACTCCTCTGTGCTGTACCCTGCTCCCCTGTGCTGTTCCAAGCATTGCCCTGCTCCCCTGTGCTGTACCATGCATTGCATGCTTTATCATGGTGTACCCTGCTCCCCTGTGCTGTACCATGCATTGCATGCTTTATCATGGTGTACCCTGCTCCCCTGTGCTGTACCCTGCTCCCGTGCTGTACCCTGCTTGCCAGTGCTGTACCATGTGTCGCATGCATTATCATGCTTTGCTTTTCATGCAACCCTTTGCTTTAGCCAAACTCATTAACATGCAAACATGTGCTATATCATATCTCTTGTTTTTCTTGTTTTCCCAATGAATCCATGTTTTCAACTGAAAGAACATAAGAACATAAGAACATAAGAAAGTTTACAAACGAGAATTGATTTCTTTCACTTTACGTGCACGTGTGCGCGCGGCTGCGAGACAGACGGTAGATACATTTGTGCTGTTTTTATTCTCCAGTAATTTTTTTTCTAAAAATAGATAAAGTTAAAGTTTCAAACGAGTGCTATTTTATTTTATTTTACTGTATTTTATTTATTTATGTATTTATTTATTTTCTACCAGTAAGCTAAAATATAAAAAAAACACTGGTACTTATAAATATCATATGGGAGATACTGAAATTGAAGAAGGAATCTATGAAAAGGCCTAGGGGTTTATGTTGACTCAGAAATGTCTTCATCTAGACAATGTGGGGAAACTATAAAAAGGCCAACAAGATGCTCAGATATATTGTGAGAAGTGTTGAATTTAAATCAAGGGAAGTAATGTTAAAACTTTACAATGCATTAATAAGACCTCACCTAGAATATTGTGTTCAGTTCTGGTCACCTCGTTACAAAAGGATATTGCTGCTCTAGAAAGAGTGCAAAGAAGAGCCACCAGAATTATCCCGGTTTAAAAGGCATGTCGTATGCAGACAGGCTAAAAGAAATTGAATCTATTCAGTCTTGAACAAAGAAGACTACGTGGTGATCTGATTCAAGCATTCAAAATCCTAAAAGGTATAGACAATGTCGACCCAGGGACTTTTTGACCTGAAAAGAAACAAGGACCAGGGGTCACAAATGGAGATTAGATAAAGGGCATTCAGAACAGAAAATATGAGGCACTTTTTACACAGAGAATTGTGAGGGTCTGGAACCAACTCCCCAGTAATGTTGTTGAAGCTGACACCCTGGGATCCTTCAAGAAGCTGCTTGATGAGATTCTGGGATCAATAAGTTACTAACAACCAAACGAGCAAGATGGGCCGAATGGCCTCCTCTCGTTGTAAATTTTCTTATGTTCTTATGTTCTTATTATTGCATTTTGCAAAGGATTTTTGAAGTATTGCAAACCACAAGACCATTTTGATTCGTGTGTTAACTGTTTGGTAACGTAGGATATTGTTTAAGGAAATGTGTTTAAGCGATGGAGAAAAACGGTAAACTGCAGTTACAATGTAATTCTAATACAGTCTAGTCTAGTGATCTGCAGTTACAATGTAATTCTAATACAGTCTAGTCTAGTGATCTGCAGTTACAATGTAATTCTATTCTAGTTACTTGCACATATTTGCCCCTAAGACTAATACGGTATAGTGAATCCTCAGCACTCACCTGGTTTGATGTATCAGTTGGTCTGGCAGCGTTTCGTCAGTCTCTGTCCCTGCTGCTCTGAAAACAGCAGCTCAAGATGTCCATGCACAATTCTCGGTTTTTGTTTAATAAAATTCACAAGAATTGCGTTTGGACAATCAGGAGCTAGAGTTCCACTCGGGCTGCACTTCAATTAAACTGAGGAAGACCCCCCTTCTGCCAGCATTGAACACTGTCCTCCAGACTCTACCATGCTGTACCCTGCTCCCCTGTGCTGTACCCTGCTCCCCTGTGCTGTACCCTGCTCTCCTGTGCTGTACCCTGCTCCCCTGTGCTGTACCCTTTGTCATGCTCCGCTGTGCTGTACCCTGCTCTCCTGTGCTGTACCCTGTTCCCCTGTGCTGTACCCTTTGTCATGCTCCCCTGTGCTGTACCCTGCTCCCCTGTGCTGTACCCTGCTCCCCTGTGCTGTACCCTTTGTCATGCTCCCCTGTGCTGTACCCTGCTCCTCTGTGCTGTACCCTGTTCCCTTGTGCTGTACCCTGCTCCTCTGTGCTGTACCCTGCTCCCCTGTGCTGTACCCTTTGTCATGCTTCCCTGGCCATGCATCACCATGCATTATCATGCTTTGTCATGTCTCATCATGTGTAACATACTGCAATCGTAGTGAGTGCGTCAGTATCAGTGACTGTACTGTAACATACTGCAATCGTAGTGAGTGTGTCAGTATCAGTGACTGTACTGTAACATACTGCAATCGTAGTGAGTGCGTCAGTATCAGTGACTGTGTAACATACTGCAATCGTAGTGAGTGCGTCAGTATCAGTGACTGTACTGTAACATACTGCAATCGTAGTGAGTGCGTCAGTATCAGTGACTGTACTGTAACATACTGCAATCGTGAGTGAGTGCGTCAGTATCAGTGACTGTACTGTAACATACTGCAATCGTAGTGAGTGCGTCAGTATCAGTGACTGTACTGTAACATACTGCAATCGTAGTGAGTGCGTCAGTATCAGTGACTGTACTGTAACATACTGCAATCGTAGTGAGTGCGTCAGTATCAGTGACTGTACTGTAACATACTGCAATCGTAGGAGTGCGTCAGTATCAGTGACTGTACTGTAACATACTGCAATCGTAGTGAGTGCGTCAGTATCAGTGACTGTACTGTAACATACTGCAATCGTAGAGAGTGCGTCAGTATCAGTGACTGTACTGTAACATACTGCAATCGTAGTGAGTGCGTCAGTATCAGTGACTGTACTGTAACATACTGCAATCGTAGTGAGTGTGTCAGTATCAGTGACTGTACTGTAACATACTGCAATCGTAGAGAGTGCGTCAGTATCAGTGACTGTACTGTAACATACTGCAATCGTAGTGAGTGCGTCAGTATCAGTGACTGTACTGTAACATACTGCAATCGTAGTGAGTGCGTCAGTATCAGTGACTGTGTAACATACCGCAATCGTAGTGAGTGCGTCAGTATCAGTGACTGTGTAACATACTGCAATCGTAGAGAGTGCGTCAGTATCAGTGACTGTACTGTAACATACTGCAATCGTAGAGAGTGTGTCAGTATCAGTGACTGTACTGTAACATACTGCAATCGTAGTGAGTGTGTCAGTATCAGTGACTGTACTGTAACATACTGCAATCGTAGTGAGTGCGTCAGTATCAGTGACTGTACTGTAACATACTGCAATCGTAGTGAGTGCGTCAGTATCAGTGACTGTACTGTAACATACTGCAATCGTAGTGAGTGCGTCAGTATCAGTGACTGTACTGTAACATACTGCAATCGTAGTGAGTGCGTCAGTATCAGTGACTGTACTGTAACATACTGCAATCGTAGTGAGTGCGTCAGTATCAGTGACTGTACTGTAACATACTGCAATCGTAGTGAGTGTGTCAGTATCAGTGACTGTACTGTAACATACCGCAATCGTAGTGAGTGTGTCAGTATCAGTGACTGTACTGTAACATACTGCAATCGTAGTGAGTGTGTCAGTATCAGTGACTGTACTGTAACATACTGCAATCGTAGTGAGTGCGTCAGTATCAGTGACTGTACTGTAACATACTGCAATCGTAGAGAGTGCGTCAGTATCAGTGACTGTACTGTAACATACCGCAATCGTAGTGAGTGCGTCAGTATCAGTGACTGTACTGTAACATACTGCAATCGTAGTGAGTGCGTCAGTATCAGTGACTGTACTGTAACATACTGCAATCGTAGTGAGTGCGTCAGTATCAGTGACTGTACTGTAACATACTGCAATCGTAGTGAGTGCGTCAGTATCAGTGACTGTACTGTAACATACTGCAATCGTAGTGAGTGCGTCAGTATCAGTGACTGTACTGTAACATACTGCAATCGTAGTGAGTGCGTCAGTATCAGTGACTGTACTGTAACATACTGCAATCGTAGTGAGTGCGTCAGTATCAGTGACTGTACTGTAACATACCGCAATCGTAGTGAGTGCGTCAGTATCAGTGACTGTACTGTAACATACTGCAATCGTAGTGAGTGTGTCAGTATCAGTGACTGTACTGTAACATACCGCAATCGTAGAGAGTGTGTCAGTATCAGTGACTGTACTGTAACATACCGCAATCGTAGTGAGTGCGTCAGTATCAGTGACTGTACTGTAACATACTGCAATCGTAGTGAGTGCGTCAGTATCAGTGACTGTACTGTAACATACTGCAATCGTAGTGAGTGCGTCAGTATCAGTGACTGTACTGTAACATACTGCAATCGTAGTGAGTGCGTCAGTATCAGTGACTGTACTGTAACATACTGCAATCGTAGTGAGTGCGTCAGTATCAGTGACTGTACTGTAACATACTGCAATCGTAGAGAGTGCGTCAGTATCAGTGACTGTACTGTAACATACCGCAATCGTAGTGAGTGCGTCAGTATCAGTGACTGTACTGTAACATACTGCAATCGTAGTGAGTGCGTCAGTATCAGTGACTGTACTGTAACATACTGCAATCGTAGAGAGTGCGTCAGTATCAGTGACTGTACTGTAACATACTGCAATCGTAGAGAGTGCGTCAGTATCAGTGACTGTACTGTAACATACTGCAATCGTAGTGAGTGCGTCAGTATCAGTGACTGTACTGTAACATACTGCAATCGTAGTGAGTGCGTCAGTATCAGTGACTGTACTGTAACATACTGCAATCGTAGTGAGTGCGTCAGTATCAGTGACTGTACTGTAACATACTGCAATCGTAGTGAGTGCGTCAGTATCAGTGACTGTACTGTAACATACTGCAATCGTAGTGAGTGCGTCAGTATCAGTGACTGTACTGTAACATACTGCAATCGTAGAGAGTGCGTCAGTATCAGTGACTGTACTGTAACATACTGCAATCGTAGTGAGTGCGTCAGTATCAGTGACTGTACTGTAACATACTGCAATCGTAGTGAGTGTGTCAGTATCAGTGACTGTACTGTAACATACTGCAATCGTAGAGAGTGCGTCAGTATCAGTGACTGTGTAACATACTGCAATCGTAGTGAGTGCGTCAGTATCAGTGACTGTACTGTAACATACTGCAATCGTAGTGAGTGCGTCAGTATCAGTGACTGTACTGTAACATACTGCAATCGTAGAGAGTGCGTCAGTATCAGTGACTGTACTGTAACATACTGCAATCGTAGAGAGTGCGTCAGTATCAGTGACTGTACTGTAACATACTGCAATCGTAGAGAGTGTGTCAGTATCAGTGACTGTACTGTAACATACTGCAATCGTAGAGAGTGCGTCAGTATCAGTGACTGTACTGTAACATACTGCAATCGTAGAGAGTGCGTCAGTATCAGTGACTGTACTGTAACATACTGCAATCGTAGTGAGTGCGTCAGTATCAGTGACTGTACTGTAACATACTGCAATCGTAGTGAGTGCGTCAGTATCAGTGACTGTACTGTAACATACTGCAATCGTAGAGAGTGTGTCAGTATCAGTGACTGTACTGTAACATACCGCAATCGTAGAGAGTGCGTCAGTATCAGTGACTGTACTGTAACATACTGCAATCGTAGAGAGTGCGTCAGTATCAGTGACTGTACTGTAACATACCGCAATCGTAGTGAGTGTGTCAGTATCAGTGACTGTACTGTAACATACTGCAATCGTAGTGAGTGCGTCAGTATCAGTGACTGTACTGTAACATACTGCAATCGTAGAGAGTGCGTCAGTATCAGTGACTGTACTGTAACATACTGCAATCGTAGAGAGTGCGTCAGTATCAGTGACTGTACTGTAACATACTGCAATCGTAGAGAGTGCGTCAGTATCAGTGACTGTACTGTAACATACCGCAATCGTAGAGAGTGCGTCAGTATCAGTGACTGTACTGTAACATACCGCAATCGTAGAGAGTGTGTCAGTATCAGTGACTGTACTGTAACATACTGCAATCGTAGAGAGTGCGTCAGTATCAGTGACTGTACTGTAACATACTGCAATCGTAGAGAGTGCGTCAGTATCAGTGACTGTACTGTAACATACTGCAATCGTAGTGAGTGCGTCAGTATCAGTGACTGTACTGTAACATACTGCAATCGTAGAGAGTGCGTCAGTATCAGTGACTGTACTGTAACATACTGCAATCGTAGAGAGTGCGTCAGTATCAGTGACTGTGTAACATACTGCAATCGTAGAGAGTGTGTCAGTATCAGTGACTGTACTGTAACATACTGCAATCGTAGAGAGTGCGTCAGTATCAGTGACTGTACTGTAACATACTGCAATCGTAGAGAGTGTGTCAGTATCAGTGACTGTACTGTAACATACTGCAATCGTAGAGAGGTCGTCAGTATCAGTGACTGTACTGTAACATACTGCAATCGTAGTGAGTGCGTCAGTATCAGTGACTGTACTGTAACATACTGCAATCGTAGTGAGTGCGTCAGTATCAGTGACTGTGTAACATACTGCAATCGTAGAGAGTGCGTCAGTATCAGTGACTGTACTGTAACATACTGCAATCGTAGTGAGTGCGTCAGTATCAGTGACTGTACTGTAACATACTGCAATCGTAGTGAGTGCGTCAGTATCAGTGACTGTACTGTAACATACTGCAATCGTAGTGAGTGCGTCAGTATCAGTGACTGTACTGTAACATACTGCAATCGTAGAGAGTGCGTCAGTATCAGTGACTGTACTGTAACATACTGCAATCGTAGTGAGTGCGTCAGTATCAGTGACTGTACTGTAACATACTGCAATCGTAGTGAGTGCGTCAGTATCAGTGACTGTACTGTAACATACCGCAATCGTAGAGAGTGCGTCAGTATCAGTGACTGTACTGTAACATACCGCAATCGTAGAGAGTGTGTCAGTATCAGTGACTGTACTGTAACATACCGCAATCGTAGTGAGTGCGTCAGTATCAGTGACTGTACTGTAACATACCGCAATCGTAGAGAGTGCGTCAGTATCAGTGACTGTACTGTAACATACCGCAATCGTAGTGAGTGCGTCAGTATCAGTGACTGTACTGTAACATACTGCAATCGTAGTGAGTGCGTCAGTATCAGTGACTGTACTGTAACATACTGCAATCGTAGTGAGTGCGTCAGTATCAGTGACTGTACTGTAACATACCGCAATCGTAGAGAGTGCGTCAGTATCAGTGACTGTACTGTAACATACTGCAATCGTAGAGAGTGTGTCAGTATCAGTGACTGTACTGTAACATACTGCAATCGTAGAGAGTGTGTCAGTATCAGTGACTGTACTGTAACATACTGCAATCGTAGAGAGTGCGTCAGTATCAGTGACTGTACTGTAACATACTGCAATCGTAGAGAGTGTGTCAGTATCAGTGACTGTACTGTAACATACCGCAATCGTAGAGAGTGCGTCAGTATCAGTGACTGTACTGTAACATACTGCAATCGTAGAGAGTGTGTCAGTATCAGTGACTGTACTGTAACATACTGCAATCGTAGAGAGTGTGTCAGTATCAGTGACTGTACTGTAACATACTGCAATCGTAGAGAGTGTGTCAGTATCAGTGACTGTACTGTAACATACTGCAATCGTAGAGAGTGCGTCAGTATCAGTGACTGTACTGTAACATACTGCAATCGTAGAGAGTGTGTCAGTATCAGTGACTGTACTGTAACATACTGCAATCGTAGAGAGTGTGTCAGTATCAGTGACTGTACTGTAACATACTGCAATCGTAGAGAGTGCGTCAGTATCAGTGACTGTACTGTAACATACTGCAATCGTAGAGAGTGTGTCAGTATCAGTGACTGTACTGTAACATACTGCAATCGTAGAGAGTGCGTCAGTATCAGTGACTGTACTGTAACATACTGCAATCGTAGAGAGTGCGTCAGTATCAGTGACTGTACTGTAACATACTGCAATCGTAGAGAGTGTGTCAGTATCAGTGACTGTACTGTAACATACCGCAATCGTAGTGAGTGCGTCAGTATCAGTGACTGTACTGTAACATACTGCAATCGTAGTGAGTGCGTCAGTATCAGTGACTGTTGTAACATACTGCAATCGTAGTGAGTGCGTCAGTATCAGTGACTGTACTGTAACATACTGCAATCGTAGTGAGTGCGTCAGTATCAGTGACTGTACTGTAACATCCTGCAATCGTAGTGAGTGCGTCAGTATCTGGGAGCAGAAAATAAGACCGGAAAGGTTTTATAAGTTGGGCTCTACAACAATTAGTCAACTTAAGTCTAGTGAGAAATCTGTCTATTGTAATTTTTTTAATGAATTAGTTATTTAATACCAGTATGATGTTGTTAATCGTTGATTTATTGCTTGAAATTGTTAGAATTTAATTATTCAGACTTTGTTAAAACTTGAACCATCTCAAAACTGAAACTGATTTTTAAATATTATTTAAATGTATAAAAATACTGTAACTAATATAATTAACTAAATACAAATAAAAGTGGAGATTATATCTCATAGGCCCGTAGTTCTCAACCCTGGTCCTGGAGACACACTGTGTCTGCTGGCTTTCATTCCAGCTCTCAATTACTGAACTAGACCCTTAAACTGATCCTTTGCGTAATAAGACCTTTTTAATTGTTTTCCGCTCTTAAACAGTTGCACAGTTCAAGTTCTTATAAAATGTTATAGCTAACTTCAAATCTGCAGTTGTTTAAGAGCTGAAAAGGACTTCAAAGGTCTAATTAAGCAAATTATCAGTTAATTTAAGGGTCTAGTTAATTAATTGAGAGCTCAGTTGGAATGAAAACCAGCAGACACATGGTTGAGAACCACTGTCCTAGGTTATTGCGACTAGAAAAACATTTTTCAACATATATATATATATATATATATATATATATATATATATATATATATATATATATATATATATATATATATATATAGCTTGAAAATAAATACATTAATTATTTAATAATAGACGCGGGTTATTTGTTTTACTCGCCAGAAAGAAAAAAATAAGTATACTAGCATTGTTTAACTTTTACAACAAAAAATTGACACAAATATATTAAAAATATATATAAAAAGAAATATTAATTATTTTCACTCCCAATTACCCAACTCCTCTGATGTTGTGTGGTGGATCAAGTCTCTTCGTCTTTGCGCGTTATATGAGTGTAATATATCCAGTTCTGTTAGCACAGATTCTGCGGCCGGTTCTGTTCTTTAGTTCGTCGGGTTGGAGAGCAGACTCGCGCGCAGACAGGTGGAATTCTCCATTGGGCGGTTGGGTCGTTGGGGAAAAATGAAAATACTTATTTTAAAACTCGTGTGTCGCGGTTCTGGTAGGTTGCAGCCGATCTTTCTAGCCAGTCCACGGACTAGATTGCTGAGTGCTGACCCAAATATTGTGTTGCATCCTTATGATTAGTTTTTGAAAATGCAATTGAATATCTCTTTTCTCTTCTCATTATCGAGCTCCACGCCTCTTTTGCTCTCTCTCTCTCTCTCTCTCTCTCTCTCTCTCTCTCTCTCTCTCTCTCTCTCAGCATCTGTTAATATTCCGCTGTCCGTTCCTTAAAAACAGCAACTAAAAACAGTCCCCAAAATACTTAACCATCGATGTTTCGAGTGATTTTCTATTCTTATATCTTACGTCATCTTCAACTATTCTTTGAAGCGAGAGTAAGAGGAAAAACACGTGTCTCCTTCCTTGTCTTCAGTTTAGCGACACCGATATCATGAGCGTGTCTTCTTGTCATCCTCCGTCTCTCTGCTCTCTCTCTTTCTAAACTGTCATCCCGTGCCCTGTCTTTCATCTTCTCTCCCTCTTTCTAACTCTCTCTCTCCCCGTCCCCTCCCTCACTCTCCTACTACACACACACGCTGTTTGCTGCAGTGATAATTGAATTCAGTGAACTGAATAGCTATAGCAGACTCTGATAATGAAGCGATACAGCCATATGAAATGTCTTTATAATATATAGCAGACCCTGATATTGATGAGATACAGCCCTCTGGAATTTCTTTATAATATATAGCAGACCCTGATATTGATGTGATACAGCCCTCTGAAATGTCTTTATAATATATAGCAGACCCTGATATTGATGTGATACAGCCCTCTGAAATGTCTTTATAATATATAGCAGACCCTGATAATGATGAGATACAGCCCTCTGAAATGTCTTTATAATATATAGCAGACCCTGATATTGATGTGATCCAGCCCTCTGAAATGTCTTTATAATATATAGCAGACTCTGATAATGAAGCGATACAGCCTTCTGAACATTGTTTATATCAATAGCTTGTTTCAACTAAAAAATTGCATCACTCCAAGATGATCTATACTGTTGAATCATTCTTATTTAACCATACATGATTACAAATATAGGACAAGGTGCTGTGTAAGATATAAGCTGATTTTTAACAAAATGAATAACACACAAAACAAGTAAAAGATGAGATTATTATTATTTATTTCTTAGCAGACGCCTTATCCAGGGTGACTTACAATTGTTACAAGATATCACATTATTTTTACATACAATTACCCATTTATACAGTTGGGTTTTTTACTGGAGCAATCTAGGTAAAGTATCTTGCTCAAGGGTACAGCAGTAGTGTCCCCCACCTGGGATTGAACCCACGACCCTCCAGTTAAGAGTCCAGAGCCCTAACCACTACTCAAACACACCCTTAGATTACACACAGTAAAGCAGTAAAACCAGTCATTTTAATAACACTTTATAAAGCAGTGATAAAAATAAATAGCATAAACATAAATAAAATAACAATAAGTAGTAAAAAATAGGTTGATAAAGTTTTCCTTTTAAAATACATTTGCTAAATTATAAAAATTTGTTGTTTTTTTTATCTTAATTTAAAAGCGGCCAGAGATGGTGCCTCCCTTACAAATCGTGGCAGATCCTTCCACCACTTAGCAGCTCTGAAGCTGAACTCTCTGCCCCTGCCTTCTGTGTGTCTGTGAATACTGAGCAAAGCTTCCTGTGATCTAAGAGAGCGATCGGGTGCAGGGCTCAGCAAATCTCTTAGGTGTAGGGGAGCAAGGGGAGCTTTATAAAATAAAAGCAGAACCTCAAAATCACTCCTAACCCACACAGGAAGCCAGCATGAGGCTGCTCACACAGGGGCAATGTTCATACTTCTTTGCCTTTGTTAAAACTCTGGCAGCAGCATTCCCCCCTCAAGGTCAGAGCAGACCTCTGTCATTCTCTCTCATCTCTCTCCCTATACTATATACCTGTCCTGGATTCTTTACGCTGATGAAATATAATATTCTATTTGTTTAATATGAGTTTCTCCATATTCCCTCCTCTTTCTCCCTCTCTCTCTCTTCCCTCTCCTTCCCCCTCTCTTGTTCCCCCCCTCTCTCTCTCCCTCCCCCTTTCTCTCCCCCCTCTCTCTCAGCTCATTGTTCTGCAGAAATGCCTCCCTTTCACTCTGAGTTTCTTTGGAAACCCCAGAACAGCACACTGAGTGAGGGAAGGAGGGAGATAAAGAGAGAGGGAGAAGTGTAGAGAAAGAGAGCAGAGATAAAGAAAAGGTAAAATAGGGGGGAAAGGGATTCATGAAAGGAGAGAGAGTGAGGGAGAGAGTTGAGAGAGTGAGAGGGAGGGAGAGAGAGAGTTGGTGAGAGTATGAGGAAGGGAGAGAGTTGGTGAGAGTATGAAGGAGGTTTAGAAATTGGGGAGTCAGGAGTCAGAGGTATTTTAGACTGGAGACTGCATTGCTGCCCTATTCCTCCCTCAAAGAGAAAGGGGGCTCCCTCACCCCTGAGAGAAAGGTGCTTCCTCCCTCACCCCTAAGAGAAAGGGGCTCCCTCCTTCACCCCCTGAGAGAAAGGGGCTCTCTCCCTCCCTCACCCCCTGAGAGAAAGGGGCTCTCTCCCTCCCTCACCCCTGAGAGAAAGGGGCTTGCTCCCTCCCTCCTTCACCCCTGAGAGAAGGGGCTCTCTCCCTCACTCCCTGAGAGAAAGGGGCTCCCTTCCTCAGTCCCCGAGAGAAAGGGGCTCCTCCCTCACCCCTGAGAGAAAGGGGCTCCCTCCTTCACCCCTGAGAGAAAGGGGCTCCTCCGTCCCTCACCCCTGAGAGAAAGGGCTCCTCCCTCACTCCCTCAGAGAAAGGGGGATCCCTCCCTCACTCCCCGAGAGAAAGGGGGCTCCCTCCCTCACGCCCTGAGAGAAAGGGGGCTCCCTCCAGGCCAGTCCAGGGCAGGGCAGCTTGAAGCTCCAGAATCCTGCTCTCCAGTGTGTGTGTCTTTAAAGAAAGTGCTGTGTATCTGCTGGTGCCCCACTGTCTCTATTCACTGTGTGCTGGTGCTCGGAGCGCGAGCCCCACTGTCTCTATTCACTGTGTGCTGGTGCTCGGAGCGCGAGCCCCACTGTCTCTATTCACTGTGTGCTGGTGCTCGGAGCGCGAGCCCCACTGTCTCTATTCACTGTGTGCTGGTGCTCGGGCCGAGCCCCACTGTCTCTATTCACTGTGTGCTGGTGCTCGGAGCGCGAGCCCCACTGTCTCTATTCACTGTGTGCTGGTGCTCGGAGCGCGAGCCCCACTGTCTCTATTCACTGTGTGCTGGTGCTCG
>CM060278.1:1236842-1322892 GCA_030684275.1 Acipenser oxyrinchus oxyrinchus | reverse complement strand
TTGCGGATGCAACCCCGTTCCCTGAAAGAGAAAATAACCATCAAATATGGGGATATTGCCGCCAGGCAGTAGCGATTGGCTGAGCTTTTATAGCAAAGCTGCCGATAGGCCTCTGCGCCGAGCTGCCCTGTAAGCCCGCCCCTGGGAGCTTACTACACGCAGCGCGCAGAGACTAACGCCCTCTTTGCTCTTCAGGCCGTGAAGACGCCTGGAGCGACTTCGAGTTGATGGTTATTTTCTTCAGGGAACCGGGTTGCATCCGCAACCTATCGCTCCCTTTCAAGTCGAAAATAACCATCAAATATGGGGACAGTGTACCCAAGCTGTCGCGAGGGAGGATTCTCGGCAGTAGGACAGACTTACGCCATAACGCAACTGTGTAGGGAATACATCTACGCGATATGCGAGCTGCGCCGCAGCCGCCTATGCTCGCAATGACACCTGTCCTAAGGTGGAATAGTCAACACCATGCTGTCAACCACTCTATACGTCCGCATCTTGAGGGATCATAGAGTGTAGTACAGATGTTCAACAGTGGAGCAGAGGAATCCAGTACGCTTAACCGTAAAACCTCATAAAAGTATGCGGTGTAGCCCAACTGGTTGCAGCGCAAATGTCAGACACCGCACCCTCTAAAGAGGGCCCAGGATGTCGCCATACCCCTAGTGGAATGCGCCTTCAACTGCCCTGGTGGCGAAGGCCTGCAGATTCATAAGCTAATTTAATAGCATCCACTATCCAGTGGGAAAGGCGTTGTTTAGACAACGGCTGACCCAAAGTCCTAGAACCATGGCATATGAACAACTGTTCAGTTTGCCTCACAGCCGCTGTAACGGTCAATATAACATCTCAATGCCCGCACGGGCAGAGCCTGTGTAACCGCTCTTCCTCTGGGGAAGAAAAAGGAGGAGGATGGAACGCCATCAACTCGACTGGTTGGTTCATATGGAACGGGATATGACCTTGGGTAAAAGGCCGGGTTTGGGCGCATGGAGACCTTAGAACCGCCTCCCGCTAAACGAAAGTACATGAAGAATGCACTGACAGTGCGTAATCTCGCCACGCCGCTTTGCTGAAACCACTGACAGCAAAAACGCAGTTTTTATAGACACGAAGCTTCATGTCCACGCTGTGGAGAGGCTCGAACGGTGCCTTGGTAAGGGCTTCCAGCACCACATCAAGGCTCCATGACGGTAGACTGGTCGTCCTTGAGGCCGCAAACGCCTTGCGCTCTTTAGGAACTGGGCGATGCCAGAAAATGGCAACCTGGTGACAAACCGTCAATACGCATATGGCAAGCCGATATGGCGGCTAAGTACACTTTAAGTGTAGAGGGAGATTTCCTCATCTAACAGTTTCTGTAGAAACTGTAAGATCACTGCCATAGGGCAGGATATTGGGTCATGGCCTTCCGCCAGACACCAACTCTGAAACAACTGCCACTTATAATGCATACTGCGACCTAGTAGAGGGTGCTCTAGCACTCTGAATGGTCGAAATAACCGCCGCTGAGAGCCCTAAGGCTGACAGGCGCCCTGCTCAGGGCCAAGCCCATAGCTGCATGAGCTTGGGGCTCGGGTGCCATAGCCCTCCTTGGGCTTGGGACAACAGGTCCGCCGCAGAGGGAGCTCCTCGGCCGACCGCGGCAACAACTGCACCAGGCTCGAAACCATATCCTCCGAGGCCACCGAGGAGCCATCAGGATCACTGTCGCTGTTTCTACCCTGACCTTCTAAGAAGGCGGGAGCATCGGAATCGGTGGAAACGCGATATAGGAGCCCTGGCGGCCATTCGTGAGCCAGTGCATCGACTCCTAGGGGCTGTGGAGATCCTTCACTGAGAACCATAGGGGCAGTGCGTGGTCTCTGCGAAGCAAAGAGATCCACCTGGGCTGTGCCGAACCATTCCCAGATGCGCCTACCACTTGAGGGTGGAGACGCCATTCGCCAGCAAGAGGGCCTCCTCTGGATAGGAGATCCGCTATG
This sequence comes from Acipenser oxyrinchus oxyrinchus, assembly GCA_030684275.1. Lineage (NCBI taxonomy): Eukaryota > Metazoa > Chordata > Actinopteri > Acipenseriformes > Acipenseridae > Acipenser > Acipenser oxyrinchus. The sequence continues at coordinate 1,320,907 of CM060278.1, read as the reverse complement.
TAGTTGACTCTGCCCGGTAGATGAACCGCGACGCAGAGAGGTTAAACGCTGTTGTGCCCATAGCAACATCCGTGCTACCATCCGTGAAGACCGGGGACCGCAAGCCGCCCTGGCGGTTGATGTACGCCACAACTGTGGTGTTGTCTGACCGCACTAACACATGCTTGCCTAGAAGCACTGGCAAGAAGTGCCGGAGGGCGAGGTCCACCGCCTGAGCTCCAGAGCATTGATGTGGGCTGACCTCCAGGGTCCTGACCACACTCCACGGGTCCCTGCCCCGCTCCAGACTGCTCCCCAACCGTGGTTGGAAGCGCCGGTCGTGATGACCTGTCTCCTGAAAATGGGACCCAAGCCGCACGCCTTTGGCGGAGGTTTGATGGAACTTTCCACCAGCGAAGCGCTTCCCAGCAGGCTCGGGATACCCTTAGCCTGCGGTGTTTGTCTCTCCGCGGATGCAACGCGAAGGCATTGAACCAGGCCTGCAGAGGTCTCTGGTGTAGTAAGCCCAAGGGAAGGGCTTGTGAGGCGGCAGCCATCAACCCCAGCATGCGCTGACACAGCTCCATGCTGACTGTCTGTCTCAACCTGAATAGGGAGAGACACCGCCTAATGAGGCAACTCTTTGTGTCGACAGGGTCGCTTCCATGGACACTGAGTCCAGATGCAGACCCAAGAATTCGGTCTGTTGGCTTGGCACTAGGCTGCTCTTTTCTGAATTGATCTTCAGACCTAGCCGCTGAAGATGGTCTGTAACCATCACTGTGTGCTGCGCCACCTGCTCCTTTGACTGCGCCGCAGACGCAGCCAGTCGTCCAGATAATTCAGCAGTCGGACACCTTGAGCCCGCAAGGGAGCTAGAATGGCATCCATACATTTCAAAAGGTTCGAGGAGCTAGTGACAGGCCGAATGGAAGGACACAAAACTCGTGATACCCTGCTCTGAAATGCTAAACGCAGATACTTCCTGTGACCCGGCAGATGGGAACGTGAAAGTACGCGATCTGTCAGGTCCACGGTGGTGAACCAGTCGCCGCGCCGGACTGACTGAATGATGTGCCTGTGCGTAAGCATCTTGAACGATAACACCCGCAGGTATTTGTTCAGTACTCGCAGATCTAAAATAGGACGGAGCCCGCCGCCCTTCTTGGGCACCAGGAAGTATTTGGAATAGAACCCTGGTCGATCAGAGCAGGGTCTACTTGTTGAATGGCACGCTTGCTGAGCAATGCCTGTATTTCCACATTCAGAGCTGAGGACTGAACCGAAGTCTCTTTACTGCAGTTATAACCACTCCCCGGAAGGGGAGGTTTTAACTGGAACTGAAGGGTGTACCCGTGGATATAGTTTTGTGCACCCAGATGTCGCTGGTGCATTGTTGCCAGAACTGGAGCTGGGAGACAGTGTAGGGGCGGGTTAACAGCTGCCTGGTGTTCTCAGGGCTGTTTAGGCTGGGCTCGCTCACAGGGGCATGGCCAGAGCCCCGAGGGCGTGGCCTGCCACCACCTCTAGGGCGCCACCCTCCGCCGCGGTCTTGAAAATGACGGCTGACCGCTGCTGCTGCGTTGAGGGAGAGGGCTTAGTACTCCCTGGCCGTGGCTGGTGCTGCAGTGGTGGTCTACGCCACCGGTGCTCTGCGGGCTTTGGCTGGAAAGGCTTATGTGGCCACATCTTAGCCAACTGCTGAGATGCCTCCCGGCCTTAACAGAACGTTGGAGCATCTCCTCCACCGCTGGGCCAAACGTGTGCCCTGGCGTGATAGGGGCATCTAATAGAGGAGCCTTATCAGACTCTTGAACTCTCGCCTGCGAGAGCCAGAGCTGCCTTCTGGCGCACCACCAGGGAAGCAATACTCCTGCCTTGAGCCCGCATTCAACTGGGCCATTTTAACAAGGAGTTGTGCGACCAGCGCCAACTCCGCCTCAGAGACGCCGACGGGTGCTCTGGGAGATCCTTCAGCAGGGACGCCTGGTAAACTGAAAGGAGGCTGGCCACGCTGGACAACCGAACTGCCTCCGTGAGCCGCTTAAGTAGCCCTTTTTCAGATGGATCTCAGTGGTCCTGCACTGCTTGTTAGGACACGCAGGGTCCTTAACCAGGCCTGAAAGTGTCGGGTCTTAACCAGGGCTGCAAAAGCAGCATCGACCGTGGAAAAGCCGCCAGACCAGCCTCACTCGCCCCTGCATGGCAAACGCGAGGCCTTCCGCCGGTTGCCGGTGAAGAAGCAGGGCCCCCAGGTGGACTGTACCTCCTTGATGAAATCAGGGAAGGCAGGGAGCTCTGGGCAGAGGAGACCGCATCGATGGCGACTCAAACAGTGACCGACGAGGCACTTCCACGGCTGGCCACTCAAGTCCAAGGTGACGAAGTTGCCCGCCCACCAACGACCACAATGGATCACTGGTGTCTAGCACTTCCGCCAGAGTCCTGCTCGAATGCTGGGATGCCAGGTCAGTTTCCACACTGTCCTCCTCAAGGAGAGGCTCCCTTCAGAAGCATCCCTGGAAATGGCATCTACATCCCATACCCCTTGGGGTTGTTGAATAACAGGGACGGCCAGAGACTGTGGCTGAAGCGCGGCTGACTGGCAAGTGGTTCGCCGGTGGTGCCCTGCTGGTAAGGGACATCAGCAACGCATTGCTGGCCCATCATCACCTCCATAAACTGGGACATCTTGGATGTGAGCTCTGCTACACCTGACCTGTCCCTATAGCGCCTGTCCCGCCGAGGAGAACGGGAGCGCCCCTACGGCGGGCTTACAGGAACGAGACCGTGACCGACGGGAACGCTCCCTGCGAGGGGAGGAGCCTCGGGCCGAGTAGACGGGCTACGAGCGCCATGCCTACGGTCTGGAGATCTTTGGCCAGCTGTAAGCTGGGAAGGGCTACTTGATACCCGCAGTGCGACGGGTGGAGTCGCCGTGGATGACGGCGGGCAGACAGGGTGAAAGAAGACCCTGAGGAAGGGGAGTGGCCACCCACCGCTTTCCTGGCCCTCTGGCTGAAGAGTGCGCTGTTGAAAATTAGCGCAATCTGCGCCAAAACGATCTGTCTGCTAAGGCAGACGCGGCGTGCTCTGGCCCCAGGCACGCCACGCGGTCGTCGTCGCGGATCGCTCGCCGGCAATTTTGCCTGGCAGGTGGCCTAGCGGTGGAACCGGACATGGTTGCCACTGTTGTAAAGCGTCGGCGCACCGGCGTCGGCGCCAAAGCGTCAAGCGTCGAGTGCGTGCACCGGCGTCGAAATCGCGTGCACCGGCGTCGGCAGCGTGCACCGGCGTCGGCGCCGAAGCACCGGCGTCGAGGTGCGTGCACCGAGCGTCGGCGCGCACCGGCGTCGGCGCCAAGCGTCAGCGTCGAGTGCGTGCACCAGCGCCGGCGTCGAGCGTCGAGTGCGTGCACAGCGTCGGCGCAAGCACCGAGCGTCGAGTGCGTGCACCAGCGTCGGCGTCGGCACCGGCGTCAGCGCCCGAAGCGTCGAGTGCGTGCACCGAGCGTCGGCGCCAGCGTCGAGGTGCGTGCACCAGCGTCGGCGTCGGCGCACCAAGCGTCAGCGCCCGAGCGTCAGCGTCGAGTGCGTGCACCGGCGTCGGCGCCAAGCGCCAGCGTCGAGGCGCCCGAAGCACCGGCGTCGGCGCCCGAGGCGTCGAGTCGCGTGCACCGAGCGTCAGGCGCCGAAGCACCAGCGTCGGCGTCGAGTGCGTGCACCGAGCGTCGGCGCGCCTAGCGTCGAAGCACTAGCGTCGGCGTAAAGCGTCGAGCGCTAAGCACCGAAGATGCGTCGCGTCAGCGTCGAAACCGCGAGTCCCAAGCGCCGAAGCGCTGCACCAAGCGCCGGCGCTGCACCAAGCGCCGGCGCTGACACCACGCGGAGAGCGGTACCAGCGTAGAAGCGCTAGCACGAGACGCCTGGCGTCAGCTGACCCGCAGAGCGGGCGCTAGTGCTGGTACAGTGTCTGGTGCTGTAATACTCACCTGGGTGCTAAGGGAATATGTGCTGTGATGGTGGTCGTCTTCCTAATGGTGAAAAAGGGATTTTTTTTTTTTTTTTTTTTTTTTCTTTGTTGTGTGGGCGCTGCAGCAATGCTTATGAACTGTAAGCGTACAGCACCACGCGGTAGGGATGGAACACACCGCAGTGGAGTAGTATAGAGAGGCTGCAGAGCAGGCTCTAACACACGCTGGTCTAGCCAGGCAAGACCGAGGCTGCAATGGTGCGCGTGGCCAAAGGCCAACGCATACGCGCGTCGTACAAATATATAATAATATACACACAACAAATATACAATAATTCACAAAAACCCAAAAACACACGATAACAATTACAAAGTAATTATAAGTAAAGGAAAGACGGAGACCACGAGTATTAACAAAAACGCGATGCAAGCAAAGCGTGAAGGATTATAACAATATAAATATATATATATAAATATATATATATATATATACAATTATATAACCCAATATCAATAATACAACTGAAATAAACTCGGAGAAGGGGAAAACCAGCTTCTCAAGCCTAAGCTTAATGAGTACAGACAGTTGCTAGCTCTATATACCTACCGCTACCGAGGCTGAAGACAAAGAGGACGTTAGTCTCTGCGCTGCGTGTAGTAAGCTCCCAGGGGCGGGCTTACAGGGCAGCTCGCGCAGAGGCCTATCGGCAGCTTTGCTATAAAAGCTCAGCCAATCGCTACTGCCTGACGGCAATATCCCCATATTTGATGGTTATTTTCGACTTGAAAGGGAACCACTCTTGCTGTAAAGCAACAGAGACTATTTTCAGACAAACCTAAGAGTCTCCTGCAACACCGCTTCAAGGACTGTGCCAGGCCACCCGCGTGGATGAAGGTTGAACGGACGGACAACGCATAAGGACTGTGCCGTTGATGCGGACAACGCATAAGGACTGTGCCGTTGATGCGGACAACGCATAAGGACTGTGCCGTTGATGCGGACAACGCATAAGGACTGTGCCGTTGATGCGGACAACCCATAAGGATTGTGCTGTTGATCCCATCAGGGATTGAAGATTCATTGCTGAGGAAGACTTTGGCTTAGACAATTCAACAAATTCCAGTTACATTTCCCCCCATGGAACTAAATATAATTGTAAAATACATTCAGATAGAATTGCTCAATTGATTATTAGTAACACACCTTGCGTCTGTTAGATAAGTGATGTTTAGGGTACAGTGTATTTCAGCTCAGGGACTGTGTTAGAGAAGTGATGTTTAGGGTACAGTGTATTTCAGCTCACAGAGACTGTTAAATAAGTGATATTTAGGGTACAGTGTATTTCAGCTCAGGGACTGTGTTAGAGAAGTGATGTTTAGGGTACAGTGTATTTCAGCTCACAGAGACTGTGTTAGATAAGTGATGTTTAGGGTACAGTGTATTTCAGCTCACAGGGACTGTGTTAGATAAGTGATGTTTAGGGTACAGTGTATTTCAGCTCACAGAGACTGTGTTAGATAAGTGATGTTTAGGGTAGTGTATTTCAGCTCACAGAGACTGTTAGATAAGTGATATTTAGGGTACAGTGTATTTCAGCTCAGGGACTGACTGTTAGATAAGTGATGTTTAGGGTACAGTGTATTTCAGCTCAGGGATTGTCTGTTAGAATGAGGGAAGCTGTTAGAGGTTAGCAGCCTGTATTCCTTGCAGTTCCTGCAGAGGGAGAGCTGTGACCTGTGATGTGTTAAAATGTACCTTTGAAGACTTTGGTTTCTTTTATATTTCTGTATTTCAATAAACTGCTGCTATTGATTTCAACTTCTTGTCTGCACTGTGTGTGTGTTCATAGTAATTCCTCTACCTTTACATAATATGTTAATTGAAACTAATCAAGTTAAACAAAACTCTAAATGATATGTATTATATAATTGTTCCTACAATGTACATTTGCTATAACTATGTGTTTCTTTTGAAACTGCACATTTGAGACCCGTATAAAGCAAATGAAAGGAAATGCCAGACAAGGAAGATGCAGGGATTCTAGGCACTATTGAGGTCCCCTTCTTACTTTGACCTGTGCTATCATTTTTGGTGTTCAAACTCTAACAGGGAACTTTTTTTATTTGAAAGTAATTTATTTTTAGGAGTCACAGTTTCACAATCTGGAGAGAAACAGACAAAACAACTAATAAAACAAAGAAAATATTCAGCATCTTTTTTAATACAAAATACGAGAATGAGATTTGCAGCTTGGGAGTTTGTAATAACAGGATCACACAGAAACAAAACAAAGATAACAAATTCAACCGGTTTACACAGCAAATCAGAAACACAGAGAGGTGAGACTGAAATTGATCATTTTCCTACCTATTATCAGCACCAACAATAAGACTGCTGGTCCCCATTTTAAGAGTGCCAGCCAAGGTTTATAAATCTATTTTCTTACCCTTGTTCACACTAACAACATTATCACTGCTCTCCCTTTCCCTGTGTTGAAGATCTCTATGTGTCTGCTCCCCCTTTCCCTGCGTTTCAGATCTGTGTGTCTGCTCCCCCATTTGTGTTCTAACCCTCACTCTCTCCTCTGTATTTGTGTACTAACCCCCTCACTCCTCTGTATTTGTATACTAACCCCCTCACTCACTCTGTATTTGTATACTAACCCCCTCACTCACTCTGTATTTGTATACTAACCCCCTCACTCACTCTGTATTTGTATACTAACCCCTACTCCTCTGTATTTGTATACTAACCCCCTCACTCACTCTGTATTTGTATACTAACCCCCTCACTCACTCTGTATTTGTATACTAACCCCCTCACTCCTCTGTATTTGTATACTAACCCCCTCACTCCTCTGTATTTGTATACTAACCCCCTCACTCACTCTGTATTTGTGTACTAACTCCCTCACTCACTCTGTATTTGTATACTAACCCCCTCACTCACTCTGTATTTGTGTACTAACTCCCTCATTCACTCTGTATTTGTATACTAACCCCCTCACTCACTCTGTATTTGTGTACTAACTCCCTCACTCCTCTGTACTTGTATACTAACCCCCTCACTCACTCTGTATTTGTATACTAACCCCCTCACTCACTCTGTATTTGTGTACTAACTCCCTCATTCACTCTGTATTTGTATACTAACCCCCTCACTCACTCTGTATTTGTGTACTAACTCCCTCACTCCTCTGTATTTGTATACTAACCCCCTCACTCCTCTGTATTTGTATACTAACCCCCTCACTCACTCTGTATTTGTGTACTAACCCCCTCACTCCTCTGTATTTGTATACTAACCCACTCACTCACTCTGTATTTGTGTACTAACTCCCTCACTCACTCTGTATTTGTATACTAACCCCCTCACTCACTCTGTATTTGTGTACTAACTCCCTCATTCACTCTGTATTTGTATACTAACCCCCTCACTCACTCTGTATTTGTGTACTAACCCCCTCACTCCTCTGTATTTGTATACTAACCCCCTCACTCCTCTGTATTTGTATACTAACCCCCTCACTCACTCTGTATTTGTGTACTAACCCCCTCACTCCTCTGTATTTGTATACTAACCCCCTCACTCACTCTGTATTTGTGTACTAACTCCCTCACTCACTCTGTATTTGTATACTAACCCCCTCACTCACTCTGTATTTGTGTTCTAACCCCCTCACTCTCTCTGTATTTGTATACTAACCCCCTCACTATTTTACATTACCTGAACATTTGTTTCATTGTCTTTAGTTATATATGTGACAGTTTATGACTGAAAACTCATGTATTTTGTGTACTAACCCCCACAAATGGAGCACCCCTTTAAAAGTCCCCCCCCCCCAGCTGCTTCAGATGGCAGCACTTTCTTTGAGTGGCATAAATAAGAAATTGATAAGCATTGACCCTCATATTGAAGCTCGGTTCCCTGTTAATGCAGAGTCAATAGACATGCCATTGGGGAATGTAACCAAGTGCAAATGACACAATAACAGCATGATTCCAAAACTATAATAAGCTTGGTTTACAAAGCTGTTTCATATGTGCAATATAATAAACACAGCTCAACATCCATAAGGAATGTGAGCTCAGCATTGCAATGGCAGTGTAATAGTGTAACACACACAAGCAGTCCAATGGCATTTCTATTGATGGTCTGTTAACATGGAAATGAACCACACATGTGCAATTGCATAGCAACTAAATACTTGCTTATGCCACTCAGAACAAAGCGTTCCCCTTCTGATTTGGTCCTGTGTTGCACCGCTTCGTCCCGTGCGCTAGGTGGCGCTCTCACTCGTACTCTGCGATGAGGACCATCATGGCCACTCCGAAGAGCAAGGCCAGTATCTCCAGTAAAGACTGCACTGGTTTGGAGTCGTGCAGCAGCTCGGGGATGACGGAGACGGTGGCGATGTAGATGAACCCTCCCGCGGTGAACGGCAGGATCCACGCCGTGGCCGCCTCCCCCACCCCCTCCGCCAGCAGAGAGCAGACCGTCCCCGCCACAGCGCCCACTGCTGTCAAGAGCTGGAGAGACATCGCCTGGGGGACAGGGAGACAGACGGAGTCAATACAATACAATACAATACAATACAATACAATACAGACACACACTGCTGTCAAGAGCTGGAGAGACATGGCCAGGGAGACAGGGGGGTCAATACAATACAATACAATACAATACAATACAATACAATACAGACACACACTGCTGTCAGGAGCTAGGGAGCTAGGGAGACAGGGGGGTCAATACAATACAATACAATACAATACAATACAGACACACACTGCTGTCAGGAGCTAGGGAGCTAGGGAGACAGGGGGGGTCAATACAATACAATACAGACACACACTGCTGTCAGGAGCTAGGGAGCTAGGGAGACAGGGGGGTCAATACAATACAATACAATACAATACAATACAGACACACACTGCTGTCAGGAGCTAGGGAGCTAGGGAGACAGGGGGGGTCAATACAATACAATACAGACACACACTGCTGTCAGGAGCTAGGGAGCTAGGGAGACAGGGGGGTCAATACAATACAATACAATACAATACAATACAGACACACACTGCTGTCAGGAGCTAGGGAGCTAGGGAGACAGGGGAGGTCAATACAATACAATACAATACAATACAATACAATACAATACAATACAGACACACACTGCTGTCAGGAGCTAGGGAGACAGGGGGGGTCAATACAATATAATACAATACAATACAATAAAGGATTAATACAGAGCAGACTGTCCCTGCCACAGTGGCCCCTGCTGCCAGGAGCTGGCAATTAACACAAACACACAGAGACAGGGGAATTCATACAGCACATAGGCATGAACACACGCACGCACACACACACACACACACACACACACACGCACACACACTCTCAGGTACAGTATCTCTCACCTTCCTCTTGCTGCAGCCGCTCTGCACCAGGATGGCGAAGTCTCCGATCTCGTGCGGAACCTCGTGCAGCAGGATGGTCACCGTGGTAACCGCGCCTACCGCGGGGCTCACGAGGAACGAGGCGCCGATCGCCAGACCATCCGTGAAGTTGTGAGTGAAATCAGCGGCCAGGTTCAGGTACCCCGAAACCTTGATATCTGAAACCGAGGCAAACCCCAACACTGTTACTGAGGGGGGACTAGGAGAGACCAAGTCAAACAGACAAGCGTTTCAGCTAGTGCCTTCATCAATTCATTGAGTCTCACCCGATTTCCTCTCCACTGTCTTTGAGACTGTCTCTTTCTCTTCCGCACACGCTTTCTTCCTCTGTCTCAATCCCTCCTTCTCGTCACCACTCCCTTGTTTCTCCTCCACTTTTGGGGGAGCCTCTGCAAAGACAAGCGTTGGGGCGTGGTTATACAGCTAGTGCACACGTCAAGGTTTCCGTCTGTTTGAGGGGGTTCAGTATGCGTGCTGTATAGGCCGTGTCGATGCTGTGGAATGTTTGTTTAACAGGTCGTGGGGGGAGCTTGGGAGCTTGTCGTGACCTTTTTATCCAACCGCATTTTGCGCAAACATCCTTTGTGTCTGTGAGTGCATTGAGAATGGAAGATACTGCAGCAAACCACTGCAATCTAAATGTGTATATATAGTATTCACTTTCATTTTGGTTCTGTTTATTTTCAGTGTTACTCGTTTACTTTTATTTTATACTGGTATAACTTGCTTACTATTATTGCAAACAAAATACATCAATGTATAAGATTGACCGAGGGTGAATTGACCCAGGAAGCGCAACACTAACTGAAAGCAAGGCTTGCAAACAGATTTTTGTAACCTGGTGTCGTACCAGATATCATGTTTTAAACTGAAAACACATGTTTGCTTTGACATGCTGTGGCGGGGTGCCCTGTTCCTGTGCGTATTTTGTGTTTTATGTTGTCTGTTATGTTGTCAGATCACAGCCTACCTCTGTAAAGCGTTTTGTGATGATGGTCCACTATGAAAGGTGCTATATAAAAATAAAGATATTATATATTATTATTATATATGTATGTATGTATGTATGTATTGGTGCACAGAGTGTGGGTTATCACAAGTGATTTAAAATGTATATTTGTATTTAGGCACAGGGATTGCACAATCACCATGTGCAGATTAAAGTGGTTATTAGTATGGAAGCACGGGGAGCACAATTAGTTCACGTGCAGATGTACCGAGATTCCAATTGAATGATTGATTAGCAATCGAGTCTCGGTACAACTGCATGAAGGAGGCAGCATTTCACTCACTCTGGGTTGGTGTGTTTGCAGTGGAGAACGGGAGAGAGAAAATAAAATCATAAATCTATAATAGCAATTGCTACGCGTGCTGGAAGGACCAGCACGATACTTGTTTGGGGTTCATCCACTGTCTGTTTTGTCTGTCTCTATTTTGGCCAACGTACCGTTTGTTTTGTTCAGTGTTTTGTTCAACCTGTTTATTTGTTCATTTTTTATTAAATACGCTCAACAGTGCATTTTCACTCACCACTCTGTGCTGCATTTCCTGGCTGACGTCACCACCAGCCAGCCTGTTCACACATGCGTTTCTTTCAAAACTGCACATTTGATCTGAATAAGGAAAGCATGTGCATGGCAGAGAACTGTTTAAAAGTGCTTTAAGTGAGGCTGGAAGATGGCTTACCATGTGCGTGCGAGTGGGAGTGGGAGTGGCCCCCCTTGATGTGTCTCACAAACTTCTCAACCACCAGGAAAGCCACGATGCCAGCGAGCACCCACAGACCCACCGACATCAAGTGAGCGTGATCACCACCTGCACAGAGAGGGGGAGATTGCTCAATTATTATCTATTTTCACACATATGCACATCTGAAATTAATTTGCATTAGAATTTGTACCCCATCAATATCGGGGTCTATATAAAACACCTTCTTAAATAACGGGATGGCTTCACCAGCCAACAGCCTGATGAGCCTCAGCTGGAACCCCCGATTGCATCAGTGACCCCTGCCTGCGTATCCCGGGATCACCCCTAAAAACAAGTGGGTGCTGCAATCAGGGGGCTGTCAGTGCTGTACCACATTCTGTGTACATGTGGTAGAGGTAGAAGGGCTGTATTCCGTGTGGTCTTTTGGGGAGAGAAGTTTAACAGGAACAGTGTGCCCCGGACTGGATGGTTTGGCAATTCATTCCAGGGTCAGTTGGAAGTCAGCCATCCAGAAAGGATACGTGATTGCACTCGCTACCGAAGGGGACGGGACTGAAGGTATATGTCTCAATCCAGCAGCAGTGTGGAGTAGTGGTTAGGGCTCCGGACTCTTGACCGGGGGGTCGTGGGTTCAATCCCAGGTGGGGGACACTGCTGCTGTACCCTTGAGCAAGGTACTTTACCTAGATTGCTCCAGTAAAAACCCAACTGTATAAATGGGTAATTGTATGTAAAAATAATGTGTAAAAAAAGTGTAATTGTATGTAAAAATAATGTGATATCTTGTAACAATTGTAAGTCGCCCTGGATAAGGGCGTCTGCTAATAAATAAATAATATCAGGGGATGTTGCCTAGCAATCTGTTCCTTGTGTTATGGTTACGAACAGACCTACGAGGAAAAACCAGTGTACTAACCGCAAGTGTTTGTGTTTTGTTTTGTCAAGTCTAGTAATTGTTTCGTTTGTCATTATTTGACGGCTAAACTATCTGGGAGCTGTTGTTAGGAGCCATTTTCCAAACCCAGACTTCACTTCACCACTGTGCACAATAACTGTATCTCACCACCTACACTACGAGCACTCACTCTGGACTTGTGATCGTGTTATGCGAAGTGTATTCTATTCGGGTTTATTATTTTGGGGCTGAACCCCAGTTCCTATTATTTATAGTTGCTACCAGAAACTCAGCTGAATAAAGAGCTGTTTGGATCGTGAACAGTGTTGTGTTTGTTATTACTGAGCACTGCATCTCCTCTATACCTGCGCATTGCAAATCACTTTGACACACTTTGAGTCATCAGTAAAAGTATCTCACCAGTGTGGAGAGGCAATTACAAAGCAAAGAGAATGTGAGGCTATATTACAAAAAGTGTGGAATACAAGTCTAGAGAGGTTATGCTAAGATTATACAATGCCCCAGTTAGACCCCACCTAGGATACTGTGTGCAGTTTTGGTCACCTCACTACAAAAAAATACACCATTGCACTGGAGAAGGTGCAGAGAAGGGCAACCAGGCTGATACAAGGACTGAATGACATGAGCTAGGAGGACAGGTTCAGATAATTACATCTCTGAAGTTGTCTGCAGTGTTCCACAGTGCTCCATTTGAGGTCCTTTGTTATTTTCGTTATGTTACCTTTAGGTGACATTATCCTCAGACATGGTGTGAACTTCCATTGTGGATGATACTCAGCTATATTTGTCTTTAACCCTTTGCAGACGGCCCATTATAATTTCAGACTAATTCATCTGATGATGCAATTGCACACAGTGTTGTGACAAGCATGTTATTTTTTTTCAAATTAGCATAAAAAACCTTTGTCAGACCTCAGACAATCAAACAGCAGTCAGTCCGGTCTGTAGTTCAAGAGCGACAATGCGTTCTACATGTACAAAGAATTACCGGACAGCATACGAAATCACCACAATGTTCATCAACAAACAAAACATTTACTGTAGTGAAATATCTGGGTGAATACTTCAGGCATGACAAGCCAATCATGATTTCCATTACATGAGAGTAGATGTTAAAACTTCATGCTGATTTGAACTTGGCTCTCGCCAAGATAAGCACCAACTAAGACGTAGCTTCACAGTAAACTAATGTGATCCATATGTGTCTCCATCCATTTGCGCTTCCTTCCATATGATGATGTAGATATCCTTCTGTCTGGTGTTGATGGCTGAAGTGTAATGCTGGCTCCAGGGATCAGCTTATTTTGCCTCCCTAGCGCATCAGCACACACAACGGCTGCGATGCTGGCTCCGGGGATCAACCATAGTGCGGTCTCCCCAGCGCATCAGCATGACAACCGTCTGGATTGAGCTAAGTAGGGTACATCTCTGGGGTCTTCAAGTGGGCACCTTCCATCCTCGGTGTTTCGTCGACTAGCCCACGACACCTCAAGAGGGCTCGACGGTGATTCTGGCGTCCCAGCATCACCCCCTCCGTCCCCCACTCAACTCAGCCCAGCTTACTTACCTGTATATCAGCCTTTCTTTCTTTCTATTGTGCTTGAGATCCCCAGCCAGAATCTTTCCGTCTCAACCACAGCCAGTTGCTGCTCCTCTCTGCTGCTTCAGATAGGTTCTTCACTGTCGCGACGCAACTCTTGGCCATTGAATCCGACATCTCTGAGAAACCGGGTTGTAGAGTGTGCCACAAATCCTCGACATCCCACTTCCACTGGGTAAACCCAGACTCTCCATCCTCGCTGTTCCGCTTCAGTGGCTAGTTGAGCATACCGCAGTTTCTTCCTCTCATACGCCTCATCTACAGCATCCTCCCATGGCACTGTTAACTCTACCAGGTGAACAAGGCGTGCTGATCCAGACCACAAGACAATATCTGGTCGAAGGTTTGTGGTGGCAATCTCAGGTGGAAAAATAAGCCGCTGACCAACATCCGCCAGCATTTTCCAGTCTCTAGCAGCTTCCAGTTGTCCTGGGCGAGGATTGGTTTTAACACCTTTTCTTGGTGGTTGCTCTCCTGGGCGGAGGAATGTTGTCTTTGTGTGTAATGTTTTGATGGAACAGGTGGCAACTTATTGGTCATGTTACGCTTGTCTTCCAATGCTAAGGCCAAACATCGCAGCACCTGGTCATGGCGCCAAGTAAACCGTCCTTGGCTAAGAGCCACCTTACATCCTGTCAAAATGTGCCTTAATGTTGCAGGTGATGAACACAAAGGACATGAGGGATCCTCTCCTACCCAGAGGTTTAGGTTCTGTGGTGATGGGAGAACATCATATGTTGACCTTATAAGGAAACTGATCCTGCTCTGTTCCATTGACCATAGGTCTTGCCAGCCAATCTTGCGTTGTTCCACACTCTCCCATCTCATCCATTCTCCCTGCTTGCCCTGGGAAATGGCCTTTATACACCTCATCCTCTCCTCCTGCTTTTGCACCTCGCTGACTACAAGCTTCCTCCGTGCGCTGGGGCTGCCTTGTGCCATGTAGGAGGAGCTGAACTGAGACCAAGACCCCTCTTCCATGCTGAACTTGCCCCATGATATCACCAATTCGAAGGGCAGCCTTTGCATCCTCCACAGCTTTCTTTGCCACCCACTTTCTTCCAGTTTTCAACACAGGTGCTGCCTCCCTTACGCATTTGTCGCGTGACTCTACTAATGTCATTTCCAGTCGGACCTTGGCGCACTTAAACTCCTCGGTTAGAGCGGAGACAGGTAGCTGCAGTATTCCTTTACCATAAAGTCCCACTCTGCTGAGGCAGCGTGGAACTCCCAACCATTTCCTGATGTGTGAACTGATTAAAGCTTCCAGCTTCTCTACTGTTGTCAAAGAAACCTCGTACACAGTCAGTGGCCACAGCAGCCGTGGCAGTAGGCCAAACTGAAAGCACCAGAGTTTTAGTTTGCCTGGTAAAGCGCTGCTGTCTATGCTCTTCAACCCTTCCACAGCTTGTTGTCTAACTTCTCCCACACGAACTGTGTCCTTTAGATCCCCGTCGTACCATCTCCCAAGGCTCTTCACTGGCTTCTCAGACACTGTTGGTATTGCCTCACCATTAATGAAGAACGTTTTATCTACTACTTTACCTTTAATTATAGAGATGCTCCTTGATTTAGTGGGCTTGAATTGCATTCGTGCCCATTCAATGTTATTGGTTAATTTGCCCAATAACCGATTAGTGCAGGCTACTGTTGTAGTCATGGTTGTCATGTCATCCATGTATGCTCGAATTGGTGGTAGTCGCATTCCAGAAGCCAAGCTCTCCTCCCACTACCCATTTTGATGCCCTAATGATTACTTCCATTGCCATGGTAAAAGCCAGTGGAGAAATGGTGCATCCTGCCATTATTCCAACTTCTAGGCATTGCCATGTAGTGCTGAATTCTGAAGTTGAGAAACTAAATTGCAAATCTCCAAAGTAGGCTTTGACTAGATTTGTTATTGTCATTGGTACACTGAAAAATCAAATGCTGCCCAAAGAAGTTCATGTGGCACAGAACCATATGCATTAGCCAAATCCAGGAATGTCACATGGAGCTCCTTCCTCTCCTTTTAGCTGATTGAATTTGTTGCCAGATCACATTGATGTGTTCTAAGCATCCTGGGAAACCTGGAATGCCCGCTTTTGTATTGAAGTGTCAATGAAGCAGTTCTTTAATAGGTAAGTTGACAATCTCTGAGCAATAATGCTGAAGAAAATCTTGCCTTCTACGCTTAATAGGGAAATAGGGCTAAACTGACTGATGCTGCTAGAATCTTTTTCTTTAGGTATAAAGACTCCACCTGCTCGGCGCCATGCTCTTGGTACAACCTGTTTTTCCCATGCCACTTTCATCAATTTCCACAGGATTCGTAGAACTCCTGAAGCGCTCTTGTACACTCTGTATGGAACTCCATTAGGCCCTGGAGATGATGAAGCCCTTGCTTTTTTCACAGCTTGCTCTACTTCTTTCCACTTAGGTGCACAGTCCTCCATTTGGTATTCTGGTGGATTGATAGGTGGGATGTCTGAAGGAATTGACATAGGCTCCTGCCTTTTGAATCTGTATGCTTCCTCCAAATATCTCTCCAACTCAAACTTAGATGCTTTTAGTGTGCCATTCTTCTCACTGGTGAATAACTTCTTTACAAATTTGAATGGGTCTTTATAAAGTTAGTTCTCGCGACGCTCCTTCTTTTGTAGCGTTTCAGAGGGCCAGCTCTGCAATGTTGCAAGCTTATGTTTTATGACCCTTTGTAAGAGATTGAGTCCCTCCTTCTGACTTTCTTCTGCTCTTCTCCATTGCTTCCTCAGCTGTCTCCTTTCTCTAACTAAGCTGCTCAATCTCCTGCTGCCGCCTAGACTTTCCAGGAATAGTTTGTACTTTTTCCTTCCTTTTTCAACTCCAAACCTCTCGCTTCCATATCGTAGATGATGTCCCCAAATTTATCCAGTTTCTTTTCAACTGTTCCACTTAACCTTTCCAATGCAAAGCAGAGATCTGTGTTTACTGTGTCCCATGCAGTTTTCTCACAAGCTCTTGGCCATTTAACTCCAGGCTTGTGCCCGTTGAGGTTCTTTTCTCTCTTACGCTGGTTTGTCTGCCTGGGTTCACAAGGATCATTAGGTTCATCACTAACTGTGTCCATGCAAGTCCTCCTCACATCTATGACAGGGGTGCTGATATCCTGCGAACTGTGGTTTGCTTCCTGTCACTAAAGCTCCTAACCAATAGAGTTGAGTTTTTGGACACGGTACAGCATTTCAGTATCTATGGTTGCAGTGTTTACTCGAGATTACCGTAGACCACGGCATCAAAGCGCAATTCTTTACAGGAGGGGTTTCTAAATCGTTTCTAAAAGACCCAGAACGATGATAGACATTTTTATAGAAGATGTTGATGGAGTGAATGCCAGGAGAAGACTATCCCCTGGACTCCGAGCTTCTCCACACGGATATGAAGATTCTGCAGTGCATGAGTCTGGGAACAATCCGGTTCTGCTTGTTGAGTTTTCAATAGATGTTAGTTATGTGAAATAAGCCCTGGTTACAAATAGACTCGTGTGTATAAGGATAGTACACTGTCCAATTGTTTAGTGTAGGCTAATGTGTTACGCTTACAATATTGCATCAGACTTTGCTGTTAGTGTTACCCTTTATTTATTTTTTACATTATTGGTTCCTTTTTCATTTTTCCATTTATGAATTTGGCCCAGTGTAGTATATTACTTGTATAGCTATTAAAATGTAGTATTTATTTATTTATTTATTTATATTGAAAAAGTATTTTATGGACAAAGTGCAGTATTTTTCTGAAACAGAAGTTGTTGAAATCTGATTTTTTGTTTTGTTTTATGTTTGCTGTTGCTCAGACATTATTCATATTCTAACATAGGTATGTACATAAGCATACAGATGATATTTGTTGTATGAATTAAATATTTTTAAAAGCAATAAAATAAAGACATACATGTGTGTGTTTTTCTACTTTGTTTTGCTTTCTAGTTGGGTAAATTCAGATTTGACTGAATGTCAGAGTGTAACCCTTGGTATGTCCAGGTTCTACAAACACTCAGCTTTTCAAAAAGGTATCACACTTGATGCTTTACATGGATAAATATACTAACACACATATAAGCTAAAACCCTGCCAATCACTTCTCAAAAAGGTAAAAACGGACACCTGTCAAACAATTTTGTGTAAAATCTAGACCATACATGATATTTAAAACATTATTTCAGATTCTTGTTCCTGAGGTTTGTAGCTACCATGGATAGCTTTACATATTTTAAGCAGGTGTGAGAGAAATGTAATGAATTTTGGTTGTAAATCTCCCTCCCGACCTGTGAGGGCGCTAAGCAGCGAAAGGGAAAGGCTTTGGACGGGCTGGCCTGACAGTTCTTTTCCTGGTTTGGGAAGTCGGTCAGTCTGGAAGAAGGCAAGACTCTGTTGCAGGAACGTATTGACCCGGAAGGGAAATGATGTAGCAGCTGCAGACAGTAAAGACAGCTGCAATCGTTTACCAAGGGGTCATGCGGAATGGCATAAAAGGGCCAGAGAATCGTAAATCTTTTCCATTGCTTTGTGCTTTTAAATGAGTTCCCCCCAGTATGGGAGAATGGTGAGCTAACAAAGGACGAGCCTTGACGGGCCTTTTCTCGTTCTCAAACTCTTCTTATGTTCTTTCGTAAAATTAAGCCGTGGCTTCTCAGGGTGTATCAGATCAGGGTACAGGCTGGTAAAATAGGGTTTATGTTTTAGATTTTACTTTCAATGTTATGTTTTGAAAATTGATGATTGATAGCTGGATCGTACCTGAGTGGGAGTGGCCGTGGTCATGTGACTCTGTGTGCGAGTGGGCGTGTCCTTCCTCCTCATGGTGAGAGTGAGGCTCTGCAGGGAGAGGAGGAGAGAGACACACAATCAGATTTGCTTCAGTACAGTCACAACTTTCAGTACTTTCACAAGCAAACTGGCCAAACAAAAAAACTCATGGAAACCTTATGACCCCACTCCCAGTGACTGTCTGTGGGACAGTGCCCTGTTCTCTTTGTCTTAGTGTGTTTACAGCAGTGCTTGAGGGGTGAGGGGTGTGGGGCGCAGGGGGCCGAAGGGGGTTGAGGGGTGCAGTACTCACGCAGTGCCTGTGGGGTGAGGGGCACAGTACTCACGTAGTGCCTGGGGGTGGGGGGTGCAGTACTCACGCAGTGCCCGGGGTGAGGGGTGAGGGTGCAGTACTCACGCAGTGCCTGGGGGTGAGGGGTGCAGTACTCACGCAGTGCCAGGTGGGTGAGGGGTGAGGGGTGCAGTACTCATGCAGTGCCTGGGGTATGGAGGGTGAGGGGTGCAGTACTCACGCAGTGCCTGGTGGGTGAGGGTGCAGTACTCACGCAGTGCCTGGGGTATGGGGGATGGGGGTGCAGTACTCACGCAATGCCTGGAGTATGGGGGTGAGGGGTGCAGTACTCACGCAGTGCCTGGGGTATGCGGGGTGAGGGGTGCAGTACTCACGCAGTGCCTGGGGTATGGGGTGAGGGGTGCAGTACTCACGCAGTGTCTGGAGGGTGAGGGGTGCAGTACTCACGCAGTGTCTGGAGGGTGAGGGGTGCAGTACTCACACAGTGCCTGGGGGTTGAGGGGTGCAGTACTCACGCAGTGCCTGGGGTATGGGGGGTGAGGGGTGCAGTACTCACGCAGTGCCTGGGGGTTGAGGGGTGCAGTACTCACGCAGTGCCTGGGGGTTGAGGGGTGCAGTACTCACGCAGTGCCTGGGGGTTGAGGGGTGCAGTACTCACGCAGTGTCTGGAGGGTGAGGGGTGCAGTACTCACACAGTGCCTGGGGGTTGAGGGGTGCAGTACTCACGCAGTGCCTGGGGTATGGGGGGTGAGGGGTGCAGTACTCACGCAGTGGCTGGGAGGTGAGGGGTGAGGGGTGCAGTACTCACGCAGTGCCTGGGGTATGCAGGGTGAGGGGTGCAGTACTCAAGCAGTGCCTGGGGTATGGGGGTGAGGGGCGAGGGCACAGTACTCACGCAGTGCCTGGGGGTGAGGGGTGCAGTACTCACGCAGTGCCTGGGGTGGGGGTGGGGTGAGGGGTGCAGTACTCACGCGGTGCCTGGGGGTGAGGGGTGAGGGGTGCAGTACTCACGCAGTGCCTGGGGTGGGGTGGGGTGAAGGGTGCAGTACTCACGCAGTGCCTGGGGGTGAGGGGTGAGGGGTGCAGTACTCACGCAGTGCCTGGGGTGAGGGGTGAGGGGAGGGGGCAGTCCTCACACAGTGTCTGGAGGGTGAGGGGTGAGGGGTGCAGTACTGACACAGTGCCTGGGGGTGAGGGGTGCAGTACTCACGCAGTGCCTGGGGTATGGAGGGTGAGGGGTGCAGTACTCACGCAGTGCCTGGGGTATGGAGGGTGAGGGGTGCAGTACTCACGCAGTGCCTGGGGTATGGAGGGTGAGGGTGCAGTACTCACGCAGTGCCTGGGGTATGGGGGATGGGGGTGCAGTACTCACGCAGTGCCTGGGGTATGGGGGTGAGGGGTGCAGTACTCAAGCAGTGCCTGGGGTATGGGGGTGAGGGGTGCAGTACTCACGCAGTGCCTGGGGTATGGGGGATGCGGGTGCAGTACTCACGCAGTGCCTGGGGTATGGGGGGTGAGGGGTGCAGTACTCACGCAGTGCCTGGGGTATGGGGGTGAGGGGTGCAGTACTCACGCAGTGCATGAGGGATGAGGTGCAGGAAGGCGTCCCCCAGCAATCCCCCGGAGGCGAAGCTCAGCAGCACTTTGAGCAGGCTCTGGTGCTGGGAGGTGTTGGATTCCACTGGGATGAGGAAGAGGATGAGGAAGGGGGCCGCACTGATCAGCAGGGTCGCACCCACAGCCTGGGGAGAGAGCGGGAACCAGAGGGTTTATTAGGGTTATTATTACAGTCAAACCAAAAAACAAACAAACAAACATATATATATATAAAATATTACAATTAACTCCAAAAATTAACAATTAACTCCAAAATCTTTTTCATAGATTCCTTCTTTAATTTCAGAATCTCCCATATGGTATTTATAATGCACATGTTTATTGCCTACGTGCAGTACCTTACACTTCTCTCTATTAAATGTCATTTGCCATGTGTCTGCCCAGTTCTAAATGCTGTCTAGATCATTTTTAATGACCTTTGCTGCTGCAACAGTGTTTGCCACTCCTCCTATTTTTGTGTCGTCTGCAAATTTAACAAGTTTGCTTACTTTACCAGAATCTAAGTCATTAATGTAGATTAGGAATAGCAGAGGACCTCATAATGATCCCTGTGGTACACCACTGGTTACCTCTCTCCATTTTGAGGTTTCTCCTCTAATCAGTACTTTCTGTTAATCCCTCCCTAATCCATGTGCATGCATTTCCTTGAATACCTACTGCGTTTAGTTTGAGAATTCATCTTTTATACGGGACTTTGTCAAAAGCTTTCTGGAAATCATATGCTTTGCAGTTATCCATTGTTGATGTTGCATCCTCAAAAACATCAAGCAGGTTAGACCTGATAGGCTGTCAATGTTTGCGGGTAGTCAGTAACGCTTTGTTGAATGATGGACGACAACATTTTCATTCCTCGCGATCTGTATCTCATAGATTTATATAAAGAACGCGTTCTTATTTACAGGTCCGCTTGTTGCAGGTGCCGCTTATGCCGCAAGCTCCCCAGTCGGGGAGTCAGTTAAAGCAGCGTTGAGCCAGCACTGCGAGTCAACAGTTGAGTTTAGGCACCACTCCTACCCAGAATACTTAGCAATACAATGTGTTTGCAGACACACACACACACACACACACACACACACACACACACACACACACACACACACACACACACACACACACACACACACACACACACACACACACACACACACACACACACACACACACACACAGCCCCACCTGTGTCCACAGTTCAAGGTGTTTGTTTTCTCCTCAGTGGCGCTGCACTGATGTGCTCCTCTTGGCTCGTGGCTCGCGCGTAGTGGTCGTGGTGCGAGGCTCCCTCTGCCTCCTCGTACAGTGGCAGATTGGCCTCCGCCCACTTGCTGGCCCCTCCGTGGTGTGCGTGGCCACAGTCGTGCCCGTGGCCCCCATGGGAGTGAGCGTGGCCGTGCTCGTGGGCCCCCGTGAGAGTGAGCGTGGCCGTGTCTGTGGCCCCCATGGGAGTGAGCGTGGCGTGCTCGTGGCCCCATGGGAGTGAGCGTGGCGTGCTCGTGGCCCCGTGGGAGTGAGCGTGGCCGTGCTCGTGAGCACATGTCAGCTGCACCATCGCAGTGCACACCACCAGCGTGGCCAGACAAAGGCTCCTAGTCTTCATAGAGGTAGCTCCAGACATTTTCCTATGGAGGGGGAATTGGAATACATTCTGTATTATTATGATTATGATGTTTATTACTGTGGGTTGTAAAGAGGATATCTTACACACAGTTCACTTACATGCAGTGTAAATCACACCTTAGAATAGATTTCGGATGGGAGTCTAAATTGCCATTAAGCAGCAAATAAATAAACCAGCTGATCGTGGGAATGATACATTTAAAATACTGTATTTATAATTGAGAACTTTTGATGGAACGAATATAAAGAAAGGTATAATGTATTAACCAAATACCCACCATCCCGATAACAGTAAACATGGTCCCAAGTCTCTTAATGCGATATTACCAGATGCTGGCGAAAGTCAAAAACTGTTGGAACCCAGGCCTCCAGAGAAAGGTAGGCTAGTCTAGAGAGTTAACATTAGGGCTGCTATGATTAAATTAAAATCAATATTTTTATCGATTCAATTCCTCATTATATACATCAATATAAATACTTGATAATCGATTAAATAATTACATTTTTGTGATGTATAGATCATAACATTATTTAAGTTCATCAATGAAACTGCATTGAAGGCCCTGCCTGGCCCTGCCTATTTACAGCATTTCTGCCAAAGTCAAGCAGTGGGCGTGCTCTTCTTCTCCTGCTCAAGTGTTAACTATCATCTGATTTGCTGTTCACATCCTGATCACCAGCGAGTCCATTTTGTAAGTACGCCTCTGTGTATTCAATGTAAATATAAAAGCACACCACCTGGGGCAGAGCAGGGTGACAGGCTTGTATTCCTGGCAATCATGTACATTGTGCACAATGAAGAAAACTGACTGTACATAGTCTGCACCTCTTTGGAGTTTCAAAATGAACCGCTACCCACTTCAGCTCCAGGGCGCACGCATGTACGCCAATGAAAGAGCATCTGCAGTACCACGCCGTGCCTGCGCACGTCAAGGTTTGCCGCCTATTCAACAGGGCTTGAATTTCAGAGTGGGATCGCAGGAATCGCGCATTTTCCAAGTTGCTCCCGCGATATCTGCAACTTTCAGTGGGGAAAATCCTGCAGAGATATTTTAAGACACCAAGCTACTGTATTTTTCACCCAATTTAGAATGCCTGAAACGCTACAACAGTCTCTAAGGAAGTGGGTGTCAGTGATGAAAGCACTATGAGCCGATTCTGAGTAGTTCTGGTTAAAATAAATAAATAAATAAAAGTAGTGCTGGATATTTTAAGTGTCAGCAAGACTTTATTCTCTCATACAGCATACAGAATTCTCGGCCACTATCTTTAAGCATTAAAGAAACTCAGTACACTGCAGTGAGTAACAGTTTTGAAAAAGAAATACAATATTAAGTCTATCTAGGTGTTGCTTTGCAAGCGGTGACTTTCTCTTAAAACTCAGCCCCATTCATTTTGGCGCCAGCGCATCAAGGTTCCGCGATATTACAGGCTTGTTTAAAAGTACAGACTCTTGGCTTTCCAACGACGTATTCAGTGTGTGTATGCGGTACTCCTAGCCAGAACTATGACTTCCTGAAGTTAAGCCTCTCATCATGTGACAGAGTTCACAGCTTAGGTTTCGTCTTTGTAGCAGCTAGACTGAAAGGGGCGGTATTGTTAGAAGCTCAGCTCCCCATGTTCATTTCATATTGAGGTTCAATGGTGCAGGGTTTTTTTTTTTTTTTTAGCCATCTATGATTACAATTTTTTGGAAAAACATTTTTTGTTATATACATATATTCTCATCTCTACCACATACAGTATTGCATGATCCTGTTGCAACTTACATAATATGAAAGGACATTTTATGGCAGTACAAACTACTAGTTAAACATACATAAATAAAAAGTGAAAAACAGGTGGAAATAGGGCTGACTGTAAAGAGTTAAAAAAAAAGATATGGAGCGCTAGTTAAAAAGAAAAGCACCTTTTTCTTCTGCTGCAGCAAAACTTCACATCAGGCAATGGCAAAAGCAATGGAGAGTGCTCTGTGTCACAGTGATGAGCAGCTGTTAGGTCTGAAAGCAGCTTATTTTAAAGCAACACCAGTGTGAATGATGATGCAGTAAATATATACATATATATATATATAGAATTTTTTTATATGCAGAAGTGTTTTTTTTTGCCATCCCTCCCATTGGCCTATTTATCTGTGAAGACAGTGAGATACCGCACAAACAATCAACGATCTGAAGTATATACACAGCATTTCATTGATTCATTTTGAAGTTTTGCTTTCTAGAAATTTCTCAAAAACAAATTATAGGAAAAATCTTTTGTAGCAAAAGTTTTGCTTTTGTGGATGAGGAAAAGAAGTTACAAGAAATACATGTCTAAATTATTTATTTCATTCCATTGGGGTATGTAAACGTTTGACTACAACTTAATATTTTACAGTTTATAAAAAAAAGAAAGTTTTGTATTCCTTACATATTTTGTAATGTAATTTTGTATATACTTTACATTAAAAAAAAAAACTTTAACTTGAGTATTTCTGTTATGTATATACATTTTGCTGACTGTTTGTGTTCATACAAAAATAAAATAAAAAATAAAAAAGTAAAAAAGATCAAACTTTTGCGTCTGTTTTACTTTACTGAACACAGGAGCCTAAAGGGTTAATAAAAAGGTTAAAAATGTACTGATTTTATTCCAAATATTTTATACCAATTACAAAAATTTCCAAATCCGGTACCTGGAGTGCACATTCAAATCCGCTACCTGGAGTGCACATTCAAATCCGCTACCTGGAGTGCACATTCAAATCCGCTACCTGGAGTGCACATTCAAATCCGCTACCTGGAGTGCACATTCAAATCCGCTACCTGGAGTGCACATTCAAATCCGCTACCTGGAGTGCACATTCAAATCCGCTACCTGGAGTGCACATTCAAATCCGCTACCTGGAGTGCACATTCAAATCCCCTTCCTGGAGTGCACATTCAAATCCGCTACCTGGAGTGCACATTCAAATCCGCTACCTGGAGTGCACATTCAAATCCGCTACCTGGAGTGCACATTCAAATCCGGTACCTGGAGTGCACATTCAAATCCGGTACCTGGAGTGCACATTCAAATCCCCTTCCTGGAGTGCACATTCAAATCCCCTTCCTGGAGTGCACATTCAAATCCCCTTCCTGGAGTGCACATTCAAATCCGGTACCTGGAGTGCACATTCAAATCCGGTACCTGGAGTGCACATTCAAATCCCCTTCCTGGAGTGCACATTCAAATCCTGTACCTGGAGTGCACATTCAAATCCGGTACCTGGAGTGCACATTCAAATCCGCTACCTGGAGTGCACATTCAAATCCGCTACCTGGAGTGCACATTCAAATCCGGTACCTGGAGTGCACATTCAAATCCGTACCTGGAGTGCACATTCAAATCCCTACCTGGAGTGCACATTCAAATCCGTACCTGGAGTGCACATTCAAATCCGCTACCTGGAGTGCACATTCAAACCCGCTACCTGGAGTGCACATTCAAACCCGCTACCTGGAGTGCACATTCAAATCCGCTACCTGGAGTGCACATTCAAATCCGCTACCTGGAGTGCACATTCAAATCCGCTACCTGGAGTGCACATTCAAATCCGGTACCTGGAGTGCACATTCAAATCCGCTACCTGGAGTGCACAATCAAATCCGCTACCTGGAGTGCACATTCAAATCCGCTTCCTGGAGTGCACATTCAAATCCGCTTCCTGGAGTGCACATTCAAATCCGGTACCTGGAGTGCACAATCAAACCGTACCTGGAGTGCACAATCAAATCCGTACCTGGAGTGCACATTCAAATCCCCTTCCTGGAGTGCACATTCAAATCCCTTCCTGGAGTGCACATTCAAATCCCCTTCCTGGAGTGCACATTCAAATCCGGTACCTGAGTGCACATTCAAATCCGTACCTGAGTGCACATTCAAATCCCTTCCTGGAGTGCACATTCAAATCCTGTACCTGGAGTGCACATTCAAATCCGGTACCTGGAGTGCACATTCAAATCGCTACCTGGAGTGCACATTCAAATCCGCTACCTGGAGTGCACATTCAAACCGTACCTGGAGTGCACAATCAAATCCGTACCTGGAGTGCACATTCAAATCCCTTCCTGAGTGCATTAATCAAATCCGGTACCTGGAGTGCACAATCAAATCCGGTACCTATCATCTAAACAGTAAGTACTTGGACTAATTAGCCATATTGTTGTTGGGTTTTTTTTCAACTTTATATATATATATATATTTTTGTGGTGTTAACTTAATTTTTTTTTTATTCGATGTGTAAAAGAATGAGGAATCATTATTATTATTATTATTATTATTATTATTATTATTATTTTATTTCTTAGCAGACAACCTTATCCAGGGCGACTTACAATTGTTACAAGATATCACAAGATTTTACTGGAGCAATCTAGGTAAAGTACCTTGCTCAAGGGTACAGCAGCAGCAGTGTCCCCCACCTGGGATTGAACCCACGCTCCTCCGGTCAGTAGTCCAGAGCCCTAACCACAACTCCACACTGCTGCCCTGTCCAGAGCTCTAACCACTACTCCACACTGCTGCCCTACCCAGAGCCCTAACCACTACTCCACACTGCTGCCCTGTCCAGAGCCCTAACCACTACTCCACACTGCTGCCCTGTCCAGAGCCCTAACCACTACTCCACACTGCTGCCCTGTCCAGAGCCCTAACCACTACTCCACACTGCTGCCCTGTCCAGAGCTCTAACCACTACTCCACACTGCTGCCCTGTCCAGAGCCCCAACCACTACTCAACACTGCTGCCCTGTCCAGAGCCCTAACCACTACTCCACACTGCTGCCCTGTCCAGAGCCCTAACCACTACTCCACACTGCTGCCCTGTCCAGAGCCCTAACCACTACTCCACACTGCTGCCCTGTCCAGAGCCCTAACCACTACTCCACACTGCTGCCCTGTCCAGAGCCCCAACCACTACTCCACACTGCTGCCCTGTCCAGAGCCCTAACCACTACTCCACACTGCTGCCCTGTCCAGAGCCCTAACCACTACTCCACACTGCTGCCCTGTCCAGAGCCCTAACCACTACTCCACACTGCTGCCCTGTCCAGAGCCCTAACCACTACTCCACACTGCTGCCCTGTCCAGAGCTCTAACCACTACTCCACACTGCTGCCCTGTCCAGAGCCCCAACCACTACTCCACACTGCTGCCCTGTCCAGAGCCCCAACCACTACTCCACACTGCTGCCCTGTCCAGAGCTCTAACCACTACTCGACACTGCTGCCCTGTCCAGAGCCCTAACCACTACTCCACACTGCTGCCCTGTCCAGAGCCCTAACCACTACTCCATACTGCTGCCCTAACCACTACTCCAGCTGTAGTAGTTATTATTCTTATTATTATTATTTAGCCATGTATTTTATTATTAATTTACTGTGAGTGTGTAAAGAACAGACATTATTTAGATTTGTTTACTTTTTTTTCTGTGTGTGAAAAAGGATGGATTATTATTATTATTATTATTATTATTATTATTATTATTATTATTATTATTATTATTATTATTATTATTATTATTCATTGGTATTTATTTTAATGTTTTATGTGGGTGTGTGTAAGTCAGTAAATGGATGGATAGCATCTGCTTCAGCCACTGAAGAGGAGAACAGCCGTTTAAATTAAAAAAATTAAAACATTTTACTTGATAACTTGTGTGCTGTTTCTTTATTTTTATACTGCAATCTCTCAAACAGGGCATTAATGTTTCCAATTTCACTTTGGCAAGTCTTAGCCCTGGTCTGCCTTTGCCATTTCGGAGGTTGATTTTTGTAAAACACTATGCATTGTAACACCTTATCTAGCTCTGCAACTGTACAAGATATTTCAATTCTGATTTCAGATTTGAAATCCTTGAGAAATTGTGACAATACAATATACTCTTGTTTCTATCAAACTTGGAAAGAGGTTGAAATTGGCAATTTTTTAAATTATTTATTAATATTTTACATTTGCCATTTCGGAGATTCATTTTTTGTAAGATACTTTGCATTGTAAAAATTGTCTACTTCTGCAACTGTACAAGATATTTCATAAGAACATAAGAAGGTTTACAATGAGAGGAGGCCATTCGCCCATCTTGCTCGCTTGACTGTTCAGAGTTTATTGATCCCAGAATCTCATCAAGCAGCTTCTTGAAGGATCCCAGGGTGTCAGCTTCAACAACATTACTGGGGAGTTGGTTCTCTGTGTAAAAAAGTGCCTCCTATTTTCTGTTCTGAATGCCCCTTTATCTAATCTCCATTTGTGACCCCTGGTCCTTGTTTCTTTTTTCAGGTCGAAAAAGTCCCCTGGGTCGACATTGTCTATACCTTTTAGGATTTTGAATGCTTGAATCAGATCGCCGCGTAGTCTTCTTTGTTCAAGACTGAACAGATTAATTTCTTTTAGCCTGTCTGCATATGACATGCCTTTTAAACCCAGGATAATTCTGGTTGCTCTTCTTTGCACTCTTTCTAGAGCAGCAATATCCTTTTTGTAACGAGGTGACCAGAACTGAACACAATATTCTAGATGAGGTCTTACTAATGCATTGTAAAGTTTTAACATTACTTCCCTCAATTCTGATTTCAGATGTGAAATCCTTGGAAAATTGTGCATCTACAATATCCTCTAAGTTTTTTTATATAACACTTGGAAATTTTTAATATTTGGATAATTTTTTGGGAGGTGTATTGGGTTTTAATTTCCGATTTAAGGTTCCAAAACTACAAGCGCTTATGTTCATGTTTATGACCGTAGGAAGCACAGGGTTCATTAACATGGCCAACCCTTTTGCAGCGGTGCTATGTTATATTTGTGTGCCCCGGACTGTATTGTCAATAGTCTTACTGAACTGTGTGCTGTATCACAAATGTGTGTCCAGGATAGAACATCCTGGTGGAAACAACAAAGCAAACATCTGGTTCCCTTTTGAAGAAGACACGCAGGAGTCTCCTCCTAATGTGCAAACACAGAGCTGGAGTGAATGAGCTGAGCAGATACACAGTGCACAGCAGCACGGCTATTACTAGAGCTGCAGTGAATGAACTGAGCAGATACACAGTGCACAGCACCATGGCTATTACTAGAGCTGCAGTGAATGAACTGAGCAGATACACAGTGCACAGCACCACGGCTATTACTAGAGCTGCAGTGAATGAACTGAGCAGATACACAGTGCACAGCACCACGGCTATTACTAGAGCTGCAGTGAATGAGCTGAGCAGATACACAGTGCACAGCACCATGGCTATTACTAGAGCTGCAGTGAAACTGAGCAGATACACAGTGCACAGCACCATGGGATATTATCAACACACTCTGGAGTTCACTGTACTAAATGTTGTTGGAACTGCAATTTAGTTTAGGTCCTAGAGATGGCATTTACAGCCTACAGGATACAGGCACCACGCATGTCATTTCTTCTTTCTCTTTTTCTTCTTATTACTACTATCATTACTAATGATAGACAAATGTATTGCTAGATAGATAAACAGATAGATAAATAGACAGATACTGTTTTGAGTAATTTTATACCCATTTCTAACTTGCCATTCTTAGCCAAAGTTCTTGAAAAAGGTAGTAGCCAAACAACTCACCAGATTTCTGGACAGTAGCAAAGTCTCTGAAAAGTCTGTCGGGGTTTCGATGTGCTCATAGTACAGAGACTGCCCTTGTCAGAGTGGTGAATGAGTTACTGAAGCGCGCGGACTCTAAAGCTATGTTTCCACCTGCACACCCGAGTCGATTACATTAAATCACACAGACTGCAAAAATAGAACTAAGCATTATGCGTGTGGGGGCGTTGTAATACATACCTAAACAAAGGAAGCAAAGACGGGGACCATATGAAAGGTATACATAATACCGTGCCTCGGATATAACGCTCCTGCAGCATGTCCCCCAATTCACTATACAAGTGCAATATTTCTATAGTAAATACAGTACCGGTGTTCAAACTGTAAACAACTTATCAGTGTAACTTCCGTTTCTGTCTCTCCTTTTGATACAGTATCTGAACTGGGGAAAAGCTGCGCTGGCACTTTATAACACAGACATCTTATTCAGCATTTGTTTTATAACTAAATAAATATTAGGTCTGTAACGTGGTTATCTTTCTAATCTATTAATTTTTGCTGCTAGAGGAGCTGCAGCTTTCTCCGGGAGACGAGATGCTTCAGCCCCGCTCTGGCAGCCGAACCTGGGATGAGCCCATTCCCTCTTCCCCTCTCCCGACCCGCTCTCCTTCGTTTGCTTGTCTGTCACTTTGAACTGAACTCCCGTTTAACCAGGCTATAGTTTAAAAACTGCTGATTAAAAATATCCTCGAGTGGGAATGTTACCTTTTTTTTTTTTTGTAAAAAGCATAGCGTTGATTACATTGTGCTTTATGCATGGTTAATTCACGGAAAGTTACATTTTTGCTTCTTCACTATATGTGTATTACAGAGAGGGAGTTATTTTATTTTCTATTTCAGTCAGACGCGTGTTGTGTGTCCCGCGGTGTAAAGGTAAGGATTTAGGAAAACATTTAGCGGTTGTGGTCCTGGGGGTTGCCACTTTTTCTTGTGATGACGCTTGAGCGTGATGATGAAATGCAGTAACCCGCCCACAGCCTGCTTCGCCCCGAGCCAGATTCAGATATGTTGCAGGGCTGGAGTTTCACGGCTTGGTTCCGGCTCGGCTCGGGTATTTGCTAGTGTAAACACACCCGTACCGTGAGGGCGTGGAGCCTCACAGCAGGGTGTGCTAGAGTAAAGGGGTATAAAGGCGCTACACACCAAACACAATGCGACGAGTAAAAATCTGCAGTGATGCGACAAAATGAATAGAACTTATACTTTTGATAAGTAACTTTCACACCAGGGCTTAATAAAATAAATAGGATTGAAAGCTATTTGATGTGATTTCTTAGAGTGACAACTAGGGAATTGAGCAATTATAGAACAGCTTCAATGCACGGCATCCACCAGGGGAGCAGTATCCAAAATGACAGGAAAACATTACCTGCCATTGAAAAATACACAGAGCTTTATGACAAAGATCATCACAATTAAAAGATACAGAGATGAAAGTTAATATATGGGAGTCCATTTTGAGGTAACTGGATAAGCCTGGTATGTATAATTTATTGCCATTTATGTTGAAATGCTGTCAGAGAAGACACTCATAATTTCTACATCATGTTGTTGAATATGTACAGCAGACCCCGTTAATACATGCAGAATGGGACCGATTTGAGGCCAAATTTAGTGAAAAACACGGATTTATTGAAAACTATTCATTGAAAACTCAAAAAATGCAACAATACAAATGAAATGTAAGGTCCCAACAACTGTCAAAATGTATCCTGTACATAATCAACGCTGTTCAGAGGCAGAGAGAGCTGGTTTAAAAAAGTCACTGATCTTGCTCTGGGTCTTGAATTGTCGGAACTGCTCTTCATATTCAGCCTGCCAGGCTCAGAGTCTTAAGTCTGCTTTCTGCTCTCTTGTCACTGGTAACTACAATACAGTACTGTCCATGGCCTTCACTACAGTAACTACAATACAGTACTGTCCATGGCCTTCACTACAGTAACTACAATACAGTACTGTCCATGGCCTTCACTACAGTAACTACAATACAGTACTGTCCATGGCCTTCACTACAGTAACTACAATACAGTACTGTCCATGGCCTTCACTACAGTAACTACAATACAGTACTGTCCATGGCCTTCACTACAGTAACTACAATACAGTACTGTCCATGGCCTTCACTACAGTAACTACAATACAGTACTGTCCATGGCCTTCACTACAGTAACTACAATACAGTACTGTCCATGGCCTTCACTACAGTAACTACAATACAGTACTGTCCATGGCCTTCACTACAGTAACTACAATACAGTACTGTCCATGGCCTTCACTACAGTAACTACAATACAGTACTGTCCATGGCCTTCACTACAGTAACTACAATACAGTACTGTCCATGGCCTTCACTACAGTAACTACAATACAGTACTGTCCATGGCCTTCACTACAGTAACTACAATACAGTACTGTCCATGGCCTTCACTACAGTAACTACAATACAGTACTGTCCATGGCCTTCACTACAGTAACTACAATACAGTACTGTCCATGGCCTTCACTACAGTAACTACAATACAGGACTGTCCATGGCTCACACTACAGTAACTACAATACAGTACTGTCCATGGCCTCACACTACAGTAACTACAATACAGTACTGTCCATGGCCTTCACTACAGTAACTACAATACAGTACTGTCCATGGCCTTCACTACAGTAACTACAATACAGTACTGTCCATGGCCTTCACTACAGTAACTACAATACAGTACTGTCCATGGCCTTCACTACAGTAACTACAATACAGTACTGTCCATGGCCTTACACTACAGTAACTACAATACAGTACTGTCCATGGCCTTCACTACAGTAACTACAATACAGTACTGTCCATGGCCTTCACTACAGTAACTACAATACAGTACTGTCCATGGCCTTCACTACAGTAACTACAATACAGTACTGTCCATGGCCTTACACTACAGTAACTACAATACAGTACTGTCCATGGCCTTCACTACAGTAACTACAATACAGTACTGTCCATGGCCTTCACTACAGTAACTACAATACAGTACTGTCCATGGCCTTCACTACAGTAACTACAATACAGTACTGTCCATGGCCTTCACTACAGTAACTACAATACAGTACTGTCCATGGCCTTCACTACAGTAACTACAATACAGGACTGTCCATGGCCTTCACTACAGTAACTACAATACAGGACTGTCCATGGCCTTCACTACAGTAACTACAATACAGGACTGTCCATGGCTCACACTACAGTAACTACAATACAGGACTGTCCATGGCCTTCACTACAGTAACTACAATACAGTACTGTCCATGGCCTTCACTACAGTAACTACAATACAGTACTGTCCATGGCCTTCACTACAGTAACTACAATACAGTACTGTCCATGGCCTTCACTACAGTAACTACAATACAGTACTGTCCATGGCCTTCACTACAGTAACTACAATACAGTACTGTCCATGGCCTTCACTACAGTAACTACAATACAGTACTGTCCATGGCCTTCACTACAGTAACTACAATACAGTACTGTCCATGGCCTTCACTACAGTAACTACAATACAGTACTGTCCATGGCCTTCACTACAGTAACTACAATACAGTACTGTCCATGGCCTTCACTACAGTAACTACAATACAGTACTGTCCATGGCCTTCACTACAGTAACTACAATACAGTACTGTCCATGGCCTTCACTACAGTAACTACAATACAGTACTGTCCATGGCCTTCACTACAGTAACTACAATACAGTACTGTCCATGGCCTTCACTACAGTAACTACAATACAGTACTGTCCATGGCCTTCACTACAGTAACTACAATACAGTACTGTCCATGGCCTTCACTACAGTAACTACAATACAGTACTGTCCATGGCCTTCACTACAGTAACTACAATACAGTACTGTCCATGGCCTTCACTACAGTAACTACAATACAGTACTGTCCATGGCCTTCACTACAGTAACTACAATACAGTACTGTCCATGGCCTTCACTACAGTAACTACAATACAGTACTGTCCATGGCCTTCACTACAGTAACTACAATACAGTACTGTCCATGGCCTTCACTACAGTAACTACAATACAGTACTGTCCATGGCCTTCACTACAGTAACTACAATACAGTACTGTCCATGGCCTTCACTACAGTAACTACAATACAGTACTGTCCATGGCCTTCACTACAGTAACTACAATACAGTACTGTCCATGGCCTTCACTACAGTAACTACAATACAGTACTGTCCATGGCCTTCACTACAGTAACTACAATACAGTACTGTCCATGGCCTCACACTACAGTAACTACAATACAGTACTGTCCATGGCCTTCACTACAGTAACTACAATACAGTACTGTCCATGGCCTTACACTACAGTAACTACAATACAGTACTGTCCATGGCCTTCACTACAGTAACTACAATACAGTACTGTCCATGGCCTTCACTACAGTAACTACAATACAGTACTGTCCATGGCCTTCACTACAGTAACTACAATACAGTACTGTCCATGGCCTTCACTACAGTAACTACAATACAGTACTGTCCATGGCCTTCACTACAGTAACTACAATACAGTACTGTCCATGGCCTTCACTACAGTAACTACAATACAGGACTGTCCATGGCTCTCACTACAGTAACTACAATACAGTACTGTCCATGGCCTTCACTACAGTAACTACAATACAGTACTGTCCATGGCCTTCACTACAGTAACTACAATACAGTACTGTCCATGGCCTTCACTACAGTAACTACAATACAGTACTGTCCATGGCCTTCACTACAGTAACTACAATACAGTACTGTCCATGGCCTTCACTACAGTAACTACAATACAGGACTGTCCATGGCCTCACACTACAGTAACTACAATACAGTACTGTCCATGGCCTTCACTACAGTAACTACAATACAGTACTGTCCATGGCCTTCACTACAGTAACTACAATACAGTACTGTCCATGGCCTTCACTACAGTAACTACAATACAGTACTGTCCATGGCCTTCACTACAGTAACTACAATACAGTACTGTCCATGGCCTTCACTACAGTAACTACAATACAGTACTGTCCATGGCCTTCACTACAGTAACTACAATACAGTACTGTCCATGGCTCACACTACAGTAACTACAATACAGTACTGTCCATGGCCTTCACTACAGTAACTACAATACAGTACTGTCCATGGCCTTCACTACAGTAACTACAATACAGTACTGTCCATGGCCTTCACTACAGTAACTACAATACAGTACTGTCCATGGCCTTCACTACAGTAACTACAATACAGTACTGTCCATGGCCTTCACTACAGTAACTACAATACAGTACTGTCCATGGCCTTCACTACAGTAACTACAATACAGTACTGTCCATGGCCTCACACTACAGTAACTACAATACAGTACTGTCCATGGCCTTCACTACAGTAACTACAATACAGTACTGTCCATGGCCTCACACTACAGTAACTACAATACAGTACTGTCCATGGCCTTCACTACAGTAACTACAATACAGTACTGTCCATGGCCTTCACTACAGTAACTACAATACAGTACTGTCCATGGCCTTCACTACAGTAACTACAATACAGTACTGTCCATGGCCTTCACTACAGTAACTACAATACAGTACTGTCCATGGCCTTCACTACAGTAACTACAATACAGTACTGTCCATGGCCTTCACTACAGTAACTACAATACAGTACTGTCCATGGCCTTCACTACAGTAACTACAATACAGTACTGTCCATGGCCTTCACTACAGTAACTACAATACAGTACTGTCCATGGCCTTCACTACAGTAACTACAATACAGTACTGTCCATGGCCTTCACTACAGTAACTACAATACAGTACTGTCCATGGCTCACACTACAGTAACTACAATACAGTACTGTCCATGGCCTTCACTACATAACTACAATACAGTACTGTCCATGGCCTTCACTACAGTAACTACAATACAGGACTGTCCATGGCTCACACTACAGTAACTACAATACAGTACTGTCCATGGCCTTCACTACAGTAACTACAATACAGTACTGTCCATGGCCTTCACTACAGTAACTACAATACAGTACTGTCCATGGCTCTCACTACAGTAACTACAATACAGTACTGTCCATGGCCTTCACTACAGTAACTACAATACAGTACTGTCCATGGCTCACACTACAGTAACTACAATACAGTACTGTCCATGGCCTTCACTACAGTAACTACAATACAGTACTGTCCATGGCCTTCACTACAGTAACTACAATACAGGACTGTCCATGGCCTTCACTACAGTAACTACAATACAGTACTGTCCATGGCCTTCACTACAGTAACTACAATACAGGACTGTCCATGGCTCACACTACAGTAACTACAATACAGTACTGTCCATGGCCATCACTACAGTAACTACAATACAGTACTGTCCATGGCCTTCACTACAGTAACTACAATACAGTACTGTCCATGGCCTTCACTACAGTAACTACAATACAGTACTGTCCATGGCCTTCACTACAGTAACTACAATACAGGACTGTCCATGGCCCACACTACAGTAACTACAATACAGTACTGTCCATGGCTCACACTACAGTAACTACAATACAGGACTGTCCATGGCCTTCACTACAGTAACTACAATACAGTACTGTCCATGGCCTTCACTACAGTAACTACAATACAGTACTGTCCATGGCCTTCACTACAGTAACTACAATACAGTACTGTCCATGGCTCACACTACAGTAACTACAATACAGTACTGTCCATGGCCTCACACTACAGTAACTACAATACAGGACTGTCCATGGCTCACACTATACTGTACTCAATTCAAAAATAGGAACCTTTAAACAGGAAACACTAGCCATAACAATAGGTTCTGCCTATATTGCTACAAAGTGTGCAAATACCTGCTTCAGCAAATACCTGCAGATGATTTCTGCACTAATATATTTTGATAATGTACTGTATTAAACTGCACTGTGCGCCCTCAACTCTGCATCCATTTTGGTTACTTGTGTGCTGCTAGGTGGCATCAATATTCTTCAGTTTCAGTTTGTTTTGTCATGAATGGCAGATTTTAATGTATGACAATGTTAAAAAGTAAATCTCTTTTTCGATTTCCTTGCAATTTTTTTTTTTGCAATAATTCGGAGTGGTTCTTATTGAAAATTCACACACACTGTGTTTTTGTTGTGGTTTGGTTTGTGTTTTTGTTGCTTTAGCACTTGCCCTTCTTTTGGGGCTCTTCTGTGAAACTTTCTTTCTCCCTAAACTCTGTCCCTTCAATGAGATCCCTCGGAGGTTACAGTAAATCTACAAAATAATCCAACTAATCTCCGCTGAAACAGCATTAGAGAATCACACAGCAGCACCGTTGTTAAATGTTAGACAAATGAACAGGATATAAAGTAGAGCTGCACAACTTTCTTGACTGAATAGAAAACAGGTTTAATTACTAAAACCAAAAAGCTGAATACATCGTAGCAAATTCCTGACTAAACTACAGTCAGCACTCACATATCCCACCCTATAACATTCGGACTTGAGTGACGGTTAAACGCTGCAGACGATATCTGATTATTTCCTTTGACCCGTTCCAACCCTTTGTCTGTTTTTCAGGGAACACAAAAGATACAATATCAAACATACACAGCTGAAAAGACTGTGTGTTAAAATAAGTAGGCTTCCATTTAGATGTACAGTATTGGTTTTGTTGGTACAGTACTATATTTAAGAGTAGTAGTATTTTAATTCAGAATGATATGATTCTGAAAATATCACTTGCCAAAAGAGATGATACATGGGCTGTAATACAGTACATACTTTTAAATCTGCTACGTATTGTAGCAGTATGTAAAATTCCCCATTAATAACCCAACAGCAAAATTAAATCAAAAGGTTACCCATGCATAGAACTGCGTAAAAGGAAATGCAATCTCCAGAATTAACAGTAACCAAAGTCAGTATTCAAAATTGCAGAATATAGTGCTTGATAAGGCCCTAATGTCACAGTTCACTTGCAAATGAAAATGCACAAAAACAACTAAAGATCGGAGATTTTTAAAACATACATCACAGTATCTGAAAGTGTTTAATGATGAACTGTTTTACATTAGCTGGTCTCGTTAACCTTGCTTGCTTCATTTTTGTCAGGTGGAGGAAGCGTTGTGTAACTGCACAATAAAGACTGACTGATTTAGGCATGCAAGAGAAAAAAAAAAGTGGGCTGTGATGGATAATCAAATAAATTGTAATATTGGAGATGGGCTTTGTATCAGAAAACAGGTGACGGAGTGGGAAATCGCATGTGATGGGTAACTGCATTATATATATATATATATATATATATATATATATATATATATATATATATATATATATATATAATACACAGTATATATATATATATATACAGTACTGTGCAAAAGTTTTAGGCAGGTGTGAAAAAATGCTGTAAAGTAAGAATGCTTTCAAAAATAGACATGTTAATAGATTATATTTATCAATTAACTAAATGCAAATTGAGTGAACAGAAGAAAAATCTAAATCAAATCCATATTTGGTGTGACAACCCTTTGCCTTCAAAACAGCATCAATTCTTCTACGTACACTTGCACAAAGTCAGGGATTTTGTAGGCATATAGTCAGGTGTATGATTAAACAATTATACCAAACAGGTGCTAATGATCATCATTTCAATATGTAGGTTGAAACACAATCATTAACTGAAACAGAAACAGCTGTGTAGGAGGAATAAAACTGGGTGAGGAACAGCCAAACTCAGCTAACAAGGTGAGGTTGCTGAAGACAGTTTACTGTCAAAAGTCATACACCATGGCAAGACTGAGCACAGCAACAAGACACAAGGTAGTTATACTGCATCAGCAAGGTCTCTCCCAGGCAGAAATTTCAAGGCAGACAGGGGTTTCCAGATGTGCTGTCCAAGCTCTTTTGAAGAAGCACAAAGAAACGGGCAACGCTGAGGACCGTAGACGCAGTGGTCGGCCAAGGAAACTTACTGCAGCAGATGAAAGACACATCATGGTTACTTCCCTTCGCAATCGGAAGATGTCCAGCAGTGCCATCAGCTCAGAACTGGCAGAAAACAGTGGGACCCTGGTACACCCATCTACTGTCCGGAGAAGTCTGGTCAGAAGTGGCCTTCATGGAAGACTTGCGGCCAAAAAGCCATACCTCCGACGTGGAAACAAGGCCAAGCGACTCAACTATGCACGAAAACACAGGAACTGGGGTGCAGAAAAATGGCAGCAGGTGCTCTGGACTGATCAAAAATTGAAATATTTGGCTGTAGCAGAAGGCAGTTTGTTCGCCAAAGGGCTGGAGAGCGATACACGAATGAGTGTCTGCAGGCAACAGTGAAGCATGGTGGAGGTTCCTTGCAAGTTTGGGGCTGCATTTCTGCAAATGGAGTTGGGGAATTGGTCAGAATTAATGGTCTCCTCAATGTTGAGAAGTACAGGCAGATACTTATCCATCATGCAATACCATCAGGGAGGCATCTGATTGGCCCCAAATTTATTCTGCAGCATGACAATGACCCCAGACATACAGCGAAAGTCATTAAGAACTATCTTCAGCGTAAAGAAGAACAAGGAGTCCTGGAAGTGATGGTATGGCCCCCACAGAGCCCTGATCTCAACATCATCGAGTCTGACTGGGATTACATGAAGAGAGAGAAGCAACTGAGGCTGCCTAAATCCACAGAAGAACTGTGGTTAGTTCTCCAAGATGTTTGGGCCAACCTACCTGCTGAGTTCCTTCAAAAACTGTGTGCAAGTGTATCTAGAAGAATTAATGCTTGATGCTGTTTTGAAGGCAAAGGGTGGACACACCAAATATGGATTTGATTTAGATTTTTCTTCTGTTCACTCACTTTGCATTTAGTTAATTGATAAATATAATCTATTAACATGTCTATTTTTGAAAGCATTCTTACTTTACAGCATTTTTTCACATCTGCCTAAAACTTTTGCACAGTATGTATATATATATATATATATATATATATATATATATATATATATATATATATATATATATATATATATATATATATATATATAATGGGAATTGATTTGTTTCTTAATACAATGATGGTAAAACGTGACTGACATGTATCTGAGTGTCGTATATCCGAGTACTGACTGTAGTTATTTTGCTTAAACATTTTGATATGAAATTGCATTTTGACTGTACCTTCTACTAATAGTGCAAGTCTTTTACAGATATAAATGGGATACTTCTCCTCTAAATCGAGACATATTTTGCATTTAAGAGCCATCTCATTCAAAAGCCATGTGTTAAAAAAATAACTTAAAATTGGGTCTTCAACTTAAAATGAATAATAAAAAGGGTTCCAAGCAATCAGTAGAGTCGTCCAGCCCTCTGCTCGGGATGTGGAAACAAGGGAGTAAAGGTTCTACTGTTCACTGTAAACAGAACACACATACAAGAAGGAGCGCGGACTGGTTCAGATATGATCATGCAGTCTGGAGAGATCGCCTGCGGGAAAGCAACCTGTCTGCAAATCAAGTTCTGTCTTCCACCTGGCTCTGGAAGTCTGGTTCCAATCTGGGGGGCTAGGTGGTGCACTGGGTTCATGTTAATGCACTAGACCAGCCTTTCACCTTCCTCTGCTGGCCTGGGTTCAATCTGGGGGTTAGGTTGAGCAGCGGGTTAATGTTAATGCACTAGACCAGCCTTTCACCTTCCTCTGCTGGCCTGGGTTCAATCTGGGGGGCTAGGTGGCACTAGTGGGTTAATGTTAATGCACTAGACCAGCCTTTCACCTTCCTCTGCTGGCTGTGGTTCCTATAGGGGGACGAGGAGGCATAGTGGATCATGTCATTTTAATTGATTAAAACTGAGTTTGATTAAAAGCTGGGTTGGGTTGACTGGAGCTGCTCTAAATGGGTATAAGTTGTTTCTAACTAACCGACAGTACTTTTTTTCTTTAGGGGAGTCTATCAGGATTATCTTCTGTTACTTCTGGTGTCCCCGAGGTCTCTAACCCTGGTCCCATATTTTTTCCTTGTGTATGCTTCCACTGGGTGAGATCCTTCGTAAAAACAGTGTACATAGTCACTGTTATGCTGATGACACACAACTTTATATTTCTATAGAACCTGCTGCCAGCACTGCTCTTTGAGCCTTACTAGAGTATCTTACTAATATCAAAAGGTGGATTTCTCAACAGGGTTGCCAGATTGGGTGAAATCAAAGCCATGAGGGGAAAATAGGGGGAAATGTTGCATGGGGGGAAACGTGGGTGGAAACATTTTTCAAATAGGGGGTTTCAGCTCAAAATGGGGGCTTGTATGTCCTCTGAAGTGAGCTCCTTAGTACTTTACCATAGTGTTCTCATGATCTTTTAAAAATACAAACCCTGCCTTCTGACAGTGATGGCCTACTGCACTAGCCAATAGTTCATGCCTTTTACCATAAATCCCGCCTCACACTTGACTCCTCCACCATCCCCACACGCACACTACATTGAATATAGTAGATAGATAACATGTAGGTTTTGTATGGCTCCTCTTGATTTAGAATTTATGTATTATTATTATTATTAGTAGTATTATTAATAATAAATAAATAAATAAATAAATAAATGGTGGTAGACAAAGCTGAGGAGATAAGATTGCAGGAGCTTTCAGCCAACCACACACATATGCTCCAGAAATCCACAAGCCACATTTATAGCATGTCTAGCAATGAGGACTGCCTTGAAAACCTTCTTTGTGGCGCCTAATATTTTAGTTAACTGCAGCAACACCTGAATTATTATTTTTTATCCTAGGAGGGTAAATACTATCTATGCAACAGGTATCTGTGCATTGCAACGCCCCCTTTCCAATACAGGTATTGTGTAAATGGTTCACCAATAAGGGGGATTTTATGAGTAGCATCTGGCAACCCTGTGTCTCAGGTTTCTTGCACTTGAGCTCATAAGACTTATTGACATACAGTATAAAGCACTAAATGGCTTGGTACCAGATTACCTGAGAGGATCATATATTCATAGTTTATCACATCATAATGTGTGCATTATTTTATTTATTTAAGAATTTCAAATACCACAAATGTAGAGTAAATTATAATAAAGACATCAGACATGTGGTGATACTGTAGGGGTAAACTAGACATCAGACATGTGGTGATACTGTACGAGTAAACTAGACATCAGACATGTCGTGATACTGTACCAGTAAACTAGACATCAGACATGTCGTGATACTGCACCAGTAAACTAGACATCAGACATGTCGTGATACTGTACGAGTAAGCTAGACATCAGACATGTCGTGATACTGTACGAGTAAACTAGACAAAAGACATGTTGTGATACTGTACGAGTAAACTAGACATCAGACATGTCGTGATACTGTAGGGGTAAACTAGACATCAGACATGTGGTGATACTGTACGAGTAAACTAGACATCAGACATGTGGTGATACTGTACGAGTAAACTAGACATCAGACATGTGGTGATACTGTACGAGTAAACTAGACAAAAGACATGTTGTGATACTGTACAAGTAAGCTAGACATCAGACATGTCGTGATACTGTACGAGTAAACTAGACATCAGACATGTCGTGATAATGTACGAGTAAACTAGACAAAAGACATGTCGTGATACTGTACGAGTAAACTAGACATCAGACATGTCGTGATACTGTACGAGTAAGCTAGACAAAAGACATGTCGTGATACTGTACGAGTACGGTACTGACTGCACTGTCTGAACAGTGGTTCTGTCTACCATACATTCCAACTGTTAAAGTCAAAGGATTCATTTTGCACAACATGTAATGAATATGATTTGGATTATTCGGTGACTTTTATAAGGATGAAATGCACAGTGTTTAAAATGTGTTGTCATCACAGAGAGCTTCCCTGTACTGTAATTCAGGGACAGCTACTTTTGTTTTGGGTAAATTACAAAAAAACCGTCGCCACATTTAAATGCAATAACTTACCAAGTTCGTCCTGCTTCCGCCGCGATGTCAAAACGTCCTCGTCTCCTCTTTGGTAATCTGGGCTCAGTGATGTTTAATCTGTTTATTGTTTCCTAATCTTTCTCTCAACTCACTTTGCTTTTTGCGGCACAACACAGACGTGGCAGAGCAACAAAGCAACTCTCGCGTGGTTTACCAGCTCGACGCATTTCCCCATTCAAAGACAAAGTTAAAATATCGTGAGAGTTCTGAGGAAGGTGGTTGTTTTTTTTAAGAACGCCCTATGGGATGCGGATGCGGGGCGGAAGTTAATTAACTGAACCGCTTTAACATAGCCCCTCACAAAAATGACGCTGACAATTATTATTAGTATTATTTTTTAATAAAGCTGTTGTTTTATTTGTGTGCTGCTAGGTGGCGCCAATATTCTTCAGTTTCAGTTTGCTTTACCATGAAGGGCAAATTTCAATGTACAATGTTAAAAAGTAAGTCGCTTTTTCAATTTCTTTTTAATTATTTTTAACCTGTAACTGTTCTGTGTTAATACTCTTGTGTTTTATTGATACACTGAATTTGGTTGATACAGAGTTTGATTGATATACTGAGTTTGATTGATATACTGAGTTTGATTGATATAATGAGTTTGTTTAATATACTGAGTTTGATTGATATACTGAGTTTGATTGATATAATAAGTTTGGTAGAGAATGCCTGCTGCCTCTGCCTCCACTACCTCCACCGCCAGAGGGAGAGCAGCAGGAGCTGCCTCTGTCTCCACCACCGCCAGGGGGAGAGCAGCAGGAGCTGCCTCTGTCTCCACCACCTCCAGAGGGAGAGCAGCAGGAGCTGCCTCTGTCTTCACCACCGCCAGAGGGAGAGCAGCAGGAGCTGCCTCTGTCTCCACCACTGCCAGGGGGAGAGCAGCAGGAGCTGCCTCTGTCTCCACCACAGCCAGAGGGAGAGAAGCAGGAGCTGCCTCTGTCTCCACCACCGCCAGGGGGAGAGCAGCAGGAGCTGCCTCTGTCTCCACCACAGCCAGAGGGAGAGAAGCAGGAGCTGCCTCTCCCTGCACAACTCGAAGGACCAGGACAGGATGCTGGCGGTCCTCAGCAGCCCCTGCATATGCTGCAGAGCAGAGCACGGGGGAAAACCGCCCGGCCGCAGCGGCCACGAGGAGGGTCAACCCCAGCACCCCAGCTAGTCCTTATTCCTTCACCAGGGGGAGGAGTGGAGCTCCCACTGCCGCCTTCATGGCCAGGGACTCCCCTCCCGCCATCACCTCCCGAGGGTCCGCTGCCGCTGTTGCCTCCCGAGGGTCCGCTGCCGCCGTCCCCTGGGTTCGCTGAGAGCACTGCTTCACCTGGCCGGAGTCTGGCCGGAGCCCCAGAAGAGGGAGCTGCTGGCTACGAAGAAGCGGGGGGATGTGAGGAGACCGCCTCCACCTCAACCCCGATCACCACCCCTGTGCCACAGCCCGGTGCCTGGGGGTTGGCCCCTCGGCCTGGGCTCCCAGACACCCAGGCTCCATGTCTGGACCTTTGGTCGCTGAGCCTGACTCCCAGGTCGCGGCACCACCAGGCACAGGAGGTCGCCTGGTCTCCTGCTCCGCTCCCCCTGGTTGCCCAGATGTCGCTCCATGGTTGCCTGGGCTCACACCTCTGCCTGGGGCTGCAGCCGACCAGTCGCCTGCCTGCGCTCCCAACGCCCCATCCAAGGCACCTGGGTCCCCTGTTGCCAGGTCTCGGTCCCGCCAAGAGGGTGCCGGGCTGTGGACTGACCCTCCCTAAGCAATGGGAGAAGGACGACCTCTCACCATGGCCGCCCCCATGGACCACTTGCTTCCCCTCTTCCAGGACTTTGGGACTAAGTGGGGAGGTGGCCGTTGGGGCCAAGTGTGCTGCACACAAGGGGATATGAAACAGGGCCAGGAGCCCTGTACATGAAAAGGGGGCGGGGCAAAGCCCTGCCATAAAATGTTTTGTTCTTGTATTGTTTATTTTAGAACGGGGTACACCTCCGTCCCTGTGCCATTTATTAATTAG
Organism: Acipenser oxyrinchus oxyrinchus; assembly: GCA_030684275.1. Lineage (NCBI taxonomy): Eukaryota > Metazoa > Chordata > Actinopteri > Acipenseriformes > Acipenseridae > Acipenser > Acipenser oxyrinchus. Next base: position 1,276,265 of record CM060278.1, on the reverse strand, counting down.
TATTTGTTTTGTTTTATTATTATTATTATTATATATATATATATATATATATATATATATATATATATATATATATATATATCTCTATTTATAAATATGACGGTGTAGCCGTGCGTTTGTTTGGATGTTTTTATTTTTTAAGTGTGTTCTGGCAGAGGCGAGGTCGTTAGCTCGTCCTCTGCCACTAGTAGTTAAAAACCTTGTGCACATTGTGGCTGAGGGGTAATGAGATCATTGATAGTTAACCCCTTGGCCACAGTAAATAAAAGCCTGCAGCTCTGTGCACTCGGGGTGGAGAGAACAGAGCGAGAGCGAGAGCGAGAGCGAGAATTTAAAAATAAAAATATAGGAACAGTGAAGGTGATTGCCCAGCCTGACCTACATGGTTTTTTGGTGTTGGTGATTTTTTTTGTTTGTATTTTTTTATTTTGCTCTGTGAGCAGGGTGTATTTTGTTAAACCTTTTATTTTTGTATTTAAAAATAAACGGCGCCGCAGCGTCTTTTGCCCTGCAGTACTTGCTTCTTTGTTTTCTTCCTGCATCTGGCCTGACGTCACCACATCAGCTACCCTGTCACAGGTGGTCAACATCCTTTTGTAAATATTTTGATGGAAACCTAAAGGAGGATTTGATGAGGTATGGCGCACAATTTTACTTCCGGCAGTTTTCTGGATGTAATTAACAATATTTCTGAAAGTTTCAACAAAATGCTGAAGGAAAACGATGATTGGAAAGAACTACCTGTAGATGCAATGGCACCTGCTCTCCAGTATATGCAATTGTATTTCAAATACTAATTCAAAAGAGCACAATGTGGCTTGGGGAACTACAAGGTCAAAAAGGAATTTGACATGCCATGTCATCCACACTCCTTTTCATGAATGTCCTGCTTTACAGACTGTAATAGGGGATGCGGGTTATCCGCTGACAGATTAGAGACGCACAGAAGTTGCAGTTGAAACGTCGGCGCAGGCATACAGGTTTTATTTGCAGACTTTACAAGGTTTTGCAACTCAGGTTGCAATTTCAGGTGGCCACCACTAGGGTACCAGCAATGGTAGTCATGCAGAAGGACTTGCACAGAGTGAAACAAAAAATACATTTAAAAAGGAAAAACAAAACACTGTTACAAAGCTAATCAAATAAAGTGACCACGAGTGGTTGAGCACTACCTCCACTAAACTGAAGGTCCCGCTCATTGAGGAACCCTCTGCACTGACACATCCTGTATAACTGAGGGTCCCGCTCCTCCAGGAACCCCGTGTGCTGACACATCCTGTATGAGGGTCCCGCTCCTCCAGGAACCCTCTGCACTGACACATCCTGTATGAGGGTCCCGCTCCTCCAGGAACCCTCTGCACTGACACATCCTGTATGAGGGTCCCGCTCCTCCAGGAACCCCCTGTGCTGACACATCCTGTATGAGGGTCCCGCTCCTCCAGGAACCCCCTGTGCTGACACATCCTGTATAACTGAGGGTCCCGCTCCTCCAGGAACCCCCTGTGCTGACACATCCTGTATGAGGGTCCCGCTCCTCCAGGAACCCCCTGTGCTGACACATCCTGTATGAGGGTCCCGCTCCTCCAGGAACCCTCTGCACTGACACATCCTGTATGAGGGTCCCGCTCCTCCAGGAACCCCCTGTGCTGACACATCCTGTATGAGGGTCCCGCTCCTCCAGGAACCCCCTGTGCTGACACATCCTGTATGAGGGTCCCGCTCCTCCAGGAACCCCCTGTGCTGACACATCCTGTATGAGGGTCCCGCTCCTCCAGGAACCCTCTGCACTGACACATCCTGTATACAGTTGTGGGATTGAATCTCCTGAACTCTCTTTGTTAAACACGAGGATCCCGGTATAAACTTGGTGATCACTACTAGTTTGTTGCTTTGGTTTTTTACTGTGGTGCCACACAGAGTCTTGTAGGTTCTCCGCTGACTCACAGCCCTTCACCTCCGGCTTGTAGAGAACAAAGGACTGACTTTCCAGCTCCTCTCTCAGTATGTGGCCAGACAGGGTTAATTGAAAATCAATGCATCGATTGACGTCGCATTCCACACTTGTCCGAATCAGGGAGGGGATTTGAACCCTTGCCCTGCTATATTGAACACAAACTTAAACATTTGAATGAAACAGACTTTATTTACAAAGATACACAAAACACACTATTTACACGTGCAGTGCCTCAGCCATGCCACACAGACTATTGTGGAAAAGGTAAAGGGAACATCTGACACCAGCCCACGAGTTATTAAAGGAGGCCCTAGGTATAGAATGACACAGGAGTCACTTGCAAAAGCATCCATGAGAAAGGGTTTGTATCTTTAAATGCACAGCTACAAACATTTGTAGTGAAGAGTGTTTTCAGTAACAAGATGCATGCTGTCAAGCTCTTTTTGGATTAATGTTCACAGTGGCTTATCCAAGTACTAGAAAGTGTTACCATTTAATTGCAGTAGAAAAGGCGTGTAACATTGCATCACAAGAATACAAGCATACTCATTGCTTCTCTAATCTGAGAGCAAGTCTCTAGGTCAGAAGATAAATCAGGCAGAAAAAGGCACAGACCAAAAGATTATGAATGTCATTCCTGCCCCTGACTCAGCTATGGTAACAACCCTGGAAGATGGCTCTGCTGAAACTGATAAAAGACATTCACCTGTAAGACATCTTTCCTATAAATTCAGTGATTTGTCTCGCCCCTAGAGGGCACTGGAAGTTTCCTTGTTGGGTGCTCCTTATGTTCATCCACTCAAGCTCCCAGGCTTGGTGACACAAGCATTGAGCCCTGGTATGTAAAATAATGTGTCCCAATGCACGCCTGAACGATACCAATGCTTTCATTCTCAGGAATGGATCAATGGAGTCACAATGAGCGTGTGTAAAAACTGCTTACATTGTGAGGGAAGGAATGGCTTTATCTGTTGCCCAACATATCTATATCAGCAGAGCACAGTGGGAGAATATGGGCATATTATACAATATTCTGATAGGAACTCTGTTCTTAATTCTGATCTTGTGTTGATTCCCTTTAACACTAACATTTCCGAGGTGGGTCACCTTGGTGTCTGGCTGTAATTGATTTTGCATCACATTTGACACTGTCAAACTCATTGTCAAACAGTGACAGACCTGCTGAGATTGTCCCTCACCTGTTGACATTTTTTAGCTGAGATCTCTGTACCTGAAGACTGAAAATATATAGCAGTGACCTGTGCTGTGGCCTCAGTATCATCGCAAATGCATGCTCGCTATAAGTATGCAATACTGGATAGGGATTGTGTGGGTCAGTGGATTGTATCAGAAAAACATTACTGGACTAAGACACAGAATAAGCCTCCTGTGAGAAGTAAATCAATCAATCAATCAATCAATCAATCAATCAATCAATCAATTTTATTTTTATATAGCGCCTTTCACGACAGGTCACCACAAAGCGCATTACAAGAATAAAAAACAAAACATATTACAAAAACAACAATAAGCAGCAAAAAAAACAATAAAAACAAAACAGTAAAATATGTAAAAAAAAGGGTAAAAAAGTTGGATAGATAAGCTATATTATAAAAATATGTTTTCAAAAAGAGCAACAGTGGGAACAATATGGAGACAAGAGAATATCAGCTCATGTAGATGAGACTGCCAGGCTATAAAAATGTTTTTTTTAGTCTAGATTTGAAGGCATCGGCTGAAGGGGCTTCTCTAATTATGATGGGCAAGTTGTTCCATAATTTAGGTGCCATATAACTAAAAGATCTACCATCTTTTTTTCTGTTTTTTTTCTGAATAACAGGTACAGACCGTAACCCAGCATCCAGTGATCGGAGCGGGCGATTGGGGACATAGGGTTCCAGAAGATCTTTAAGGTACGGAGGTGCAAGACCATTTAAAGCCTTATAAGTTAACAGCAGCACTTTAAAATCTATTCTAAAACTAACAGGGAGCCAATGCAAGGATGCCAGCATGGGGGGTGTTGTGCTCTCACCTCGTGACCTGAGTTAAAATTCTAGCAGCAGCATTTTGTACAAGTTGAAGGTGAGAAATAATGTTGTGGCTAGTTCCAATGAAAGACCATTGCAATAATCAATTCTAGAGGATATACAAGCATGCATTAATCTAGTTCCAATGAAAGACCATTGCAATAATCAATCCTAGAGGATATACAAGCATGCATTAATCTAGTCCCAATGAAAGACCATTGCAATAATCAATCCTAGAGGATATACAAGCATGCATTAATCTAGTTCCAATGAAAGACCATTGCAATAATCAATTAATAATCATTAATCTCTCTGCATCCTGCCTGCAGAAAATACCTCTCAGTCTTGCAATATTTCTTAAATGAAAAAAGGAAAGTCCATCAAATAAAACATCAACCAAATGTCTATTTTTATGATTTTTCTGAGGTCCCAGTATCATCACTTCTGTTTTGTCTGAATTTAATATAAAAAAATAAATAAATAAACATCCAGTTCTTGATATCAGTAAGACAGGTATTCAAAATATTAGCAGCAGATACATAGTCCTGTTTGAGGGACAAGTAAAGCTGAGTACCATCAGCATAACAGTGGAAACTAACTCCATGTCTACGAATAAGGTCACCCAAGGGTTAGTCCGTTTTGTTTGTCTGTTAGTCCACTGTTTGTTTAAGTGTTAGTCCGTTTTGTTTGTCTGTTAGTCCACTGTTTGTTTAAGTGTTAGTCCATTTTGTTTGTCTATTTATTTTGGCTTCAAGTGCCGTGTGCTGTTTTTTTGTTTAAATCTTTTATTTGTTTCATTCAATTAAACGCAGTGAGCGCCGCAGCGTCTCAGTTTCACCTGGCACTTCTGTCTGTCTGTGTTTCTTTCTGGCCTGACATCAACCCTACAGCCAGCCTGTTCACAATAACATTTGAACCTCGAGGGACCCCACAAGTAACCTCTGATAAAAATGAGGTCTCCTCCTCAATTTATATAAACTGAAACCTGTTTGAAAGATAAGACCAGAACCAGGACAAGACAGTACCTGATAATCCCACCGCCCCAAATGTTCAATTAAAACAGAGTGATCAATGGTGTCAAAAGCTGCACTTAAATCAAATAAAACAAGGACCGAAGGTGAGCCCAGGTCAGAGGACAGAAGAACATCATTCACTACTCGCATTAGTGCTGTCTTAGTACTATGATAAGGCTTGGAACCAGACTGCAGTTTGTCAGAAAATTTCTGTGTATCAAGAAATCTATTGAGTTGGCCAGCCACTACTCTTTCTAACACTTTGGACAGACAAGGGAGATTGGAAATTGGCCTGTAGTTATTAAGAACAATGGGATCAAGGGCGGGCTTCTTAAGAATGGGCTTTAATACTGCAGTATTAAAAGAGTGGCACAGCACCTGATAAAAGAGAACTGTTGACAATATTTTAAACAGTGTTATTTATTTTTGGATATACAGTATCTCTTTTCAAAGTATAGTAGGAATAAGATCTAATGTGCAAGTTGTGAGTTTCATTTTTCTAAATAAGGAATCCAACTCTAGTTCAGGCGTACTCAAGGATTTGTTTAGAACATAAGAACATAAGAAAGTTTACAAACGAGAGGAGGCCATTCAGCCCATCTTGCTCGTTTGGTTGTTAGTAGCTTATTGATCCCAGAATTTCATCAAGCAGCTTCTTGAAGTATCCCAGGGTGTCAGCTTCAACAACATTACTGGAGAGTTGGTTCCAGACCCTCACAATTCTCTGTGTAAAAAAGTGCCTCCCATTTTCTGTTCTGAATGCCCCTTTATCTAATCTCCATTTGTGACCCCTGGTCCTTGTTTCTCTTTTCAGGTCAAAGAAGTCCCCTGGCTCGACATTGTCTATACCTTTTAGGATTTTGAATGTTTGAATCAGATCACCGCGTAGTCTTCTATGTTCAAGACTGAACAGATTCAATTCTTTTAGCCTGTCGGTATACAACATGCCTTTTAAACCCGGGATAATTCTGGTTGCTCTTCTTCGCACTCTTTCTAGGGCAGCAATATCCTTTTTGTAACAAGGTCACCAGAACTGAACACAATATTCTAGATGAGGTCTTACTAATGCATTGTAAAGTTTTAACATTACTTCCCTTGATTTAAATTCAACACTTTTCACTATATATCTGAGCATCTTGTTGGCCTTTTTTACAGCTTCCCCATATTGTCTAGATGAAGACATTTCTGAGTCAACATAAACTCCTAGGTCTTTTTCATAGATTCCTTCTTCAATTTCAGTATCTCCCATATGAAATTTATAATGCACATTTTTATTGCCTGCATGCAATACTTTACACTTTTCTCTATTAAATGTCATTTGCCATGTGTCTGCCCAGTTCTGAATGCTGTCTAGATCATTTTAATGACTTTTGCTGCTGCAAAAGTGTTTGCCACTCCTCCTATTTTTTCTGTCATCTGCAAATTTAACAAGTTTACTTACTATACCAGAATCTAAATGATTAATGTAGATTAGGAATGGCAGAGGACCTAATACTGATCCCTGTGGTACACCACTGGTTACCTCGCTCCATTTTGAGGTTTCTCCTCTAATCAGTACTTTCTGTTTTCTACATGTTAACCACTCCCTAATCCATGTGCATGCATTTCCTTGAATTCCTACTGCGTCCAGTTTGAGAATTAATCTTTTATGCAGGACTTTGTCAAAAGCTTTCTGGAAATCTAAATAAACCATGTTGTATGCTTTGCAATTATCCATTGTCTATGTTGCAGCCTCAAAAAAATCAAGCAGGTTAGTTAGACACGATCTCCCTTTCCTAAAACCATGCTGGCTGTCTCCCAGGATACTGTTACCATATAGTTAAGTTTCCATTTTGGATCTTATTATAGTTTCCATAAGTTTACATATAATAGAAGTCAGGCTTATTGGTCTGTAGTTAGCTGGTTTGGTTTTGTCTCCCTTTTTGTGGATCGGTATTACGTTTGCAATTTTCCAGTCTGTCGGTACAACCCCTGTGTCAAGAGACTGTTGCATGATCTTGGTTTGTTTGTGTTTTGACAGATCCATTGTTTCATCTGCAATGATGGAAAACACTTCAGCTTTTTTACTTCATTTACGATTGAATCTATCACTTGTGAAGCCTAACTTCGATTATTTCATTCTGACATGAGCTGTGTAGGTAGGTGAAGTACTTCTCTCGGCTAACCATAAATCGTTGAATCCGTAAGTTGTCTGTACTCCACAGTTTCATCAATTCCTACAAATTGCCTTGATTTGTGGAATCCATTCCCTTGTCATATCCCCTCAAAGGTATACCCTGGCGAGTGCAAAATAAAATACTCTCTATTACAGTTTCTAAATATGCTCGGTTGTCCTCCACTGTTTTTTTCTTTTGACTGTCAAGCTGGGATGCAACACTCCTTGTTTTACAGGACAGCAGCCTACCCTTCCATTTAGCAACGGCTTCTCGGTGGGATTCACACTTTGAATGTTCCCGAAATCATTCATTTACTTTCTTCCATGTTTTAAAACCAGCAATTTGAAATGTCGGTTCACTGTTTGGCCCATTCATTGCCAAATGCTCGACATGAAAGCAGAAAGCTCTGTCATCACGTACACTGTATTCAAGCCATTTATACTCTTTGTACCACACTTGCCTGAATTTTCTGTTTTTGATCCCACAGGCACTGGCTGGAAAATCAATTACTGGCTGATACGGGCCTTCTTCAATATATTCCAAAGCTGCATCCGGTCCAAGGCTGGGGTCTCTTTACGGACAGCTGCACTAACCTCTGTAGTATGAGAGCTGGAAGTATCGTCACTCTTGTTGCTATTAACATTCTGTACTCCAGAACTTCCAGAAGAGTCAGCTTCAGTTTCTGTTCATGTCTCTGGCGTTGGTGATTTAGCTTTTTTCTTGTAGAAAAGCTCCAAGCCTGGTTATCTTTTTGCCATTTTAGCTAATAACAGGGCTAACACAAATTTTCAAATGCCACGCGCTCTCACGCGCTGACTTAGTTAAAGTCATATCACGCAGAACTAATATGACGGTGAAGGGTCAAAGACACTCGTTGGTTATGTTGTTAAGGTTTGAAAATTTGAAATAAACTACTGCGCACTCACCTATTCTGAACCCACTTACAAAAATATATATATTTTATTTATTTTATTTTTAAATAATAAACCCTGGCAGAAATCTGGGAGGGCACGTGACCAGGCGTGCCACCCCTATGCGTCACCACTGGCCGACATGGACAATCACAGTCTCTGATTCTCTGAGTTTAGTGTCATTATTGCCCACATGGACAATCACAGTCTCTGATTCTCTGAGTTTAGTGTCATTATTGCCCACATGGACAATCACAGTCTCTGATTCTCTGAGTTTAGTGTGATTAGTGCCCACATGGACAATTAGAGTCTCGGATTTTCTGAGTTTAGTGTGATTAGTGCCTACATAGACAATCACAGTCTCTGATTCTCTGAGTTTAGTGTGATTAGTGCCCACATGAACAATCACAGAGTCTCGGATTTTCTGAGTTTAGTGTGATTAGTGCCCACATGAACAATCACAGAGTCTCGGATTTTCTGAGTTTAGTGTCATTAGTGCCCACATGAACAATCACAGTCTGTGATTCTCTGAGTTTAGTGTCATTAGTACCCACATGGACAATCACAGTCTGTGATTCTCTGAGTTTAGTGTCATTAGTACCCACATGGACAATCACAGTCTGTGATTCTCTGAGTTTAGTGTCATTAGTGCCCACATGAACAATCACAGTCTCTGATTCTCTGAGTTTAGTGTCATTAGTGCCCACATGGACAATCACAGTCTGTGATTCTCTGAGTTTAGTGTCATTAGTGCCCACATGGACAATCACAGTCTGTGATTCTCTGAGTTTAGTGTCATTAGTGCCCACATGGACAATCACAGAGTCTCGGATTCTCTGAGTTTAGTGTCATTAGTGCCCACTTGGACAATCACAGAGTCTCTGATTCTCTGAGTTTAGTTTCATTAGTGCCCACTTGGACAATCACAGAGTCTCTGATTCTCTGAGTTTAGTTTCATTAGTGCCCACATGGACAATCACAGTCTGTGATTCTCTGAGTTTAGTGTCATTAGTTCCCACATGGACAATCACAGAGTCTCGGATTCTCTGAGTTTAGTTTCATTAGTGCCCACTTGGAAAATCACAGAGTCTCTGATTCTCTGAGTTTAGTTTCATTAGTGCCCACATGGACAATCACAGTCTGTGATTCTCTGAGTTTAGTGTCATTAGTGCCCACATGGACAATCACAGAGTCTCGGATTCTCTGAGTTTAGTTTCATTAGTGCCCACTTGGACAATCAGAGAGTCTCGGATTCTCTGAGTTTAGTTTCATTAGTGCCCACATGGACAATCACAGTCTCTGATTCTCTGAGTTTAGTATCATTAGTGCCCACATGGACAATCACAGTGGGCACTTGATTATGATTCCCAACTAGGTTTTCTATTTGTGAAGCAATATCAAGGACTCTGGCGCCTGGGAAGCATTCAACCAATATTTTCTGAGTTGACCTGAAAGCTTTACTACCATTTATGACAATTGAATCACCAACTAAGAGTACTTCATCAGAATTAGTTTCATGTTTTTTTACTGTCATTCCAGTAAACACAATTAAAATCAAAGTATATATAAAATATATAAAATCACAACCTGCCAAAAATATCTTCCTGTCCTTTGCTCACCTGCCCCAGTCAGATGTCAAGAAAACAAAACTCCCAGCCAAAGGTGGAGGTGCGAAACATGAACATGAAAATCATACACCAGATGCACTGTGTTGCAGGAAATGTAGCCAGCATGTGCTCTTTGCACTGACTGGAAATAGAAAGCGTCATGAAGCAGTCATACATACAGACCATGCAGGTCCATACCTTTCTCCACTTGAAACCACAGTCCTTCCACTTTTACAGATCTCCCTGATCTTTATTGCATGAGTAGCTGTTAATTTCTTCATGCTAATATTGGACTCGGCTTCAGGCACGTCAGGTCCAATTTATTTTCACACGCGCAGTTAATTTTAGACACGCTGTTTAAAAGTATTTTTTTCCACAGTCAAATGGGTTTAAAAGGACCTGCATATCAACAAAGCACTCACTAGGCATCTCCAGCCCCGCCCCACCCTTTCGTTCGCTATCGCTTTCACATATGTTAAGAAATAAATAATAATAATAATAATAATAATAATAATAATCGTACATACCGATCAATCATCTCCTGATCACTCGTTTTATCACCAAACTCCTCAATAATGCAATCCAAGTCATTATTTAATTACTATAACATCTCAAAAAAGCTCTACAAATGTCCGTGATAGTCTCTGTGCGCTGATACAGTAACAGCCAGCTTGTTTCCTTATGACCGCCCCTATGTGATGCCAGGGGAAAATATGACTATTCATGAGATACGCCTTTTTTGCATTTTTTTGATGATGTCGGACAGGGTCCCACAATGGACCGGATAGGAATAATTGCAATGTCGGACCAGGTCCGACATAGGACCACAAAGGGTTAAACCACGGTCCTTCCGGGTCCTTCCTCTTTAAACCACGGTCCTTCCGGATCCTTCCTCTTTAAACCACGGTCCTTCCGGATCCTTCCTCTTTAAACCACGGTCCTTCCGGATCCTTCCTCTTTAAACCACGGTCCTTCCGGATCCTTCCTCTTTAAACCACGGTCCTTCCGGATCCTTCCTCTTTAAACCACGGTCCTTCCGGATCCTTCCTCTTTAAACCACGGTCCTTCCGGATCCTTCCTCTTTAAACCACGGTCCTTCCGGATCCTTCCTCTTTAAACCACGGTCCTTCCGGATCCTTCCTCTTTAAACCACGGTCCTTCCGGATCCTTCCTCTTTAAACCACGGTCCTTCCGGATCCTTCCTCTTTAAACCACGGTCCTTCCGGATCCTTCCTCTTTAAACCACGGTCCTTCCGGATCCTTCCTCTTTAAACCACGGTCCTTCCGGATCCTTCCTCTTTAAACCACGGTCCTTCCGGATCCTTCCTCTTTAAACCACGGTCCTTCCGGATCCTTCCTCTTTAAACCACGGTCCTTCCGGATCCTTCCTCTTTAAACCACGGTCCTTCCGGATCCTTCCTCTTTAAACCACGGTCCTTCCGGATCCTTCCTCTTTAAACCACGGTCCTTCCGGATCCTTCCTCTTTAAACCACGGTCCTTCCGGATCCTTCCTCTTTAAACCACGGTCCTTCCGGATCCTTCCTCTTTAAACCACGGTCCTTCCGGATCCTTCCTCTTTAAACCACGGTCCTTCCGGATCCTTCCTCTTTAAACCACGGTCCTTCCGGATCCTTCCTCTTTAAACCACGGTCCTTCCGGATCCTTCCTCTTTAAACCACGGTCCTTCCGGATCCTTCCTCTTTAAACCACGGTCCTTCCGGATCCTTCCTCTTTAAACCACGGTCCTTCCGGATCCTTCCTCTTTAAACCACGGTCCTTCCGGATCCTTCCTCTTTAAACCACGGTCCTTCCGGATCCTTCCTCTTTAAACCACGGTCCTTCCGGATCCTTCCTCTTTAAACCACGGTCCTTCCGGATCCTTCCTCTTTAAACCACGGTCCTTCCGGATCCTTCCTCTTTAAACCACGGTCCTTCCGGATCCTTCCTCTTTAAACCACGGTCCTTCCGGATCCTTCCTCTTTAAACCACGGTCCTTCCGGATCCTTCCTCTTTAAACCACGGTCCTTCCGGATCCTTCCTCTTTAAACCACGGTCCTTCCGGATCCTTCCTCTTTAAACCACGGTCCTTCCGGATCCTTCCTCTTTAAACCACGGTCCTTCCGGATCCTTCCTCTTTAAACCACGGTCCTTCCGGATCCTTCCTCTTTAAACCACGGTCCTTCCGGATCCTTCCTCTTTAAACCACGGTCCTTCCGGATCCTTCCTCTTTAAACCACGGTCCTTCCGGATCCTTCCTCTTTAAACCACGGTCCTTCCGGATCCTTCCTCTTTAAACCACGGTCCTTCCGGATCCTTCCTCTTTAAACCACGGTCCTTCCGGATCCTTCCTCTTTAAACCACGGTCCTTCCGGATCCTTCCTCTTTAAACCACGGTCCTTCCGGATCCTTCCTCTTTAAACCACGGTCCTTCCGGATCCTTCCTCTTTAAACCACGGTCCTTCCGGATCCTTCCTCTTTAAACCACGGTCCTTCCGGATCCTTCCTCTTTAAACCACGGTCCTTCCGGATCCTTCCTCTTTAAACCACGGTCCTTCCGGATCCTTCCTCTTTAAACCACGGTCCTTCCGGATCCTTCCTCTTTAAACCACGGTCCTTCCGGATCCTTCCTCTTTAAACCACGGTCCTTCCGGATCCTTCCTCTTTAAACCACGGTCCTTCCGGATCCTTCCTCTTTAAACCACGGTCCTTCCGGATCCTTCCTCTTTAAACCACGGTCCTTCCGGACAGTGTGCAACCCTGACGTACCCTGTGCACTGGGAATAGAGAACTAAAAATACATTTATTTTTAATACAAATGTTGCTAAAAAAGTCTAATTTGCTATATAAAAACGGGGCCAAAACGCTTCTAAATTTTTAAAAAGATAGCTGTGATCAACCCTATCGAAGACCTTCTCTTATCCAGCAAGAGTAAACTAGTATCAAAACCAAACAGCCTGGAGGCTTCCATCAAATCCCTAATGAGGATGATGTTATCAGAAATAGACCTGTCTGTAAGTCTGTAGTAAGTCTATAGTAAGTCTGGTCGTGGTGCACTATTTCCCCGATCACAGTCCTCAGCCTGTTAGCCACTGCTTTATTAGCACAGATCTTATAATCACAATGCACAAGAGGCTGACTGGCCTCCTGTTAATGCAACAGAGATCCTCTTTCTTGGGTAGCAGTGTGAGGACAGCACGCCTGCAGCTTAGGCACAGCTCCCCTCACTTTACACTCTCCTCCAGCACATGCAGTAGGTCTTCACCCAACTTGGGCCAAAAGCTTTAAAAACACAGGCAAGCCATCGATACCTGTTGTCTTGCGGTAGGAAGCTCCTCCAGGGTGGAAGACAGTTCTTGTTGTGTAAGGGGACAATCAAGGATCCCCTTGTCCCCTCAGGGAGCTCCTGAAAAACAACTGTGTCTCACTATCCTGTGAGACATGCTCCATGATATACAGTTTAGAATAAAAAATGAGGCTGTGTGGTCCAGTGGTTAAAGAAAAGGGCTTGTAACCAGGAGGTCCCCGGTTCAAATCCCACCTCAGCCACTAACTCACTGTGTGACCCTGAGCAAGTCACTTAACCTCCTTGTGCTCCATCTTTCGGGTGAGACGTAGTTGTAAGTGACTCTGCAGCTGATGCATAGTGCACACACCCTAGTCTCTGTAAGTCGCCTTGGATAAAGCGTCTGCTAAATAAACAAATAAAATAAATAAAAATAAATAAAAAATCCAAAGCACAGCGCCTGAGACAGGGATCTGCTTACTCTCAGCTGCCCTTTTCTCCAAGTTGAAGAAATGCTGTGAGGGAGTGTCAATGTCATTTATGTGCTGGCAACATCAGTGCACCCTGCACCCTGCACCAGTGCACCGTGCACCCTGCACCCTACACCCTGCACCCTGCACCCTGCACCGTGCACCGTGCACCCTGCACCCTGCACCAGTGCACCCTGCACCATGCACCAGTGCACCATGCACCCTGCACCCTGCACTCTGCACACAGCACCAGCGCACCCTGCACCATGCACCCTGCACCCTACACCCTGCACCCTGCACCCTGCACCCTGTACCAGTGCACCATGCACCTCCACCATGCACCCTTAAAGAAGGCAATACAGCAGTGACTAAAACAATCCCACGATCAGACTACTGACTAGGCACAATAACACAATTCTTCACACGGTTAAAATGATGATTAAACATATAAAACGGTCTGACCTGGCACATGAACAAATAGTGCTGCTAGCTGTAACCCACGTACACCCACTTGCCTTTCATCGGGTTTCTTGTCTCTCCACACATCAGCTAGATCATAATGATTCACAATAGAAGCAAGTTCTCTGGCAGACTGGGGGTGTGGCACTGTGTGACTCCTATCCACAGAGTCATTTAAAGTGCAGTTAAAATCCCCTAGAAATGAAAACACATCATGTGAACATTCTGCTACAAGTCTATCTAAAATCTGAAAAAACTGCACCCTCTCTCTCCCTTCAGTGGGGCCACAGACATTAATAAAACAAACACATGTTTATTAAAGAGCACCTCTTTAAATGAGAGAGAGTGAGGGATAAACACTCCAGCTTAGTCCCATGACTAAAAACAATAGTCCTCTTCCATGCCTTGAGCCAGTTTGATTCATTGTTAAATTGACTGTGGGTTTCCTGAATAAAAGAAACCTCTATATTTTTCTGTGTCAGTGTTTCAAACACACATGCGTGTTTATGTGCGTTTCTAGCCCCATTTATGTTAAAAGTGCCTGTTACAAAATTATCCATCAAGATAAAGTGAGAAAAAAACTACTCTCTCTCACCTCCTCACTACTCTCACTCTCACTCATCTCACTACTCTCACTCTCCTCCTCACTACTCTCACTCACCTCCTCACTACTCTCACTCTCACTCATCTCACTACTCTCATCTCACTCTCACTCACTCCTCACTCACTCTCACTCTCCTCCTCACTCACTCTCACTCACCTCACTCTCACTCACTCTCACTCTCACTCTCACTCTCTCACTCTCCTCCTCACTACTCTCACTCTCTCACTCACTCTCACTCTCATCTCATCTCACTCTCTCACTCATCCTCATCACTCTCACTCTCATCCTCACTCACTCTCTCACTCTCTCATCTCACTCTCTCACTCTCATCTCACTCATTACTACTCTCACTCTACTACTACTCACTCTCACTCATCACTCACTCTCATACTCATCTCATCATCTACCTCATCTCACTCACTCACTACTCTCACTCATCCTCTCACTCATCTCACTCATCACTACTCACTCTCACTACTCTCACTCTCGACTCATCTTCACTACTCTCACTCATGCTCACTCACTCTCATCACTCATCACTGATCTGACTCACTTCATCTCATCTCACTGACTATCATCTCACTCCTCACTACTCTCACTCGACTCATCGATCACTCATCACTCACTCACTGACTCTCATCATGCACTCACTCATCATCTCACTCATCTCATCTACTCACTCACTCACTCTACTCATCTCACTGACTCTTCACTCTCTCACTCTCTCATACTACTCACTCTCACTCTCACTCATCTCATTCCTCTCACTACTCTCACTCACTCCTCACCTCTCACTCACTCATCTCACTCCTCCTCATTCTCACTCTCACTCTCACTCTCTCACTACTCTCACTCACTCTCACTGGTCTAGTCTCCTCTGCTGTCACTTCTGCTCACTTGCTCACCTCCCACTGCCTCAACGTCCCTGCCATCTCACCTGTGATTTTAGTCGGCTTACCATCAGTTTGTGCCTGCTTACTTATTTTTTCAGCAGGCTACCTGGTGCTTCAGTCTTTTCTGCCGACCTGCCAGTTGTCCCTGCTGATTTATCTGATGTGTTAGCCTTGCTTTCTGCTCTGGCATTGCTGTCTCCCGTCTCCTCCTCAGTATTCCTGCTGATTTATCTGAGGTGTTAGCCTTGCTTTCTGCTCTGGCATTGCTGTCTCCCGTCTCCTCCTCAGTATTCCTGCTGATTTATCTGAGGTGTTAGCCTTGCTTTCTGCTCTGGCATTGCTGTCTCCCGTCTCCTCCTCAGTATTCCTGCTGATTTATCTGATGTGTTAGCCTTGCTTTCTGCACTGGCATTGCTGTCTCCCGTCTCCTCCTCAGTATTCCTGCTGATGGTAGGTTCACGAGGAGCTGGTCCTTCATCGCCGCTATCAGCTCCTTTCTTTGTGTTCTCCTTCTCACCGGATTATTTTGGGCAGTTTCTCCCAATATGCCCTTCTTTACCACACTGGAAACATTTCATATTTTCAGTTGTGATAAAAACATACACTATTCATTTCACCTCCTGCACCACTTTCCATACCATCGCCTCCTCACTGAGAAATATAACCATGGCTTTACTCATTCGAGCCACGGACTTCACATGCTTAAACTGACTAATTCCTCCACTACCAACACACAGTCCTCCACCAACACATATTCTTCACCAACTACTTTGATCCTGTTTCTACCGGACAAAGATTCAAAAGAAAGCAGGGGGGTTGCCCCGCTTTGGGCCACAGTGACAATAAAGTGTTAGAAAATAGCCAAGTGACACTTAAAACAACGTCAGTTAAAACAAATACTCTTTCACTAAAAGAATAGAGTGAAAAAACTCACAGCGTCTCACACGCCACCCCACACTTCCAGCATATACCACGAGAGAGATAGTGGAGTGCTGAGGAGAGTGAGAGTGGAGTGCTGAGGAGAGTGAGAGTGGAGTGCTGAGGAGAGTGAGGAGTGCTGAGGAGAGAGGAGAGTGAGAGGAGTGCTGAGGAGAGGGAGGAGTTGAGGAGAGATGAGGAGAGGGAGTGAGAGGAGGCTGAGGAGAGGAGGAGTGAGGAGAGGGAGTGCTGAGGAGAGGAGGAGAGGGAGGAGAGAGTGCTGAGGAGAGGAGGTGAGAGAGGAGGCTGAGGAGAGGAGGAGAGTGAGGAGGAGGCTGAGGAGAGGAGTGGAGGAGATGAGAGGAGAGTGAGCTGAGAGAGAGGAGAGATGGAGTGCTGAGGAGAGCGAGGAGGAGGAGATGGAGTGCTGAGGAGAGCGAGGAGTGAGAGTGGAGTGCTGAGGAGAGAGGAGTGAGAGTGGAGGCTGAGGAGAGCAAGGAGTGAGATGGAGTGCTGAGGAGAGGAGAGAGTGAGGATGAGGAGGATGAGGAGAGTGAGAGTGCTGAGGAGAGCAAGGAGAGTGAGAGGAGTGCTGAGGAGAGCATGGAGAGGAGAGTGGAGAGCTGAGGAGAGAGAGGAGAGGAGTGCTGAGGGAGCGAGAGGAGTGAGAGGAGAGTGAGGAGTGAGGAGAGGCTGAGGAGAGGAGGAGGAGGTGAGAGGAGGAGGAGAGTGAGAGCTGAGGAGAGAGAGAGTGAGGAGAGCTGAGGAGAGAGTGGAGTGCTGAGGAGAGTGAGGAGAGTGAGAGTGGAGTGCTGAGGAGAGAGGAGAGTGGAGTGAGGGAGGAGAGTGAGAGTGGAGTGCTGAGGAGAGCGAGGAGAGTGAGAGGGGAGAGCTGAGGAGAGTGAGAGTGGAGTGCTGAGGAGAGTGAGAGTGGAGTGCTGAGGAGAGTGAGGAGAGTGAGAGTGGAGTGCTGAGGAGAGCAAGGAGAGTGAGAGTGGAGTGCTGAGGAGAGCGAGGAGAGTGAGAGTGGAGTGCTGAGGAGAGCATGAGAGAGTGAGAGTGGAGTGCTGAGGAGAGTGAGAGTGGAGTGCTGAGGAGAGTGAGAGTGGAGTGCTGAGGAGAGCATGGAGAGTGAGAGTGGAGTGCTGAGGAGAGCATGGAGAGTGAGAGTGGAGTGCTGAGGAGAGCAAGGGGAGTGAGAATGGAGTGCTGAGGAGAGCATGGAGAGTGAGATGGAGTGCTGAGGAGAGAGAGGAGTGCTGAGGAGAGCATGGAGAGTGAGAGTGGAGTGCTGAGGAGAGCATGAGAGGAGAGTGGAGTGCTGAGGAGAGTGAGAGTGGAGTGCTGAGGAGAGCATGGAGAGTGAGAGTGGAGTGCTGAGGAGAGAGGAGAGTGCTGAGGAGAGCATGGAGAGTGACAGTGGAGTGCTGAGGAGAGCTGAGAGTGCTGAGGAGAGCATGGAGAGTGAGGAGTGGAGTGCTGAGGAGAGCATGGAGAGGAGAGTGGAGTGCTGAGGAGAGCTTGGAGAGGGAGAGGAGTGCTGAGGAGAGTGAGAGGGAGAGTGGAGTGCTGAGGAGAGCATGAGAGGAGAGTGGAGTGCTGAGGAGAGCAATGAGAGTGAGAGTGGAGTGCTGAGGAGAGCGAGGAGAGGAGAGTGGAGTGCTGAGGAGAGTGCGGAGAAGGAACGTTTATACACGGATAACCAAAGATTGAGTGTGTTTATTTTAAAGAAGAGTTTTGGATTTCTAGGGTTCTGGTCACACTTTTATAGTTTCTGTGTTTTGATTTTTTATATAAATTAAAAGTGTACAGAAGCACTTAAATATAAATATTTCAAAGGGCACAGACCAGCCTTGACCTGGGGGCTAAACCACAGAAGGGTACAGTTGCAGTAACATTCTGTGGGCCCATTCACCCCATTATAGCTTCACTATTGTTGTGCTACCATTGCCTCATCTGTTTAATACACAGCCATTGTATTGGCATTGCAGGGCCACTGCCTGTCTGTTTGCATTGCCACTGAAGATCATTTGGCAACAGCAACTCTTACTGATCTGACTATAAGATGACACATTTCAATATGATTGTGAATGTGTAATGAACTGGCAAGGCAACCAGTTCAGAGGACAGAGATTAGACTATCAAACTTCAGGAGGGTCTAGTATCCCAACACCTGCCCCCATCCCATAATTACTGCCCCCTCCGAAAACTTGTATTGGATCTGGGGATTTAGCAAACTCTTACCTCACCCCTCCAGGGCTAATAAACACTGCAATGGGGATTAAACCAGACTCCATTTAAAATGGGGATTTAGAGGGATATGAAGAGAGAGAGAATGGAGAGGCTCTGTGTGTGTGTGTGTGAGAGAGAGAGAGAGAGAGAGAGAGAGAGAGAGAGAGAGAGAGAGAGAGAGACTGTGAGTGTGGAAGCTTCAATGGAGAGGATTAGGACTGAGATTTGTGCTGAAAAAGTGTGTTACTTCTGTTTGGTGGATCTGTGAAAAGAGAGAATGGAGGGAGGAAGAGAGGGTGTGGCAGCCTTACTATAGCGTGTGTCCCTGCACTGGTGTGATAGATAGATAGATAGATAGATAGATAGATAGATAGATAGATAGATAGATAGATAGATAGTCTTTAACAAAATTCACACACATATATTAAAATACTTTTTATAATATTATTTTTCATGTAAAGAACAAGATGAAACATCAGTCATAATAATAACAATAATATGAATTATTATTATTATTATTATTATTATTAGAATGGATAATTAATTATAATATAATTATTAAACCGTTTCTGAGACATGTAGGCCATGTGGTATTAATTACGGGATCTGCTCTTCAGTTGCCTGTCACAGACACATGTTACACAGGCTAGATCAGCCAACATGCCTTTATAGACGTAAGAGGTATTCAGCTGGTATTCAGGTCTGTGAGACCAGGCTGACACGCTGGTATTCAGGTCTGTGAGACCAGGCTGACACGCTGGTATTCAGGTCTGTGAGACCAGGCTGACACGCTGGTATTCAGGTCTGTGAGACCAGGCTGACACGCTGGTATTCAGGTCTGTGAGACCAGGCTGACACGCTGGTATTCAGGTCTGTGAGACCAGGCTGACACGCTGGTATTCAGGTCTGTGAGACCAGGCTGACACGCTGGTATTCAGGTCTGTGAGACCAGGCTGACACGCTGGTATTCAGGTCTGTGAGACCAGGCTGACACGGCTGTATTCAGGTCTGTGAGAGCAGGCTGACACGCTGGTATTCAGGTCTGTGAGACCAGGCTGACACGCTGGTATTCAGGTCTGTGAGACCAGGCTGACACGCTGGTATTCAGGTCTGTGAGACCAGGCTGACACGCTGGTATTCAGGTCTGTGAGACCAGGCTGACACGCTGGTATTCAGGTCTGTGAGACCAGGCTGACACGGCTGTATTCAGGTCTGTGAGACCAGGCTGACACGGCTGTATTCAGGTCTGTGAGAGCAGGCTAACACGCTGGTATTCAGGTCTGTGAGACCAGGCTGACACGGCTGTATTCAGATCTGTGAGACCAGGCTGACACGGCTGGTATTCAGGTCTGTGAGACCAGGCTGACACGGCTGGTATTCAGGTCTGTGAGAGCAGGCTGACACGCTGGTATTCAGGTCTGTGAGACCAGGCTGACACGCTGGTATTCAGGTCTGTGAGACCAGGCTGACACGCTGGTATTCAGGTCTGTGAGACCAGGCTGACACGGCTGTATTCAGGTCTGTGAGAGCAGGCTGACACGCTGGTATTCAGGTCTGTGAGACCAGGCTGACACGCTGGTATTCAGGTCTGTGAGACCAGGCTGACACGCTGGTATTCAGGTCTGTGAGACCAGGCTGACACGCTGGTATTCAGGTCTGTGAGACCAGGCTGACACGCTGGTATTCAGGTCTGTGAGACCAGGCTGACACGCTGGTATTCAGGTCTGTGAGACCAGGCTGACACGCTGGTATTCAGGTCTGTGAGACCAGGCTGACACGCTGGTATTCAGGTCTGTGAGACCAGGCTGACACGCTGGTATTCAGGTCTGTGAGACCAGGCTGACACGCTGGTATTCAGGTCTGTGAGACCAGGCTGACACGCTGGTATTCAGGTCTGTGAGACCAGGCTGACACGCTGGTATTCAGGTCTGTGAGACCAGGCTGACACGCTGGTATTCAGGTCTGTGAGACCAGGCTGACACGCTGGTATTCAGGTCTGTGAGACCAGGCTGACACGCTGGTATTCAGGTCTGTGAGACCAGGCTGACACGGCTGGTATTCAGGTCTGTGAGACCAGGCTGACACGCTGGTATTCAGGTCTGTGAGACCAGGCTGACACGCTGGTATTCAGGTCTGTGAGACCAGGCTGACACGGCTGGTATTCAGGTCTGTGAGACCAGGCTGACACGCTGGTATTCAGGTCTGTGAGACCAGGCTGACACGGCTGGTATTCAGGTCTGTGAGACCAGGCTGACACGCTGGTATTCAGGTCTGTGAGACCAGGCTGACACGCTGGTATTCAGGTCTGTGAGACCAGGCTGACACGCTGGTATTCAGGTCTGTGAGACCAGGCTGACACGCTGGTATTCAGGTCTGTGAGACCAGGCTGACACGCTGGTATTCAGGTCTGTGAGACCAGGCTGACACGCTGGTATTCAGGTCTGTGAGACCAGGCTGACACGCTGGTATTCAGGTCTGTGAGACCAGGCTGACACGCTGGTATTCAGGTCTGTGAGACCAGGCTGACATGCTGGTATTCTGCCACTGTTTAGATCATTACAATAGATCTCAGTAAGAGTTATTTAAAAAGTAAACGCACATTACATGAATTAAATGACAAACCCTTTGATAAAAACCTTTTTTGAAAAGGTAAAAAACAAAACACCAAGTTACAAAATAAACACCCTAACTTACTGTACTTAAATGCCTTAAATGTATTTTTCTTCAATTTAAAAACAAAAAAAAAAATTATATAATTTTAGTAGAAGACTTAGTAGAAGACTTTAGTAGAAAAACAGTCTGTGTGTGAGTATGTGTGTGTGTGTGTGTGTCTGTGTGTGGCTCTGTGTCTGTATGTGTGTGTGTGTGTCTGTGTGTGGCTCTGTGTCTGTATGTGTGTGTCTGTGTGTGGCTCTGTGTCTGTGTGTGTGTGTGTGTCTGTGTGTGGCTCTGTGTCTGTATGTGTGTGTCTGTGTGTGGCTCTGTGTCTGTATGTGTGTGTGTGTGTGTCTGTGTGTGGCTCTGTGTCTGTGTGTGTGTGTGTGTGTGGCTCTGTGTCTGTGCGTGTCTGTATGTGTGTGGCTCTGTGTCTGTGTGTTTCTCTGTGTCTGTGTCTCTGTGTGTGTGTGAGTGTCTGTGTGTGGCTCTGTGTCTGTGTGTCTCTCTGTGTCTGTGTCTCTGTGTGTGTGTGTGTCTGTGTGTCTCTGTGTCTGTGTGTGTGTGTGTCTGTGTGTGGCTCTGTGTCTATGTCTATGTGTGTGTGTGTGTGTCTGTGTGTGGCTCTGTGCCTGTGTGTGTGTGTCTGTATGTGTGTGTGTGTGTCTGTGTGTGGCTCTGTGTCTGTATGTGTGTGTCTGTGTGTGGCTCTGTGTCTGTATGTGTGTGTGTGTGTCTGTGTGTGTGAGTGTCTGTGTGTGCTCTGTGTCTGTGTGTCTCTCTGTGTCTGTGTCTCTGTGTGTGTGTGAGTGTCTGTGTGTCTCTGTGTCTGTGTGTGTGTGAGTGTCTGTGTGTGGCTCTGTGTCTATGTCTATGTGTGTGTGTGTGTGTCTGTGTGTGGCTCTGTGCCTGTGTGTGTGTGTCTGTGTGTGTGTGTGTGTGTCTGTGTGTGGCTCTGTGTCTGTGTGTGTGTGTCTGTGTGTGGCTCTGTGTCTGTATGTGTGTGTGTGTGTCTGTGTGTGGCTCTGTGTCTGTATGTGTGTGTGTGTGTCTGTGTGTGGCTCTGTGTCTGTGTGTTCTCTGTGTCTGTGTGTCTGTGTGTGTGTCTGTGTGTGTGTGTCTCTGTGTTGCTGTGTGTCTGTGTTGCTGTGTGTCTGTGTAACCCCCACTGAAGGGGGCAGTCAGAGCTGGTATACCTCCCAAGAGCAGCAGTGTGGAGCGGGTTTGTTGGTGATTAGCTCTGCTGCAGAAAGGCAGCATTGCGCCTGGTCACTGACTCGGTATTGAGGAGTTTTCACATTACCATTTCAATGGAGGGACTCTTCCCCTCTTTCTCTCTCTCTCTCATCTCCATTTCTATAAGTCAACAGACACACACACACACACACACACACACACACACACACACACACACACACACACACACACTAACATCCCATGCTCCCCTGTGCTGTACCAAGCATTGCCTTGATTTACCACACATTAACATACTCCTCTGTGCTGTACCCTGCTCCCCTGTGCTGTTCCAAGCATTGCCCTGCTCCCCTGTGCTGTACCATGCATTGCATGCTTTATCATGGTGTACCCTGCTCCCCTGTGCTGTACCCTGCTCCTCCGTGCTGTACCCTGCTCCCGTGCTGTACCCTGCTTGCCAGTGCTGTACCATGTGTCGCATGCATTATCATGCTTTGCTTTTCATGCAACCCTTTGCTTTAGCCAAACTCATTAACATGCAAACATGTGCTATATCATATCTCTTGTTTTTCTTGTTTTCCCAATGAATCCATGTTTTCAACTGAAAGAACATAAGAACATAAGAACATAAGAAAGTTTACAAACGAGAATTGATTTCTTTCACTTTACGTGCACGCAGTGCAGCTGCGAGACAGACGGTAGATACATTTGTGCTGTTTTTATTCTCCAGTAATTTTTTTTCTAAAAATAGATAAAGTTAAAGTTTCAAACGAGTGCTATTTTATTTTATTTTACTGTATTTTATTTATTTATGTATTTATTTATTTTCTACCAGTAAGCTAAAATATAAAAAAAACACTGGTACTTATAAATATCATATGGGAGATACTGAAATTGAAGAAGGAATCTATGAAAAAGGCCTAGGGGTTTATGTTGACTCAGAAATGTCTTCATCTAGACAATGTGGGGAAACTATAAAAAAGGCCAACAAGATGCTCAGATATATTGTGAGAAGTGTTGAATTTAAATCAAGGGAAGTAATGTTAAAACTTTACAATGCATTAATAAGACCTCACCTAGAATATTGTGTTCAGTTCTGGTCACCTCGTTACAAAAAGGATATTGCTGCTCTAGAAAGAGTGCAAAGAAGAGCGACCAGAATTATCCCGGGTTTAAAAGGCATGTCGTATGCAGACAGGCTAAAAGAATTGAATCTATTCAGTCTTGAACAAAGAAGACTACGTGGTGATCTGATTCAAGCATTCAAAATCCTAAAAGGTATAGACAATGTCGACCCAGGGACTTTTTGACCTGAAAAGAAACAAGGACCAGGGGTCACAAATGGAGATTAGATGAAGGGGCATTCAGAACAGAAAATATGAGGCACTTTTTTACACAGAGAATTGTGAGGGTCTGGAACCAACTCCCCAGTAATGTTGTTGAAGCTGACACCCTGGGATCCTTCAAGAAGCTGCTTGATGAGATTCTGGGATCAATAAGCTACTAACAACCAAACGAGCAAGATGGGCCGAATGGCCTCCTCTCGTTTGTAAATTTTCTTATGTTCTTATGTTCTTATTATTGCATTTTGCAAAGGATTTTTGAAGTATTGCAAACCACAAGACCATTTTGATTCGTGTGTTAACTGTTTGGTAACGTAGGATATTGTTTAAGGAAATGTGTTTAAGCGATGGAGAAAAACGGTAAACTGCAGTTACAATGTAATTCTAATACAGTCTAGTCTAGTGATCTGCAGTTACAATGTAATTCTAATACAGTCTAGTCTAGTTATCTGCAGTTACAATGTAATTCTATTCTAGTTACTTGCACATATTTGCCCCTAAGACTAATACGGTATAGTGAATCCTCAGCACTCACCTGGTTTGATGTATCAGTTGGTCTGGCAGCGTTTCGTCGGTCTCTGTCCCTGCTGCTCTGAAAACAGCAGCTCAAGATGTCCATGCACAATTCTCGGTTTTGTTTAATAAAATTCACAAGAATTGCGTTTGGACAATCAGGAGCTAGAGTTCCACTCGGGCTGCACTTCAATTAAACTGAGGAAGACCCCCTTCTGCCAGCATTGAACACTGTCCTCCAGACTCTACCATGCTGTACCCTGCTCCCCTGTGCTGTACCCTGCTCCCCTGTGCTGTACCCTGCTCTCCTGTGCTGTACCCTGCTCCCCTGTGCTGTACCCTTTGTCATGCTCCGCTGTGCTGTACCCTGCTCTCCTGTGCTGTACCCTGTTCCCCTGTGCTGTACCCTTTGTCATGCTCCCCTGTGCTGTACCCTGCTCCCTGTGCTGTACCCTGCTCCCCTGTGCTGTACCCTTTGTCATGCTCCCCTGTGCTGTACCCTGCTCCTCTGTGCTGTACCCTGTTCAGTATTGTGCTGTACCCTGCTCGTCTGTGCTGTAACATACTGCTACCCTGTGCTGTACGCCTGTGTCAGTGACTGTCCTGTGCCATGCATCACCATGCATGTATCATGCTGTGTCATGTCTCAGTGACTGTGTAACATACTGCAATCGTAGTGAGTGCGTCAGTATCAGTGACTGTGTAACATACTGCAATCGTAGAGAGTGTGTCAGTATCAGTGACTGTACTGTAACATACTGCAATCGTAGTGAGTGCGTCAGTATCAGTGACTGTGTAACATACTGCAATCGTAGTGAGTGTGTCAGTATCAGTGACTGTACTGTAACATACTGCAATCGTAGTGAGTGTGTCAGTATCAGTGACTGTACTGTAACATACTACAATCGTAGTGAGTGCGTCAGTATCAGTGACTGTACTGTAACATACTGCAATCGTAGTGAGTGCGTCAGTATCAGTGACTGTACTGTAACATACTGCAATCGTAGTGAGTGCGTCAGTATCAGTGACTGTACTGTAACATACTGCAATCGTAGTGAGTGCGTCAGTATCAGTGACTGTACTGTAACATACTGCAATCGTAGTGAGTGCGTCAGTATCAGTGACTGTACTGTAACATACTGCAATCGTAGTGAGTGCGTCAGTATCAGTGACTGTACTGTAACATACTGCAATCGTAGTGAGTGCGTCAGTATCAGTGACTGTACTGTAACATACTGCAATCGTAGTGAGTGCGTCAGTATCAGTGACTGTACTGTAACATACTGCAATCGTAGTGAGTGCGTCAGTATCAGTGACTGTACTGTAACATACTGCAATCGTAGTGAGTGCGTCAGTATCAGTGACTGTGTAACATACTGCAATCTTAGTGAGTGCGTCAGTATCAGTGACTGTACTGTAACATACTGCAATCTTAGTGAGTGCGTCAGTATCAGTGACTGTACTGTAACATACTGCAATCGTAGTGAGTGCGTCAGTATCAGTGACTGTACTGTAACATACTGCAATCGTAGAGAGTGCGTCAGTATCAGTGACTGTACTGTAACATACTGCAATCGTAGAGAGTGTGTCAGTATCAGTGACTGTACTGTAACATACTGCAATCGTAGTGAGTGCGTCAGTATCAGTGACTGTACTGTAACATACTGCAATCGTAGTGAGTGCGTCAGTATCAGTGACTGTACTGTAACATACTGCAATCGTAGTGAGTGCGTCAGTATCAGTGACTGTACTGTAACATACTGCAATCGTAGTGAGTGCGTCAGTATCAGTGACTGTACTGTAACATACTGCAATCGTAGTGAGTGCGTCAGTATCAGTGACTGTACTGTAACATACTGCAATCGTAGTGAGTGCGTCAGTATCAGTGACTGTACTGTAACATACTGCAATCGTAGTGAGTGCGTCAGTATCAGTGACTGTACTGTAACATACTGCAATCGTAGTGAGTGTGTCAGTATCAGTGACTGTACTGTAACATACTGCAATCGTAGTGAGTGTGTCAGTATCAGTGACTGTACTGTAACATACTGCAATCGTAGTGAGTGCGTCAGTATCAGTGACTGTACTGTAACATACTGCAATCGTAGTGAGTGTGTCAGTATCAGTGACTGTACTGTAACATACTGCAATCGTAGAGAGTGCGTCAGTATCAGTGACTGTACTGTAACATACTGCAATCGTAGTGAGTGCGTCAGTATCAGTGACTGTACTGTAACATACTGCAATCGTAGTGAGTGCGTCAGTATCAGTGACTGTACTGTAACATACTGCAATCGTAGTGAGTGCGTCAGTATCAGTGACTGTACTGTAACATACTGCAATCGTAGTGAGTGCGTCAGTATCAGTGACTGTACTGTAACATACTGCAATCGTAGTGAGTGCGTCAGTATCAGTGACTGTACTGTAACATACTGCAATCGTAGTGAGTGCGTCAGTATCAGTGACTGTACTGTAACATACTGCAATCGTAGTGAGTGCGTCAGTATCAGTGACTGTACTGTAACATACTGCAATCGTAGTGAGTGCGTCAGTATCAGTGACTGTACTGTAACATACTGCAATCGTAGAGAGTGCGTCAGTATCAGTGACTGTACTGTAACATACTGCAATCGTAGTGAGTGCGTCAGTATCAGTGACTGTACTGTAACATACTGCAATCGTAGTGAGTGCGTCAGTATCAGTGACTGTACTGTAACATACTGCAATCGTAGTGAGTGCGTCAGTATCAGTGACTGTACTGTAACATACTGCAATCGTAGTGAGTGCGTCAGTATCAGTGACTGTACTGTAACATACTGCAATCGTAGTGAGTGCGTCAGTATCAGTGACTGTACTGTAACATACTGCAATCGTAGTGAGTGCGTCAGTATCAGTGACTGTACTGTAACATACTGCAATCGTAGTGAGTGCGTCAGTATCAGTGACTGTACTGTAACATACTGCAATCGTAGAGAGTGCGTCAGTATCAGTGACTGTACTGTAACATACTGCAATCGTAGAGAGTGCGTCAGTATCAGTGACTGTACTGTAACATACTGCAATCGTAGAGAGTGCGTCAGTATCAGTGACTGTACTGTAACATACTGCAATCGTAGTGAGTGCGTCAGTATCAGTGACTGTACTGTAACATACTGCAATCGTAGTGAGTGCGTCAGTATCAGTGACTGTACTGTAACATACTGCAATCGTAGAGAGTGCGTCAGTATCAGTGACTGTACTGTAACATACTGCAATCGTAGAGAGTGCGTCAGTATCAGTGACTGTACTGTAACATACTGCAATCGTAGTGAGTGCGTCAGTATCAGTGACTGTACTGTAACATACTGCAATCGTAGAGAGTGCGTCAGTATCAGTGACTGTACTGTAACATACTGCAATCGTAGTGAGTGCGTCAGTATCAGTGACTGTACTGTAACATACTGCAATCGTAGTGAGTGCGTCAGTATCAGTGACTGTACTGTAACATACTGCAATCGTAGAGAGTGCGTCAGTATCAGTGACTGTACTGTAACATACTGCAATCGTAGTGAGTGCGTCAGTATCAGTGACTGTACTGTAACATACTGCAATCGTAGTGAGTGCGTCAGTATCAGTGACTGTACTGTAACATACTGCAATCGTAGAGAGTGCGTCAGTATCAGTGACTGTACTGTAACATACTGCAATCGTAGTGAGTGCGTCAGTATCAGTGACTGTACTGTAACATACTGCAATCGTAGAGAGTGCGTCAGTATCAGTGACTGTACTGTAACATACTGCAATCGTAGAGAGTGCGTCAGTATCAGTGACTGTACTGTAACATACTGCAATCGTAGAGAGTGCGTCAGTATCAGTGACTGTACTGTAACATACTGCAATCGTAGAGAGTGCGTCAGTATCAGTGACTGTACTGTAACATACTGCAATCGTAGTGAGTGCGTCAGTATCAGTGACTGTACTGTAACATACCGCAATCGTAGAGAGTGCGTCAGTATCAGTGACTGTACTGTAACATACTGCAATCGTAGTGAGTGCGTCAGTATCAGTGACTGTACTGTAACATACTGCAATCGTAGTGAGTGCGTCAGTATCAGTGACTGTACTGTAACATACTGCAATCGTAGTGAGTGCGTCAGTATCAGTGACTGTACTGTAACATACTGCAATCGTAGTGAGTGCGTCAGTATCAGTGACTGTACTGTAACATACTGCAATCGTAGAGAGTGTGTCAGTATCAGTGACTGTACTGTAACATACTGCAATCGTAGAGAGTGCGTCAGTATCAGTGACTGTGTAACATACTGCAATCGTAGAGAGTGCGTCAGTATCAGTGACTGTACTGTAACATACCGCAATCGTAGTGAGTGCGTCAGTATCAGTGACTGTACTGTAACATACCGCAATCGTAGAGAGTGTGTCAGTATCAGTGACTGTACTGTAACATACTGCAATCGTAGAGAGTGCGTCAGTATCAGTGACTGTACTGTAACATACTGCAATCGTAGAGAGTGCGTCAGTATCAGTGACTGTACTGTAACATACTGCAATCGTAGTGAGTGCGTCAGTATCAGTGACTGTACTGTAACATACTGCAATCGTAGAGAGTGCGTCAGTATCAGTGACTGTACTGTAACATACTGCAATCGTAGAGAGTGCGTCAGTATCAGTGACTGTACTGTAACATACTGCAATCGTAGAGAGTGCGTCAGTATCAGTGACTGTACTGTAACATACTGCAATCGTAGAGAGTGCGTCAGTATCAGTGACTGTACTGTAACATACTGCAATCGTAGAGAGTGCGTCAGTATCAGTGACTGTACTGTAACATACTGCAATCGTAGAGAGTGCGTCAGTATCAGTGACTGTACTGTAACATACTGCAATCGTAGTGAGTGCGTCAGTATCAGTGACTGTACTGTAACATACCGCAATCGTAGTGAGTGCGTCAGTATCAGTGACTGTACTGTAACATACTGCAATCGTAGAGAGTGCGTCAGTATCAGTGACTGTACTGTAACATACTGCAATCGTAGTGAGTGCGTCAGTATCAGTGACTGTACTGTAACATACTGCAATCGTAGTGAGTGCGTCAGTATCAGTGACTGTACTGTAACATACTGCAATCGTAGTGAGTGCGTCAGTATCAGTGACTGTACTGTAACATACTGCAATCGTAGAGAGTGCGTCAGTATCAGTGACTGTACTGTAACATACTGCAATCGTAGTGAGTGCGTCAGTATCAGTGACTGTACTGTAACATACTGCAATCGTAGTGAGTGCGTCAGTATCAGTGACTGTACTGTAACATACCGCAATCGTAGAGAGTGCGTCAGTATCAGTGACTGTACTGTAACATACCGCAATCGTAGAGAGTGTGTCAGTATCAGTGACTGTACTGTAACATACCGCAATCGTAGTGAGTGCGTCAGTATCAGTGACTGTACTGTAACATACTGCAATCGTAGAGAGTGCGTCAGTATCAGTGACTGTACTGTAACATACCGCAATCGTAGTGAGTGCGTCAGTATCAGTGACTGTACTGTAACATACTGCAATCGTAGTGAGTGCGTCAGTATCAGTGACTGTACTGTAACATACTGCAATCGTAGTGAGTGCGTCAGTATCAGTGACTGTACTGTAACATACCGCAATCGTAGAGAGTGCGTCAGTATCAGTGACTGTACTGTAACATACCGCAATCGTAGAGAGTGCGTCAGTATCAGTGACTGTACTGTAACATACTGCAATCGTAGAGAGTGCGTCAGTATCAGTGACTGTACTGTAACATACTGCAATCGTAGAGAGTGCGTCAGTATCAGTGACTGTACTGTAACATACTGCAATCGTAGAGAGTGTGTCAGTATCAGTGACTGTACTGTAACATACTGCAATCGTAGAGAGGTCGTCAGTATCAGTGACTGTACTGTAACATACTGCAATCGTAGAGAGTGTGTCAGTATCAGTGACTGTACTGTAACATACTGCAATCGTAGAGAGTGTGTCAGTATCAGTGACTGTACTGTAACATACTGCAATCGTGGAGAGGTCGTCAGTATCAGTGACTGTACTGTAACATACTGCAATCGTAGAGAGTGCGTCAGTATCAGTGACTGTACTGTAACATACTGCAATCGTAGAGAGTGTGTCAGTATCAGTGACTGTACTGTAACATACTGCAATCGTAGAGAGTGCGTCAGTATCAGTGACTGTACTGTAACATACTGCAATCGTAGAGAGTGCGTCAGTATCAGTGACTGTACTGTAACATACTGCAATCGTAGAGAGTGTGTCAGTATCAGTGACTGTACTGTAACATACTGCAATCGTAGAGAGTGCGTCAGTATCAGTGACTGTACTGTAACATACTGCAATCGTAGAGAGTGCGTCAGTATCAGTGACTGTACTGTAACATACTGCAATCGTAGAGAGTGCGTCAGTATCAGTGACTGTACTGTAACATACCGCAATCGTAGTGAGTGCGTCAGTATCAGTGACTGTACTGTAACATACTGCAATCGTAGTGAGTGCGTCAGTATCAGTGACTGTGTAACATACTGCAATCGTAGTGAGTGCGTCAGTATCAGTGACTGTACTGTAACATACTGCAATCGTAGTGAGTGCGTCAGTATCAGTGACTGTACTGTAACATCCTGCAATCGTAGTGAGTGCGTCAGTATCTGGGAGCAGAAAATAAGACCGAAAGGTTTTATAAGTTGGGCTCTACAACAATTAGTCAACTTAAGTCTAGTGAGAAATCTGTCTATTGTAATTTTTTTAATGAATTAGTTATTTAATACCAGTATGATGTTGTTAATCGTTGATTTATTGCTTGAAATTGTTAGAATTTAATTATTCAGACTTTGTTAAAACTTGAACCATCTCAAAACTGAAACTGATTTTTTAAATATTATTTAAATGTATAAAAATACTGTAACTAATATAATTAACTAAATACAAATAAAAGTGGAGATTATATCTCATAGGCCCGTAGTTCTCAACCCTGGTCCTGGAGACACACTGTGTCTGCTGGCTTTCATTCCAGCTCTCAATTACTGAACTAGACCCTTAAACTGATCCTTTGCGTAATAAGACCTTTTTAATTGTTTTCCGCTCTTAAACAGTTGCACAGTTCAAGTTCTTATAAAATGTTATAGCTAACTTCAAATCTGCAGTTGTTTAAGAGCTGAAAAGGACTTCAAAGGTCTAATTAAGCAAATTATCAGTTAATTTAAGGGTCTAGTTAATTAATTGAGAGCTCAGTTGGAATGAAAACCAGCAGACACATGGTTGAGAACCACTGTCCTAGGTTATTGCGACTAGAAAAACATTTTTCAACATATATATATATATATATATATATATATATATATATATATATATATATATATATATATATATATATATATATATAGCTTGAAAATAAATACATTAATTATTTAATAATAGACGCGGGTTATTTGTTTTACTCGCCAGAAAGAAAAAAAATAAGTATACTAGCATTGTTTAACTTTTACAACAAAAAATTGACACAAATATATTAAAAATATATATAAAAAAGAAATATTAATTATTTTCACTCCCAATTACCCAACTCCTCTGATGTTGTGTGGTGGATCAAGTCTCTTCGTCTTTGCGCGTTATATGAGTGTAATATATCCAGTTCTGTTAGCACAGATTCTGCGGCCGGTTCGTTCTTTAGTTCGTCGGGTTGGAGAGCAGACTCGCGCGCAGACAGGTGGAATTCTCCATTGGGCGGTTGGGTCGTTGGGGAAAAATGAAAATACTTATTTTAAAAACTCGTGTGTCGCGGTTCTGGTAGGTTGCAGCCGATCTTTCTAGCCAGTCCACGGACTAGATTGCTGAGTGCTGACCCAAATATTGTGTTGCATCCTTATGATTAGTTTTTTGAAAATGCAATTGAATATCTCTTTTCTCTTCTCATTATCGAGCTCCACGCCTCTTTTGCTCTCTCTCTCTCTCTCTCTCTCTCTCTCTCTCTCTCTCTCTCTCTCTCTCTCTCTCTCTCAGCATCTGTTAATATTCCGCTGTCCGTTCCTTAAAAAAACAGCAACTAAAAACAGTCCCCAAAATACTTAACCATCGATGTTTCGAGTGATTTTCTATTCTTATATCTTACGTCATCTTCAACTATTCTTTGAAGCGAGAGTAAGAGGAAAAACACGTGTCTCCTTCCTTGTCTTCAGTTTAGCGACACCGATATCATGAGCGTGTCTTCTTGTCATCCTCCGTCTCTCTGCTCTCTCTCTTTCTAAACTGTCATCCCGTGCCCTGTCTTTCATCTTCTCTCCCTCTTTCTAACTCTCTCTCTCCCCGTCCCCTCCCTCACTCTCCTACTACACACACACGCTGTTTGCTGCAGTGATAATTGAATTCAGTGAACTGAATAGCTATAGCAGACTCTGATAATGAAGCGATACAGCCATATGAAATGTCTTTATAATATATAGCAGACCCTGATATTGATGAGATACAGCCCTCTGGAATTTCTTTATAATATATAGCAGACCCTGATATTGATGTGATACAGCCCTCTGAAATGTCTTTATAATATATAGCAGACCCTGATATTGATGTGATACAGCCCTCTGAAATGTCTTTATAATATATAGCAGACCCTGATAATGATGAGATACAGCCCTCTGAAATGTCTTTATAATATATAGCAGACCCTGATATTGATGTGATCCAGCCCTCTGAAATGTCTTTATAATATATAGCAGACTCTGATAATGAAGCGATACAGCCTTCTGAACATTGTTTATATCAATAGCTTGTTTCAACTAAAAAATTGCATCACTCCAAGATGATCTATACTGTTGAATCATTCTTATTTAACCATACATGATTACAAATATAGGACAAGGTGCTGTGTAAGATATAAGCTGATTTTTAACAAAATGAATAACACACAAAACAAGTAAAAGATGAGATTATTATTATTTATTTCTTAGCAGACGCCTTATCCAGGGTGACTTACAATTGTTACAAGATATCACATTATTTTTACATACAATTACCCATTTATACAGTTGGGTTTTTTACTGGAGCAATCTAGGTAAAGTATCTTGCTCAAGGGTACAGCAGTAGTGTCCCCCACCTGGGATTGAACCCACGACCCTCCAGTTAAGAGTCCAGAGCCCTAACCACTACTCAAACACACCCTTAGATTACACACAGTAAAGCAGTAAAACCAGTCATTTTAAT
This sequence comes from Acipenser oxyrinchus oxyrinchus, assembly GCA_030684275.1. NCBI lineage: Eukaryota > Metazoa > Chordata > Actinopteri > Acipenseriformes > Acipenseridae > Acipenser > Acipenser oxyrinchus. The sequence continues at coordinate 1,242,807 of CM060278.1, read as the reverse complement.
AACACTTTATAAAGCAGTGATAAAATAAATAGCATAAACATAAATAAAATAACAATAAGTAGTAAAAATAGGTTGATAAAGTTTTCCTTTTAAAATACATTTGCTAAATTATAAAAATTTGTTGTTTTTATCTTAATTTAAAAGCTGCCAGAGATGGTGCCTCCTTACAAATCGTGGCAGATCCTTCCACCACTTAGCAGCTCTGAAGCTGAACTCTCTGCCCCTGCCTTCTGTGTGTCTGTGAATACTGAGCAAAGCTTCCTGTGATCTAAGAGAGCGATCGGGTGCAGGGCTCAGCAAATCTCTTAGGTGTAGGGGAGCAAGGGAGCTTTATAAAATAAAAGCAGAACCTCAAAATCACTCCTAACCCACACAGGAAGCCAGCATGAGGCTGCTCACACAGGGGCAATGTTCATACTTCTTTGCCTTTGTTAAAACTCTGGCAGCAGCATTCCCCCTCAAGGTCAGAGCAGACCTCTGTCATTCTCTCTCATCTCTCCCTATACTATATACCTGTCCTGGATTCTTTACGCTGATGAAATATAATATTCTATTTGTTTAATATGAGTTTCTCCATATTCCCTCCTCTTTCTCCCTCTCTCTCTTCCCTCTCCTTCCCCTCTCTTGTTCCCCCCCTCTCTCTCTCCCTCCCCCTTTCTCTCCCCCCTCTCTCTCAGCTCATTGTTCTGCAGAAATGCCTCCCTTTCACTCTGAGTTTCTTTGGAAACCCCAGAACAGCACACTGAGTGAGGGAAGGAGGGAGATAAAGAGAGAGGGAGAAGTGTAGAGAAAGAGAGCAGAGATAAAGAAAAGGTAAAATAGGGGGGAAAGGGATTCATGAAAGGAGAGAGAGTGAGGGAGAGAGTTGGAGAGAGTGAGAGGGAGGGAGAGAGAGAGTTGGTGAGAGTATGAGGAAGGGAGAGAGAGTTGGTGAGAGTATGAAGGAGGTTTAGAAATTGGGGAGTCAGGAGTCAGAGGTATTTTAGACTGGAGACTGCATTGCTGCCCTATTCCTCCCTCAAAAGAGAGAAAGGGGGCTCCCTCACCCCTGAGAGAAAGGTGCTTCCTCCCTCACCCCTAAGAGAAAGGGGCTCCCTCCTTCACCCCTGAGAGAAAGGGGGCTCTCTCCCTCCCTCACCCCCTGAGAGAAAGGGGGCTCTCTCCCTCCCTCACCCCCTGAGAGAAAGGGGCTTGCTCCCTCCCTCCTTCACCCCTGAGAGAAAGGGGGCTCTCTCCCTCACTCCCTGAGAGAAAGGGGGCTCCCTTCCTCAGTCCCCGAGAGAAAGGGGGCTCCCTCCCTCACCCCTGAGAGAAAGGGGCTCCCTCCTTCACCCCTGAGAGAAAGGGGCTCCTCCGTCCCTCACCCCTGAGAGAAAGGGGCTCCTCCCTCACTCCCTCAGAGAAAGGGGATCCCTCCCTCACTCCCCGAGAGAAAGGGGGCTCCCTCCCTCACGCCCTGAGAGAAAGGGGGCTCCCTCCAGGCCAGTCCAGGGCAGGGCAGCTTGAAGCTCCAGAATCCTGCTCTCCAGTGTGTGTGTCTTTAAAGAAAGTGCTGTGTATCTGCTGGTGCCCCACTGTCTCTATTCACTGTGTGCTGGTGCTCGGGCCTGAGCCCCACTGTCTCTATTCACTGTGTGCTGGTGCTCGGGCCTGAGCCCCACTGTCTCTATTCACTGTGTGCTGGTGCTCGGAGCGAGCCCCACTGTCTCTATTCACTGTGTGCTGGTGCTCGGGCCGAGCCCCACTGTCTCTATTCACTGTGTGCTGGTGCTGGGGCGAGCCCCACTGTCTCTATTCACTGTGTGCTGGTGCTCGGGCCTTGAGCCCCACTGTCTCTATTCACTGTGTGCTGGTGCTCGGGCCGAGCCCCACTGTCTCTATTCACTGTGTGCTGGTGCTCGGAGCCCCACTGTCTCTATTCACTGTGTGCTGGTGCTCGAGCCGAGCCCCACTGTCTCTATTCACTGTGTGCTGGTGCTCGGAGCGCGAGCCCCACTGTCTCTATTCACTGTGTGCTGGTGCTCGGAGCGAGCCCCACTGTCTCTATTCACTGTGTGCTGGTGCTCGGAGCCGAGCCCCACTGTCTCTATTCACTGTGTGCTGGTGCTCGGAGCCGAGCCCCACTGTCTCTATTCACTGTGTGCTGGTGCTCGGAGCGCGAGCCCCACTGTCTCTATTCACTGTGTGCTGGTGCTCGGAGCGCGAGCCCCACTGTCTCTATTCACTGTGTGCTGGTGCTCGGAGCGCGAGCCCCACTGTCTCTATTCACTGTGTGCTGGTGCTCGGAGCGCGAGCCCCACTGTCTCTATTCACTGTGTGCTGGTGCTCGGAGCGCGAGCCCCACTGTCTCTATTCACTGTGTGCTGGTGCTCGGAGCGCGAGCCCCACTGTCTCTATTCACTGTGTGCTGGTGCTCGGAGCGCGAGCCCCACTGTCTCTATTCACTGTGTGCTGGTGCTCGGAGCGCGAGCCCCACTGTCTCTATTCACTGTGTGCTGGTGCTCGGAGCGCGAGCCCCACTGTCTCTATTCACTGTGCAGTACAATAGCTCTGCTCACTGAGCTCACAGCAGCAGTGCTGTTGATGTTTCTGACAGCTGGGAGATGTTTTGGCTCAGTTAATACAGACGTGTGCTTTCACACAGAGCTGCTCTGACCAATACTGCCTTTATAATCACACGAGTGTGTTATACCTTAAGAGGCAGTCTTATATACATTGATATTATAGCAATATTACACGTGCAGAATGAGAGTCAACTTCAATTCAGGTGCAACATATTTATTTTGCTTCCACTTGTTGGTCTCTGCAAAATAATGTTTTCATATAATCACCATTGAGTTTTCTAACATCAACAGTCTATGATACGGCTGCCAGTGAGCCTTAGAACGCCACCTACTGACGGGATGCCACCATTACAATTATATTGTAGCGTGCACGGGGGAAGGCAGCAGGAGGGCTGGTAGGTGACGTAATCACACACAAAGACATAAGCCCGATATACGCTCCTTGCAAGGGAGCCGGCTCTTTTGTACAGCGGTATTGGCGCTATGCTTTAGTGCAAGAGGTCCCGGGTTCGCGCATGCCCTCCGCCTGTGTGTGGATTTACTTGCCCTGTGTGATGCTCCTGCCTGTGGAAACCAGGATCGCTACATTGGTTTTAGAAGTGGGATGTGGAGACCAGTCAGGAAGGAACCTGAAGATGAGTCCACTGGAAGGATGGGGACCGCTGGCCGAACAGGAGCCGTATTGCGGCAGGCGGAGTGCTGTAAAGACCCCCCCAGTTTAATGGGAAAGTGGACTGGGACGTATTCCATGCCCAGTTCAATCTGGTGGCCCACCTGGAAAGATGGACCAAGGAGGAGAAGGCTCTCCAACTTGCCGGGTGTTTGGTGGAGGATGTGCTACCCTGCCTGCTCACTCTGGCTCCGGAACAGCAGGCTTCGGGGCACTGAGTGAGGCACTCCGGAGCTGGTTTGGCAGCAGCCAACAGCCAGGGCTGCTGCGCAGTGAGCTCCGGGGAAGGACTCGGAAGCCGGGCGAGACCTTCCGTGAGCTAGCCTCGACGCTAGAGGTCTTGACACGTCGTGCCTTTGCCCACATGCGTCCCACGGTGCAGGAAGAGCTGGCCAGGGACCAGTTTGTTGAGGCCATCGGGACCGGAGAACTGTGGGCGCAGGTGCGACTCCTCCGGTCCCACAGCCTCCGGGAAGCAGTTGAACTGGCGTACGAGAGGGAGGTGGTCTGAGCCACGGAGTGGCGGGAACCCGTGGGACGGGGTCCACCACGAGTCCGGACAGCGCAGCTAGAGATAGAGGAGGCTGTGCCATGTGAGGGGCCGCCTGACTGGCTCCCCGAGGTCGTCGATTTTATCAGGGCGGCAGCGACCCAGAGCTCGGGAGTCAGTCCGCGACCACCCCTCTTGTGCTGGAGATGTGGACAGCCTGGCCATCGGCACGCTGAGTGTCCAGAGAGTCGCCGTGCTGTGAACACCAGCAACCCTCTGCCAGCGTCGGGAAATCTCCAGGGGTCCGCTTAACAGGGGGAAAGTGGACCCCGCAAAGAAACCCCGTCACAGGTGAGCAGGATCCCTCGGTGATGGTGGTCGGGAGGACCACCGTGGACAACCATTGCCATGGCATGGTCTCTGTGGAGGGAGTGACCTGCACCGCCTTGGTGGATACCGGTTCGACAGTAACCATCGTGCGGTCAGACGTCTTGAAAAGGCATCAAGGGAGACCGTGGCTGATGGAGGGAACCACTGCCCGGGTATGGACTGCGATGGGGGAGCTGGTACCGATGGAGGAAAAAGGAAAAGTGACGATCCGCATTGGGGGGCAGTTGCTAGAGCACCCCGTGTGGATGGCCCCAGTCCAGGACGCCTGCATCCTTGGACTGGATTTCCTCCGTTGCATCGGGGCCCGGGTGGACTTACGAGCGGGGGTGTTGCGTATTTCTGGAGGTCCAGCCCTTACCCTGGCTGGACCTAGAACATTGGGTCCGTCAGCCAAAGGAGACCAGCCACGTTGGTATTCGGCCAGCCACCTGACACAGAGGTACTTCCCCCTGGACCCGAGTACGCCCGGAGGCTCCAGGACCAGCTGGACACTGCCCACGACTTTGCCTGGGTGCAACACCAGGCAGCAGGCTGCTGCCAGATACGGAACTATGACACTCGGGTGAAGGGGAGGCCGTTTCGGGCAGGGGAGCTGGTTTGGGTATTCCAGCCCGAACCCAGGCGGGGCCATTGCCTGAAACTGGACAGCATCTGGATGGGGCCCTGTCGGGTGTTGGAGCCTCTGGGAGAGGTAATCTACCGGGTCCAGATTCTCCGCGGTGGTCTGAGGGTGGTGCTCCATCGCAACCGGCTTGCTCCCTACTGTGGACCGGCCAGCGATGCGCAGGGGACCGTGGACGCACCTGCTGGTCTACCCTGTGGCCTGCCTGCCGGAGCCACCCCACCAGTGGACTCTCCCAGTCCGACAGCTACCCTGCAAAGAGCTGTTGCACCAAGGACACAGAGGGTGAGAACCAGACCCCGCCGTTTTCGAGATTGAGGAGCCTCTCGGGACGACGAGGACTAGATGGGGGCTGTGTAATGGCGGGTGCCGCCCACTTCTCCTAGCAGGGACTTTCCAGGATCCCTGGGCTGGGGAGTTTCCCATCACCATCTGCCTGTACTTTCCCTCACCAACTGTCAGGCAGGGTATTTCCAGCCATGTGCGGATTGGCTCCCCTCCAGCTCCCCTATAAAAGGGGCTGTGAGCAGGACCTCGGTGTTAGCCTGGAGAAAAAGGAACTGTTACAAGAACCTGGATTGTTTAAATTAGTTATTTTGTTTGATTTATTTGTGTTACTTTAGACAACTCTCTTTAGGTTCCTTCTTGACATCGCTACATTGGTGTCGGAAGTGGACGCAGGTGGCTCGGTACGCACTCGTCGGACTGTAGCCTGGTTAGCAAGTCCGGGACGGACTTGAGGCTGGCAGGGGAGAGCGTAGCGTCCACAGGGGAGGCAGCAGCAGGGCTGGTTGGTGATGTAATCGCACACAAAGACATAAGCCCGATATACGCTCCTTGCAAGGGAGCCGGCTCTTTTGTTCAGCGGTATCGGCGCTATGCTTTAGTACGAGAGGTCCCGGGTTCGCGCCCGCCCTCCGCCTGTGTGTGGATTCCTATTCCCTGTTCTGATTGCTCCTTTATCTAATTTCCATTTGTGACCCCTGGTCCTTGTTTCTTTTTTCAGGTCGAAAAAGTCTAGTGGGTCGACATTGTCAATACCTTTTAGAATTTTGAATGCTTGAATCAGATCACCGCGCAGTCATCTTTGTTCAAGACTGAACAGATTCAATTCTTTGAGCCTGTCTACATGTGACATGCCTTTTAAACTGGGGATAATTCTGGTTGCTTTTCTTTGCACTCTTTCTAGAGCAGCAATATCCTTTTTGTAACGAGGTGACCAGAACTGA
>CM060278.1:994342-1231842 GCA_030684275.1 Acipenser oxyrinchus oxyrinchus | reverse complement strand
GATCGGGCGGTCGAGTTGGCGGAGCAGTATCAGGCAGCGGAGCCAATGCCAGCAAGACTGCCTGGAAGGCGCACACCTACTGTATCACCCCCTCCGCTGGCTCCGGAGAGGGTGAAGGGACTGGGGGAGGGGGTAGACAGGTATTTGGACGGGGGGTGTCAGCGGGAGCTGGGACTGGGTGGGGTTACCCACGGGCTGCTGCGGTGTCGGACCGGGGTCTCGCGCGGCCACCTCACCGTCGAGCCCCTTTGATGGCTCCATTGTTTCCACCCCTTGTTGAAGCGTCGGGGCGAGAAACCAGCCTACCAAGGTGTTGGACGTGCAGGGAGGTGGGCCACCTCGCTCGGGATTGCCCCGTGATGGAGTGTGACCTCAGCCGACCAGGTAAGCATGTTCAATTACCTCAGTCACTTCAGCAGACGGGTTTTGTTATTCCTGTGACAGTGGAGGGTACAGAAACCCAGGCACTCTTGGACTCAGGGTGTGGTCAGTCCCTGGTACAGGAGAGCCTAATCTCACCAGGGCATAAGCAAATATTGGGACGGATGCATATTAAATGTATTCATGGGGATGTCCGGTCTTATCCTAAGGTTAGCATAACGGTGAAAATTGGCCAGCAGGTGACGTAGGTGCAGGTGGGGTTGTGTCCTCGATTGCCAGTACCGGTAGTTCTGTGGCGGGACTGTGGGCAGTTCAAGAGTTGGTTGGCTGCCCTGACGGCCCCGTCCTCCCTATTGGCTAAGAAAGAGTTTCAGGTGGGGGCGATTGGTGAAGAGTCTGGTGGGGAGGCTGCGGAGCCAGCGCAGGGGTCTGGTTCGGCTGCCTCCGCTCAGGACCGACCTGATCCCGAGCTGGAAGCCATGGGAGCTGATTTTTTAGCTCGTTCCTGTGACTTCCGACTCGAGCAAGGGCATGACGACGTGCTGGGCAGGCTCTTTGACCAAGCAGCGGTGGTTAATGGTCGGGTGGTCGAGCCTAGATGCGCCGCTACGTACTCTCACTTTGAAATTAATCGAGACCTTCTGTACCGTGTTGACAAATTGCCCCAGACCAGGGAAGTGTGTCACCAGTTGTTGATTCCTCAACCCATTAAGGAGGATTTACTGCGGCTGGCTCACGCTATTTTTTTGTCTGGTCATCTGGGAAGGGATAAGACTAAAGCAAGGCTTGTATCACGGTTCTACTGGATGGGGCTGGATGGTGACGTCAGACGTTTTTGCGAACGTTGTGGGGAGTGTCAGAAAGCCAGTCCTAGAGCCGTCCCACGAGCCCCACTGGTGCCGTTGCCCCTAGTGGAAGCTCCGTTTGAGCGTATTGGAATGGATTTGGTTGGGCCACTGGAGAGGAGTGCGGCGGGATACACACACCTATTGGTCATTCTGGATTACGCCACGCGTTATCCCGAGGCCATTCCCCTTCGCTCTGCCTCGGCCAAATCTGTTGCCAACGAGCTTGTGAAGGTCTTTTCCCGAGTCGGGATTCCCAAAGAAATACTAACCGACCAAGGCACCAACTTTATGTCCCGACTAATCCGCGGAACATGTAAGCTTTTGGGGATTAAGACCATTAGGACCTCGGTGTTTCATCCTCAGACCGATGGTCTTGTGGAGCGCTTTAATAAGACCCTTAAGAACATGTTGCGCAGATTTATTATTAGTGATGTGTGTTACTGGGACCAGCTGATTCCTCCCCTTCTCTTTGCTATCAGAGAGGTACCCCAGGCTTCCACGGGTTTTTCACCATTCGAGCTGCTGTATGGTCGGAGACCCCGGGGTGTGCTCGATCTGGTCAGAGAGATGTGGGAGGAACAGCAGGATAATTCGACCAATACTGTCCGGTATGTGTTGGACCTGCGCAAACGTCTTGAGTCTGTTGGAAAATGGGCGCATGACAATTTCCTGCAGGCTCAGCACAATCAGGAGACCCAATATAAGAGGGGGGCCTGGTTACGCACATTTCAGCTGGGGGATAAGGTGCTTCTGTTGTTACCCAGCTCTGAGTCTAAACTTCTGGCTAAGTGGCAAGGACCTTTTGAGGTTACACGCCGGATTGGGACGGTGGATTATGAGATCTGCCAGCCGGAGCGACGAAGAGAGAAACACATTTATCATGTGAACCTCTTGAAGCCCTGGTTGCAACCGGAGGCGTTGGTAGTGGCGCAGGCAGATGACGTCACCGACCTGGGACCTGATCTTTCTGTGTTGGCGAAAACAGGGTCGGTACAGATTGCAGATAATCTGACACCAACACAGAAATGTCAGGCTCGGGCACTGGTGACGGAATTTCCTGATATGTTTTCTCCCGTCCCGGGGCAGACTCGAGTAGCCCATCATCACATTGAAGTTGAGCCGGGGGCGCCAGTTTGCCAGAGGCTATACCGTATACCGGAATGTAAAAGACAGGTAATAAAACGGAGATTGATGAGATGCTGAGACTGGGGTTAATAGAAGAGTCCCAAAGTGACTGGAACAGTCCTATTGTTTTAGTGGATAAGCCAGACGGGTCAACTCAGTTTTGCATTGACTTCAGACAAGTTAACCCTTTGCTGTCCTATGTCAGGAAGTAATGTTAAAACTTTACAATGCATTAGTAAGACCTCATCTAGAATATTGTGTTCAGTTCTGGTCACCTCGTTACAAAAAGGATATTGCTACTCTAGAAAGAGTGCGAAGAAGAGCAACCAGAATTATCCCGGGTTTAAAAGGCATGTCGTATACAGACAGGCTAAAAGAATTGAATCTATTCAGTCGTGAACAAAGCTCTGATTCAAACATTCAAAATCCTAAAAGGTGTAGACAATGTCGACCCTGGGGACTTTTTTGACCTGAAAAAAGTAACAAGGACCAGGGGTCACAAATGAAGATTAGATGAAGGGGCATTCAGAATAGAAAATAGGAGGCACTTTTTTACACAGAGAATTGTGAGGGTCTGGAACCAACTCCCCAGTAATGTTGTTGAAGCTGACACCCTGGGATCCTACAATGTATTAACACAAAAGAACAGACATGAAATAAACAATGATATTTGTGAGTCTTGCCCTGTGGCAAGGTGTTACAAACTCTGCAGCTGTTACTGCTCCCTCTCTCCTGTCCCCCAGAAAGACCTGTAGTTTCTCCTCTTGGCTCTGGAGCAGAAAGCCCTCTATTCTGTCTGCCAGCCCGTGATAAAGAGAAAGAATGGATGCTGTAAATCTCCCTCCCGATCAGAAAGGGCACCGGGTAAGGTTGGTAGTGCACTTCCCCATAGACGGGTTGACTCGACGGTGGGTGGAAACCGGAAGTCGGACATCTTGGGGAAACTCCATTACGATCAGATACGAGCAGGGTATGTTTGTTTTTGTACGGGTTTGTTTTTTGTGTCACACAGAGGAGGGCAGAGCCAGCCCAACCAACTGAGCATTACCCTTACCTCACGACACAAGCCTCACCTCACGACACAAGCCTCACCTCACCACACAAGCCTCACCTCACCACACAAGCCTCACCTCACCACACAAGCCTCACCTCACGACACAAGCCTCACCTCACCACACAAGCCTCACCTCACGACACAAGCCTCACCTCACCACACAAGCCTCACCTCACGACACAAGCCTCACCTCACGACACAAGCCTCACCTCACGACACAAGCCTCACCTCACGACACAAGCCTCACCTCACGACACAAGCCTCACCTCACCACACAAGCCTCACCTCACGACACAAGCCTCACCTCACCACACAAGCCTCACCTCACGACACAAGCCTCACCTCACCACACAAGCCTCACCTCACGACACAAGCCTCACCTCACCACACAAGCCTCACCTCACGACACAAGCCTCACCTCACACACAAGCCTCACCTCACGACACAAGCCTCACCTCACGACACAAGCCTCACCTCACGACACAAGCCTCACCTCACGACACAAGCCTCACCTCACACACAGCCTCACCTCACACACAAGCCTCACCTCACGACACAAGCCTCACCTCACGACACAAGCCTCACCTCACGACACTAGCCTCACCTCACGACACAAGCCTCACCTCACGACACAAGCCTCACCTCACCACACAAGCCTCACCTCACGACACAAGCCTCACCTCACCACACAAGCCTCACCTCACGACACAAGCCTCACCTCACGACACAAGCCTCACCTCACGACACAAGCCTCACCTCATGACACAAGCCTCACCTCACGACACAAGCCTCACCTCACGACACAAGCCTCACCTCACGACACAAGCCTCACCTCACGACACAAGCCTCACCTCACGACACAAGCCTCACCTCACGACACAAGCCTCACCTCACGACACAAGCCTCACCTCACGACACAAGCCTCACCTCACGACACAAGCCTCACCTCACGACACAAGCCTCACCTCACGACACAAGCCTCACCTCACGACACAAGCCTCACCTCATGACACAAGCCTCACCTCACGACACAAGCCTCACCTCACGACACAAGCCTCACCTCACGACACAAGCCTCACCTCACGACACAAGCCTCACCTCACGACACAAGCCTCACCTCACGACACAAGCCTCACCTCACGACACAAGCCTCACCTCACGACACAAGCCTCACCTCACGACACAAGCCTCACCTCACGACACAAGCCTCACCTCATGACACAAGCCTCACCTCACGACACAAGCCTCACCTCATGACACAAGCCTCACCTCACGACACAAGCCTCACCTCATGACACAAGCCTCACCTCACGACACAAGCCTCACCTCATGACACAAGCCTCACCTCACGCACACAAGCCTCACCTCACGACACAAGCCTCACCTCATGACACAAGCCTCACCTCACGACACAAGCCTCACCTCATGACACAAGCCTCACCTCACGACACAAGCCTCACCTCACGACACAAGCCTCACCTCATGACACAAGCCTCACCTCATGACACAAGCCTCACCTCATGACACAAGCCTCACCTCATGACACAAGCCTCACCTCACTGACACAAGCCTCACCTCATGACACAAGCCTCACCTCATGACACAAGCCTCACCTCATGACACAAGCCTCACCTCATGACACAAGCCTCACCTCATGACACAAGCCTCACCTCATGACACAAGCCTCACCTCATGACACAAGCCTCACCTCATGACACAAGCCTCACCTCATGACACAAGCCTCACCTCATGACACAAGCCTCACCTCATGACACAAGCCTCACCTCATGACACAAGCCTCACCTCATGACACAAGCCTCACCTCATGACACAAGCCTCACCTCATGACACAAGCCTCACCTCATGACACAAGCCTCACCTCATGACACAAGCCTCACCTCATGACACAAGCCTCACCTCATGACACAAGCCTCACCTCACGACACAAGCCTCACCTCATGACACAAGCCTCACCTCATGACACAAGCCTCACCTCATGACACAAGCCTCACCTCATGACACAAGCCTCACCTCATGACACAAGCCTCACCTCATGACACAAGCCTCACCTCATGACACAAGCCTCACCTCATGACACAAGCCTCACCCCACGACACAAGCCTCACCTCATGACACAAGCCTCACCTCACCACACAAGCCTCACCTCACCACACAAGCCTCACCTCACCACACAAACCTCACCTCATGACACAAGCCTCACCTCATGACACAAGCCTCACCTCATGACACAAGCCTCACCTCATGACACAAGCCTCACCTCATGACACAAGCCTCACCCCACGACACAAGCCTCACCTCATGACACAAGTCTCACTTCACTACACAAGCCTCACCTCACTACACAAGCCTCACCTCATGACACAAGCCTCACCTCATGACACAAGCCTCACCTCATGACACAAGCCTCACCCCACGACACAAGCCTCACCTCATCACACAAGTCTCACATCACTACACAAGCCTCACCTCACGACTCAAGCCTCACCTCTCGACACAAGCCTCACCTCACCACACAAGCCTCACCTCATGACACGCACAACCACCCCGCTGAAAGCAAGAGCACATGTTCATGCGTGGATTGGATTGTTCTTGTTTTGTAAGCCAGCCGTGTTCCCCGATACCGTTGCTGGTAGAGGGGCGGTTCATTTTGTTTGTATTAAATAAACACAGACGTTTTGGGAGTTTAGTACTGTTTGGACCATGCCTTTGTTACCACACCACACTCATCTGACGACACAGCCTGAGGGAGTATCGATCTCAGCTCTCTGTACCTCTCTCAGTGGAGGATGAAGTGGGTCTCAGTCTCAATCTCTTCTCTGCATCTCTGGGTAGAGAGTTGCTTCTCTCTGGGTCTCCACTGTTCTCAGTGCTGCCCGTTTCAATAGCCAGCTTGTGGTCACTGATTCAGTATTAATTACTAGGTGTTTGTGTTTGGGGTTCTTGATGAGAATTGGATAGTCTGCCACAATGTATTCTCTGTTTAGAGAACTGTAGAGGTGGAGTTTTCTATTAATGGCAGTTTTGGAGGAGAGGGATGCATGTAGGAGTGCATGGCATCCTCTCTCTGTGTGCACAGTGCAGGAGGTCTGGCTCCTCTCTCAGCAGGCTGGGGGATGAAGGTCAGGGGATAAAGAGCATCGCTGGAGGGAGAGAGAGGCACTGTAAATATTTCATCAAAGAGAAGAGCCACAGGCTGCAGCCCTCTCTGCATTACTGCAGTATCCATGGTAAACACACAGCAAGTTTAGTATCCCCCAGTATGAGACAGAACCATTGCAGTGACACTGTCTGTCTGTCTGCATTTGGGAAGGGTATAGTTAGCACACCGTGGCCCCACTCAGTATAATACAGAACCACTGCTGTGCTATGGGTTTTCTAAACTCAAAGTGTTAAACGTCAATGTTTGTCCTGTGAAGGGCGGGGGGAGAGGTGTGAGAGAGAGGCGCCGATTGTCCCCCTGTTTAAACAACTTGTCACCGAGCTGTCCCCTCGGGACCCCAGAGTAATCTATCACCCATCATCTTCCTGACTGCCTGCGACCCCCAACCCCTGACCTCCCAACCCCGCCGTGGAAACGTTCCCACGCTGGCCCTCACTGATGTCATCACCATGGAGACACCAGTGGTCAGCGGTGGCAGATGGCCAGTTTTGGGGACAAAGAGTAGGAACAGGCTGGGGAGGGTGGAAGAGGGGGGCTAATAAGGCCAATTGTGATCCTCCTCCTGCTCCCTCCCCAGTTTAATTTAGTCCTTGAATAAGGATTACAAAGCAGTTTTACTGCAGGAATTCCATTCTAATCCGTAGAAACATGAGCAGCGATGCAGGCAATGACACAAAGCAGTGAGACCGGACACACTGTATGTGATAGAAATATACTGACGCCTTCCCTATAAAACTGATACCACTTTTCAGAGTGGCCCATAATGCCAGCTTGAAGCAGTCATTACAAGAAGCTGCCTGAATCAAGATCAACGGAGGTTATTGTTTTATTATTATATTATAAGTCCCCCATTGGAACCAATTAGCAGCAACTACACTGATGATTTCACTGAGAGTGTGGATCTCACACTCAGAATGTCATTGACAAGGAATTCTACATGTTTAAACCACAACAGAATCTACACAAACAGATTCAGTGTGTTAATATTAGCTTTTCATCTGTTGTTTATTTAGATTTAATGACTTATAATGTTTCTAAGTATTCGGTGGCTACCTCTAATCAAGGTGAGAGGGAACTGTCTCTGCAGTCTTTGTATGACAGACCCCCTGACACAGCACAGAGTGCGAGAGAAATGCACTCTCAACGTGAATAGAGGAGCCACCGGACACTTAGAAACATGCGGACGAGCTGTGGAGGGAGAGAGAGACGATGTGCCGGTTTTGAACCTACTGAAATACAAGATCCTTCCTGGGTTTGAATGGATGCCCAATTTAGAATGGCAGAACAATATTTCATCAAATTCACTCCAGTGACTGCTTTTGAATCTCTTTATTTCCTGTTACTTATTTCCGCCCATATAGTGATCTAAAACTGCTGTTACAATGTAATTCTAGCACAGTCTAGTCTAGTGATCTCAAAATGCAGTGACAATGTAATTCTAGTACAGTCTAGTCTAGTGATCTCAAACTGCAGTTATAATGTAATTATAATGGTCTAGTCTAGTGATCTCAAACTGCAGTTACAATGCAATTCTAGTACAGTCTACTGATATTAAACTGGAATTGTAATTTAAAGTCTATTGGTCTTAAAGTCTTAAACTGTTCCAGTACAATGTAGTGATGTTGAACTACAGTTACAATGATATTCAGTGTCTGTATGTCCTCTTGTTTACGGGGGGATGCCCAGTTTAGAATGGCAGAACAATATTTCATCAAATTCACTCCAGTGACTGCTTTTGAATCTCTTTATTTCCTGTTACTTTCTGGTCCTGCACAGTAGTTGCTATAATCGTTTATTTATATGACCGGTGCAGTCCAAAAACACTGGAGTATTATACTGTAGTACATACTGCAGTAGACTATAGTACACTGGAGTGTTATACTGTAGTATATACTGCAGTAGACTGTAGTACACTGGAGTGTTATACTGTAGTATATACTGCAGTAGACTATAGTACACTGGAGTGTTATACTGTAGTATATACTGCAGTAGACTGTAGTACGCTGGAGTGTTATACTGTAGTATATACTGCAGTAGACTGTAGTACACTGGAGTGTTATACTGTAGTATATACTGCAGTAGACTGTAGTACACTGGAGTGTTATACTGTAGTATATACTGCAGTAGACTATAGTACACTGGAGTATTATACTGTAGTATATACTGCAGTAGACTATAGTACACTGGAGTGTTATACTGTAGTACATACTGCAGTAGACTGTAGTACACTGGAGTATTATACTGTAGTATATACTGCAGTAGACTGTAGTACGCTGGAGTGTTATACTGTAGTATATACTGCAGTAGACTGTAGTACACTAGTGTATTATACTGTAGTATATACTGCAGTAGACTGTAGTACACTGGAGTGTTATACTGTAGTATATACTGCAGTAGACTGTAGTACACTGGAGTGTTATACTGTAGTATATACTGCAGTAGACTGTAGTACACTGGAGTGTTATACTGTAGTACATACTGCAGTAGACTGTAGTACACTGGAGTGTTATACTGTAGTATATACTGCAGTAGACTATAGTACACTGGAGTATTATACTGTAGTATATACTGCAGTAGACTATAGTACACTGGAGTGTTATACTGTAGTATATACTGCAGTAGACTGTAGTACACTGGAGTGTTATACTGTAGTATATACTGCAGTAGACTGTAGTACACTGGAGTATTATACTGTAGTATATACTGCAGTAGACTATAGTACACTGGAGTGTTATACTGTAGTATATACTGCAGTAGACTGTAGTACACTGGAGTATTATACTGTAGTATATACTGCAGTAGACTGTAGTACGCTGGAGTGTTATACTGTAGTATATACTGCAGTAGACTGTAGTACACTAGTGTATTATACTGTAGTATATACTGCAGTAGACTGTAGTACACTGGAGTGTTATACTGTAGTATATACTGCAGTAGACTGTAGTACACTGGAGTGTTATACTGTAGTATATACTGCAGTAGACTGTAGTACACTGGAGTGTTATACTGTAGTATATACTGCAGTAGACTGTAGTACACTGGAGTGTTATACTGTAGTACATACTGCAGTAGACTGTAGTACACTGGAGTGTTCTTGGACGTATGCTATGGTATTTGTTTACTTGGGTTGTCACTGTGTCAGCTGGTTAGTGGTATAAATAATGTTCACAGATTCCTATGAATTCCAGTTGGATTAGCTGTCATTCCCAGAGCATTCCAGTCTGAGGAGGCCTCGTATATACAGGTACCACTTTGAACGCCACCATAGTAAATACAAACTGCACAATTCTCTGACCACGGGAGGCATATTACCTGCAGTAATTCTTTTATAAAAGTGTAGCACGGGAGATTTGAAGGTGACTTTGCACTTCCCCCCATGCTTTCCCCTTGGTTATACGATACATTTACATAGTTTACCCCGGTTTGCCTTGATTTTTTAATATGCTTTACCAATTCTTGCTGATGCTTTACTATGCGTTCACTGTGCTTTATTACACTGTGCTGTGGTTTATCACACTGTGCTGTGTTTTCACTGTGCTGTGCTTTCACTGTGCTTTATTACACTGTACTGTGCTTTCACTGTGCTTTATTACACTGTGTTGTGCTTTCACTGTGCTTTATTACACTGTGCTATGCTTTCACTGTGCTTTATTACACTGTGCTGTGCTTTCACTGTGCTTTATTACACTGTGCTGTGTTTCACTGTGCTTTATTACACTGTGCTGTGCTTTCACTGTGCTGTATTACACTGTGCTGTGCTTTCACTATGCTTTATTACACTGTGCTGTGCTTTCACTGTGCTTTATTACACTGTGCTGTGCTTTCACTGTGCTTTATTACACTGTGCTGTGCTTTCACTGTGCTTTATTACACTGTGCTGTGCTTTCACTGTGCTTTATTACACTGTGCTGTGCTTTCACTGTGCTTTATTACACTGTACTGTGCTTTCACTATGCTTTATTACACTGTGTTGTGCTTTCACTGTGCTTTATTACACTGTGCTGTGCTTTCACTATGCTTTATTACACTGTGCTGTGCTTTCACTGTGCTTTATTACACTGTGCTGTGCTTTCACTGTGCTGTGCTTTCACTGTGTTTTAGTACACTGTGCTGTGCTTTCACTGTGTTTTATTACACTGTGCTGTGCTTTCACTGTGCTTTATTACACTGTGCTGTGCTTTCACTGTGTTTTAGTACACTGTGCTGTGCTTTCACTGTGTTTTATTACACTGTGCTGTGCTTTCACTGTGTTTTATTACACTGTGCTGTGCTTTCACTGTGTTTTAGTATACTGTGCTGTGCTTTCACTGTGGTGTGCTTTCACTGTGCTTTATTACACTGTGCTGTGCTTTCAGTGTGGTGTGCTTTCACTGTGCTTTATTACACTGTGCTGTGCTTTCACTGTGTTTTATTACACTGCGCTGTGCTTTCACTGTGCTTTATTACACTGTGCTGTGCTTTCACTGTGCTTTATTACACTGTGCTGTGCTTTCACTGTGCTTTATTACACTGTGCTGTGCTTTCACTGTGCTTTATTACACTGTGCTGTGCTTTCACTGTGCTTTATTACACTGTGCTGTGCTTTCACTGTGCTTTATTACACTGTGCTGTGCTTTCACTGTGCTTTATTACACTGTGCTGTGCTTTCACTGTGCTTTATTACACTGTGCTGTGCTTTCACTGTGCTTTATTACACTGTGCTGTGCTTTCACTGTGCTTTATTACACTGTGCTGTGCTTTCACTGTGCTTTATTACACTGTGCTGTGCTTTCACTGTGCTTTATTACACTGTGCTGTGCTTTCACTGTGCTTTATTACACTGTGCTGTGCTTTCACTGTGCTTTATTACACTGTGCTGTGCTTTCACTGTGCTTTATTACACTGTGCTGTGCTTTCACTGTGCTTTATTACACTGTGCTGTGCTTTCACTGTGCTTTATTACACTGTGCTGTGCTTTCACTGTGCTTTATTACACTGTGCTGTGCTTTCACTGTGCTTTATTACACTGTGCTGTGCTTTCACTGTGCTTTATTACACTGTGCTGTGCTTTCACTGTGCTTTATTACACTGTGCTGTGCTTTCACTGTGCTTTATTACACTGTGCTGTGCTTTCACTGTGTTTTAGTACACTGTGTTGTGCTTTCACTGTGTTTTATTACACTGTGCTGTGCTTTCAGTGTGGTGTGCTTTCACTGTGCTTTATTACACTGTGCTGTGCTTTCACTGTGCTTTATTACACTGTGCTGTGCTTTCACTGTGTTTTAGTACACTGTGCTGTGCTTTCACTGTGGTGTGCTTTCACTGTGCTTTATTACACTGTGCTGTGCTTTCACTGTGCTTTAATGCACTGTGCTGTGCTTTCACTGTGTTTTATTACACTGTGCTGTGCTTTCACTGTGCTTTATTACACTGTGCTGTGCTTTCACTGTGCTTTATTACACTGTGCTGTGCTTTCACTGTGCTTTATTACACTGTGCTGTTCTTTCACTGTGCTTTATTACACTGTGCTGTGCTTTCACTGTGCTTTAATGCACTGTGCTGTGCTTTCACTGTGTTTTATTACACTGTGCTGTGCTTTCACTGTGTTTTATTACACTGTGCTGTGCTTTCACTGTGCTTTATTACACTGTGCTGTGCTTTCACTGTGCTTTATTACACTGTGCTGTTCTTTCACTGTGCTTTATTACACTGTGCTGTGCTTTCACTGTGCTTTAATGCACTGTGCTGTGCTTTCACTGTGTTTTATTACACTGTGCTGTGCTTTCACTGTGTTTTATTACACTGCGCTGTGCTTTCACTGTGCTTTATTACACTGTGCTGTGCTTTCACTGTGCTTTATTACACTGTGCTGTGCTTTCACTGTGCTTTATTACACTGTGCTGTGCTTTCACTGTGCTTTATTACACTGTGCTGTGCTTTCACTGTGCTTTATTACACTGTGCTGTGCTTTCACTGTGCTTTATTACACTGTGCTGTGCTTTCACTGTGCTGTGCTTTCACTATGGGAACCTTTTATATGTTACATACTTAAAGCACAAGACATACTGAAGTATTTTGTTCAAACAGTATTTACTATGGTCTCTGTATTTTAATGCAACCTTATATTTCAAAATATGCATTTATTATTTACTGCTGATGACTGCATTGACTATATAACCACAGTAATGACTGTAACCATCTTGTGGAAAGTCCTGCAGTATAATTACACTGTGCAACAATTTACTCCATTTTACAGCAAATTGCACTATTTACTGACACTGAGGGAATTATATGGGAGTGTGAGATTGAACAGGATTGTGGGGCACTGTCTGTCTGTCTGTCTGTCTGACTGTCAGTCTGACTATCTGTCTGCCTGCAGCTTCAATGAAGCTAAACTGTAGAAGAATGTAGTAAACTAACACAGACACCAATAAGAAGGAATGATATTGCTGTGTCAAACTGAACAGGGTGGTTGTGGGGCACTCTGTCTGTCTGCAGCTTTAATGAAACTAAACTCCTTTCAGAATGCAGTAAACTAACACAGACCCCATGAAGGAATGATATAGAAGTGCAGTGCTGGACAGGACTGTGGGACACAGTCTGCAGCTTTAATACAACTAAACCAAATAAGAATGAAGGAAACTAACACACACCAACTTGTAACTATATTAGGAAGACCCGGTATGTCTGTCTCTGTGGTTTTAACTTGTTTTAAAAAGTGTACAGTTAATAAATACAGACTTTTAAGGGATAAAAACTATATGCTGTATGACATGTACTGGTATGCAGGTGTCTCACATTTCCAAATGGAATCTGGAGCTCTTCGAATGATGGGGTCTTATTGCCCTGGTCAGCTACTGACCCCTTCTCTCCTGCTCTCCCCCGGCCCATTCCCAGAAATGCCTTGAATAGAGCCATCTGCCGCCTCCGGCTCACAGCATTGAGAGCGCGTAGAGCAGCGCTTATTCTGGGCCGGTAATCAATCAAGGCTGATCAATACCCTCCCTGCTGGGGAGACACTGCTGAACTCGCCAGCTCTTTCTACTGCAGGATAATAACGTTTAGTGAGGGAGGGAGGGAGGGGAGCTGGATATAGGGGAGGTCTGGGAAAATGAACTTTCACTGCCTGTCCCGCAGATTGACAAATCAATTCACGCTCCATATCGTAATTTCACAAAACAAACTTTGTTATTTTGATGTTTGATCTATGAACCTTGTTTTTTTTGGGAACGGGGACGGCTGGATTCTTAAAATGTGGCAACAGAATTTTAATCCTCCCCTCCGCCCATATAGTGATCTAAAACTGCAGTTACAATGTAATTCTAGTACAGTCTAGTCTAGTGATCTCAAACTGTAGTTACAATGTAATTCTAGTACAGTCTAGTCTAGTGATCTCAAACTGCAGTTACAATGTAATTATAATAGTCTAGTCTAGTGATCTCAAACTGCAGTTACAATGCAATTCTAGTACAGTCTACTGATATTAAACTGGAATTGTAATTTAAAGTCTATTGGTCTTAAAGTCTTAAACTGTTCCAGTACAATATAGTGATGAATGATATTCAGTGTCTGTATGTCCTCTTGTTTACGGGAGGGCTAGTTTTAATGGAATTAGGCTTGGAGGGCAGGTTATTATTATTATTATTATTATTATTATATATATATATATATATATATATATATATATATATATATATATATATATATATATATATAGCTCAGAACTCAATGCACAACCGCCACAACAGCCACAATAGTAACAATATCATTAATGAATACAAATTCATTGAAATACATTTTTTTCACTACATTTCATATCCATTCATATATAATAAGACTATAATGCAAAATTCAATGCAATGGTTTGATAAGGCCATGCTGTAATTCAATGCACTGGTTTGATAAGGCCATGCTGTAATTCAATGCAATGGTTTGATAAGGCCATGCTGTAATTCAATGCAATGGTTTGATAAGGCCATGCTGTAATTCAATGCACTGGTTTGATAAGGCCATGCTGTAATTCAATGCAATGGTTTGATAAGGCCATGCTGTAATTCAATGCACTGGTTTGATAAGGCCATGCTGTAATTCAATGCAATGGTTTGATAAGGCCATGCTGTAATTCAATGCACTGGTTTGATAAGGCCATGCTGTAATTCAATGCACTGGTTTGATAAGGCCATGCTGTAATTCAATGCAATGGTTTGATAAGGCCATGCTGTAATTCAATGCACTGGTTTGATAAGGCCATGCTGTAATTCAATGCAATGGTTTGATAAGGCCATGCTGTAATTCAATGCAATGGTTTGATAAGGCCATGCTGTAATTCAATGCAATGGTTTGATAAGGCCATGCTGTAATTCAATGCACTGGTTTGATAAGGCCATGCTGTAATTCAATGCAATGGTTTGATAAGGCCATGCTGTAATTCAATGCAATGGTTTGATAAGGCCATGCTGTAATTCAATGCACTGGTTTGATAAGGCCATGCTGTAATTCAATGCAATGGTTTGATAAGGCCATGCTGTAATTCAATGCAATGGTTTGATAAGGCCATGCTGTAAGTGGATTGTCTCCATGCCTCAAGGAAGCTATCCTCAACGGCAGTTGATTTAATTAGCTGCACAGTGACACCTCCTGGTCATATTATGCATGTACTTCTACTGTATACAAACAGCATATAGAATATCATATACTATACAAAATATAGTACAGGGTGCTGTATGATACAAATTACATCTACGCCACAATTGAGAAGTCTGAGTGGCCACCCACGAGAGGGCTTACTGTCTACTCTGTGAAAATCAGCTTGTTTTGATGAACCACTCCAAATTTCTGGTCTTCACTTTTAAAAGTTTTTTAGCTGCACTATACTAAAGTAGCCTAGAGCGCCCCCTATGCGTGTATAATGCTGTCTGGTGCCTCCGCTTGAAAGGTTTCATAGCCCTGCGTTCAATAGTTTTCCAACAGCGTCAATACCGGCAGCAATACGCTATCCTCAAACTGCTCGTCAGGTGGAGCCATCACGCCTAGTCTGGCGCAGCATTGTTCCGCTTGGCTTCTATGTACAGGAACTGACGTAAGGGCATATCCTGCTGGATAATGGCCGCCGAGAAAGGCAGTATTAGTTTGTTTATCTTGTACT
Organism: Acipenser oxyrinchus oxyrinchus; assembly: GCA_030684275.1. NCBI lineage: Eukaryota > Metazoa > Chordata > Actinopteri > Acipenseriformes > Acipenseridae > Acipenser > Acipenser oxyrinchus. Next base: position 1,216,129 of record CM060278.1, on the reverse strand, counting down.
ACTAAAAATATTATAACAATAAAACCAAACTAACAAAAAATAACCGATCACAAGCAAACGGATTTTCAGCCAAATACGGAAAAGCGAAGAAGCGATTAAACGGACAGTGGGATTAAAATACACCAAGAAGGACTGTGGTTTCAAACACGTTGACAGAAATCGGATATTAAATATTAATATTCATATAATCATATCTACAACTGTAAGTATTGACTACGTTTTCCGTTGTCGTATAAAGTTTAGCAGACATCGGTTTACCTTGTGAATTAGCTTTTGCTGGTATACAAATATACAATTATTATAAAGTCCTGTTTTTGATAATATTGTAACGCTGGAGCTTCCTGGCCCTGATGCATGCCTCACTGTGTGACTCTGGACACATGCTCGTTGATATGATAGAGGTGTCGTGTAGTCAAGTTCAGCTAACACCTCTCTCCAAAGTCTGTCCTCCGCGAAAACTCTCATTCTACTGAGACTGAACTCCAGTCACCACACAGACTACTGCAAAGTATCTCGGTTGTGTTAAAGAACATAAGAACATAAGAAAGTTTACAAACGACTCGACTACAAGTCTGATTTTATATATATATATATATATATATATATATATATATATATATATATATATATATATATATAATAAAATCAGGCTTGTAGTCGAGTCGTCAAACCTCGAGTTCGAGTGTCAAGTGTTGAGTCCAAGACATCAGAGTCCAAGTCACGAGTCCTCGACTTCGAGTCGAGTCCGAGGAGGGTGACCAGATAGCAAGAGTGAAAAATCGGGACACTTTCATTTGGTGAGGGGAGGAAAGAAACCTCGTGAACTACTGCACAGCGGAAGCGACGAAAACTACGTATCTTCTGTAGATAGGCTTTTTATTCCTTCGCCTTCCTGTGTGCATTGCACTTTGGCAAAACAAAACTTAGACAAATATTATTTATCTAAAAATACTCCAAAGCGGTTAACTTTCTTGTTTACTGTTCAGATGACAACAATGTTTTAATGAGCCTATCGGTGCGTCTGTACTGGCTTTTCTGTGACCTGCTGTACTGTATTGTAGCAGGTGGGACAAAGTCAGTGCTGCATTGTTTTGATTTAGGTTAGGTTAGTTTAGGGTTAGGGTTAGGTTTTTCAGCATTAGACGTAAAATACCAAAAATGGATGACAAAGCAAAACAAACAAAGTATATTTCGGCTGAGGATCGTGTCGAGACATTTCCCAAAGAAACTGCACATGCAGATGGAGGGAATTGTTTTGCACATCTTGTAATGTGAGTTAAAGAAAATTTGATTGATCGCTATAACTTCAGAATCACACATTAAACAAAAGTCTACAGAGGCTGCTGAACAGAACGTAAAACAAACAGCAGCTTTCAGAAAACAAATTGGAAAGTCAGCGCAGACAAAAAAGTATTCCTGTGTTGGTTAAACCCAGGTTAAATCAGCACTACAGGTCCAATCAAGCACAGCTACCTCGTTCTAACAACATGCTGTTTACTTTTTAAACGCAGTTACAATTTTAGACCCGGATAGGCACGTTTTCTTTGTTTTGACTCAGTACTGATAAAATAAATTCCTGGATGTACGAATGTGCTGCATATATGGACTTCATTAAAGAATGCCAGATACCTTTGGGTAACCTTTGGTTGATGTCCACATCTGTATAACTTTACAATGCCAACCAATTCAGTGTATGCAGACATGCAGTCTCAGTGTATGGGCAAATCCACACCAGACAGAGAATGTCGGCAGCACCTGTTGGGAAATGTTGCCTGCTTGCCTTTTAACAAATGCCAGCACGCTGTTTTAGTAAGGAAGCATTAATTAGGCACTATTGTTAGGCTTTTATAGTGCTGTGAAATATTAGGTGTATTTAATGTTTAAACAGGTCTGCGAAATGTCAGTGAAATCCTAATTATAACCATATTCTAATTGGATGACTTGACCATGGGCACCCTAAGTCCAAGTCCTTGAAACAAACTCAAATCAATTTTCATTCAACTAGTGGTAGTAGTGGGGGAACAGTTTACCTAACAGACATTGTCTGATATCCCTTAGGAAAAATGCACAAATAATAAGAAATAAAAATACAAAAAAAATGATTTTTGATTTATTTTTTCTAGCTAGATTATTCTATTCACATGCCTTTCTCAACTTGTCTGTCACTCTTTTCTTTTGGAATTGGAATACTGTTTGAATGTACCTGAAGTTTATAGATCAGCTTTAAGTTCAAGTTTGTGGACGTTGTTTTCCACTTTGATAGAAGCCGTGATCTGGACTATAGAGAAAGTGGTACATCATCAGAATGTGGTACGCATACCACAACTTGACTTGTGTAATGTCAGAAAGTGGTGCGCTGTCAGTTTTTGGTACAGGTGCAATCAATTGCGATCTGATGGGTGTTTTCCTATTGCCAAAAAGAGGTACATTTACCATTAATTATACATTATTTTTTTGAAAACTTAAACTGGAAACAAACCATTTAATTTCTCTGAAAAGAAAAAACAATTCATAAGACGTCCACCCCAAAGTTTCACAAGTAAAAAAAATGTACAAGACCCAATGTATTGCATATGATAAATATTCACATGCTATTTTCTTAATGGTGGAACAAAATGATAAATTACATTAAAAACAAGGTAAAAGACTGAAAAATATAATACATTCAATTAAAGATGTAAAAGACCGAAAGCAGCATAACGTATCAGATTTGAATGGGCGCTTCCCTGCTTTCTTAGCGGAAGTTGTTTAGGCAGCGTGAACAAGCGCAGTGCGCGGAGTACCACTTTTTAACATGTACCTGAAAATAACAGCACACCGGTAAGAAATGAAAGTTACTTCTTTCACCTCTGACTATAGCATCTACTTTGACATCAATTCGGGTAAAATCTGCCAATCTGATTTAGACATTGCCAGAACTGTATATACAGTACTGTGCAAAAGTTTTAGGCAGGTGTGAAAAAATGCTGTAAAGTAAGAATGCTTTCAAAAATAAACATGTTAATAGATTATATTTATCAATTAACTAAATACAAAGTGAGTGAACAGAAGAAAAATCTAAATCAAATCCATATTTGGTGTGACCACCCTTTGCCTTCAAAACAGCATCAAGCATCAATTCTTCTAGGTACACTTGCACACAGTTTTTGAAGGAACTCGGCAGGTAGGTTGGCCCAAACATCTTGGAGAACTAACCACAGTTCTTCTGTGGATTTAGGCAGCCTCAGTTGCTTCTCTCTCTTCATGTAATCCCAGACAGACTCGATGATGTTGAGATCAGGGGCTCTGTGGGGCCATACCATCACTTCCAGGACTCCTTGTTCTTCTTTACGCTGAAGATAGTTCTTAATGACTTTCGCTGTATGTTTGGGGTCGTTGTCATGCTGCAGAATAAATTTGGGGCCAATCAGATGCCTCCCTGATGGTATTGCATGATGGATAAGTATCTGCCTGTACTTCTCAGCATTGAGGAGACCATTAATTCTGACCAAATCCCCAACTCCATTTGCAGAAATGCAGCCCCAAACTTGCAAGGAACCTCCACCATGCTTCACTGTTGCCTGCAGACACTCATTAGGTATGCAGCTCTCCAGCCCTTCGGTGAACAAACTGCCTTCTGCTACAGCCAAATATTTCAAATTTTGACTCATCAGTCCAGAGCACCTGCTGCCATTTTTCTGCACCCCAGTTCCTGTGTTTTCGTGCATAGTTGAGTCGCTTGGCCTTGTTTCCACGTCGGAGGTATGGCTTTTTGGCTGCAAGTCTTCCATGAAGGCCACTTCTGACCAGACTTCTCGGACAGTAGATGGGTGTACCAGGGTCCCACTGTTTTCTGCCAGTTCTGAGCTGATGGCACTGCTGGACATCTTCCGATTGTGAAGGAAGTAAGCATGATGTGTCTTTCATCTGCTGCAGTAAGTTTCCTTGGCCGACCACTGCGTCTACGGTCCTCAACGTTGCCCGTTTCTTTGTGCTTCTTCAAAGAGCTTGGACAGCACATCTGGAAACCCCTGTCTGCCTTGAAATTTCTGCCTGGGAGAGACCTTGCTGATGCAGTATAACTACCTTGTGTCTTGTTGCTGTGCTTAGTCTTGCCATGGTGTATGACTTTTGACAGTAAACTGTCTTCAGCAACCTCACCTTGTTAGCTGAGTTTGGCTGTTCCTCACCCAGTTTTATTCCTCCTACACAGCTGTTTCTGTTTCAGTTAATGATTGTGTTTCAACCTACATATTGAATTGATGATCATTAGCACCTGTTTGGTATAATTGTTTAATCAAACACCTGACTATATGCCTACAAAATCCCTGACTTGTGCAAGTGTACCTAGAAGAATTGATGCTGTTTTGAAGGCAAAGGGTTGTCACACCAAATATGGATTTGATTTAGATTTTTCTTCTGTTCACTCACTTTGCATTTTGTTAATTGATAAATATAATCTATTAACATGTCTATTTTTGAAAGCATTCTTACTTTACAGCATTTTTTCACACCTGCCTAAAACTTTTGCACAGTACTGTATATATATATACTGTGTTCTTAAATAGTAAATTTAGTATTATTTTTATTATTTGTTTTGCAAAACATAAACGTTATGTTTCACTTTCATAGCATTTGCACTTTTATTAAGTCTGTAATACAATGATGCATTTACGAGATTGTGCTTCAGTTCACTTGATTTCAGATCATGTACTTATCTTTTCTCTTTTACACAAAAACATTGTGTTTATGTATTTCCCCTTTGTGTAGGTTCATAATGGAATACAAACAGGATGTTCACACAGACAGATTTCTAGGTTGAAGCGGTTAATGTATTTTTCTCGCATCCATAATAAATTATTTTCATTTTGGTAAATGAAGTGGTATTAAGTTATTGTGTCGTGTTTTTTTTTGTATCATTCAGTGCGTTTACATGGCCAGTAATATTCCACTAGTATTCGGAATACTGAATAATCTGAATATATATTCCGTCATGTAAACAGCATCTTTGGAATATGAAGAGGAACATTCCACCTCTGTATATTCGGAATATTGGAGGTGGCATATTCCACTAGTATGCGGAATGCGGGTGGAATATAAAGCCATGCAAACAGCATATTCGGAATATGAAGCGTAACCCACACAGACACGCACAATAACAAATACTCAGAGCACTAAACATGACGCCACGTGCAAGAAAACACAGCTACTTTTGGTCTGATGAGCAGACATCACTTTTATTAAAGATTTTAAAGTCATAAGACTATGACTACTGCAACTCCCTCCTGGCTGGCCTCCCTGCGTCCGCCACCCGTCCGCTCCAGCTCATCCAGAACTCCGCTGCCCGGCTGGTGTTCTCTCTGCCTCGCTTCTCCCACGCAACTCCACTACTCCGCTCACTCCACTGGCTCCCGATCACCGCTCGCATCCAGTTCAAGACTCTTTTATTAGCCTACAGATGCCTTGACCAGACTGCACCCAGCTACCTCCAGACCCTCATCTCTCCCTACACCCCCACTCGACCTCTCCGCTCCGCCTGCACTAGAAGACTGGCTCTACCTCCTCTACGCTCCCCTGCCTCCAGAGCCCGCTCCTTCTCCACCCTCGCCCCGCAGTGGTGGAATGACCTACCTACAGATGTCAGGACTGCCCAGTCCCTGACCACATTCCGACGCCTCCTCAAGACTCACCTCTTCAGAAAGCACCTGTAGAACTCCTCTGTTTTTCCCCCGGGACACTTATCACCCTTCCTTAAATGCACTTTACTTGCTCTTATCTGCCCCCTATTTTACTGCATTTAATCCTGTACTTCAGTACTGTAATCTCCCAAGTGTTTAGTTTGTAGTATTTTGTATTTAATCGTCTGATGTAACTAACACTGACACTGTTATCTGCTGTATTATTGAATCGTATTTTGTCACACTTGTACTTATCTTGGTCTTAATTGTATTATTATTTGTACTGTGATACTTGAAATGTATTTGCTTACGATTGTAAGTCACCCTGGATAAGGGCGTCTGCTAAGAAATAAATAAATAATAATAATAATAATAATAATAATAATAATAATAATAATAATAATAAAGCTGCTTGATGGCAAGAAACAGAGATGTGCAAAAGTGTTTAAAAGGATCAGCGCAGCACTGTGCTTTAACATGAGCACATCCTGCCATGTAAGGGGAGACGATGGAACAAACCTTGAGTTAACATTTAAACTAGAAGAAACAAGCACATAGTGTACATGTTCCTCTTTGCAAGCTTTTCCCACAGCTGTGCTTTTGCTGTAGGTGTGTTTATTCACACAACTTTTTACTCGTATTACAAAATTGACGATAAGTGTGTAAAAAACTAAAGGTTGTATTCAATGTTTTATTAAGTGTAGCGCTGCATATAACTAGTAAGTAGCAAAATTACAAAACAAAAAGGAAACATGAGTTTATTATGTAAGGGGTGCAGTATCTCACAAGGTGCACTGTCACACCGGCGTGGTGCGGACATCGGGTTTGAAGAAGAACGTTACCCTGACCAGCTGACTGACGAGGCTGAAGGAGAATAATTCATCACATTATAATATATTAGCCATCACAGACATATTATCTATTTATTCATTTATTTATTTTTCACAATTTCTAAAGTGCCACTCACCAGTAGCTATCGTGGAGCTGTATAGATACACTATAAAATGCTCTTACAATTTGAGTACAAAAGAATATACAGAAAACAAATATCAATACATGCTAGATCTGCAAATATACAACTACATTTCAAAACAGCAAACCTTTATTTATATACAATTACAGCTCTCTAACAGAAATTCAATCAAAAGCTCTTTGAAAAAGCAACTATGCATGTGGTGATAATTATTTTGAGCATCAAAAGAAACGTATCACTTATATTTGGATAAAATTCACTAGATGTGATCGAGAAATGACAAACTCTGTTTCAGAGCAGGTGCATTGACTTTTTATTGTGCTGATTAACAATTGACATCACGAAAATGCTGCAAAATGATCTGTCGATCTTGGGCAGGTGTTGTGACTCTTGGTCTCCCAGTTCATGGCCTGTCATTGACAGAGTCTGTCTGGTTATACCGTCTCGCCAGGTTTGAAATTCCTGGCTGTGAGCACCCAAGACGGCGAGCCACAGTACGCTGCCCTAGTCCAGCCTCCAACATGCTGATTACACAAAGGCGCTGCTCTCTTGACAGACGTGGCATGTTGGTGTTTTTCTGTGATTTTCTTTATTGCTTTTATTCAAGCTTTCAATTCAACAGCTGAAATCACTCCATATCCAGTGTCCAGTCAACTGTCTCACTAATTAGGTGATTAAGTGCATATGACAAGTCATAGTCACTCAAGCATGTCATGGTCAAGGATGAATGATCGAGTGATTTAAAAGAAACCAAAAACATTTAGTCAATGTCCATCATACCTTATTTTTTTCGAAAATAAATGTCTTCTAATAGTGATACATTTCTTTTGAGATTATATATACAGTATATATATATATATATATATATATATATATATATATATATATATATATATATATATATATATATAAGTACTTCATATTCTGAACGTACTGAATCAGTCCTTCTGTCATATCAGTCTGATATATCTGCCTGTTTGACGGTAGGCAAGTTTCAATTTGAGACTTTAGTGCCTAGTTTTACACTGAATTTGCCAGATGAATTCATTGACGTTGCTTGCAAACAGTGATTGCGTGGAGATTAGAAGCAAAGCAGAATGTTTAATCACACAAAGACTTTCTGATCTGGATCGTGTTTTTTTTTTCCTGTTTTTCACGTCGGAATACCTTCAAAAGGTACAGTGGTGACTCCAGGATTCTGAAAGTATTCTGATGCTATTACTGAAGACGCCCAGCGTGCAGGTATCGCAAAGTCCAGAAACAAAACAAAACATTAAAGTAAATGAGTTCTGCACTGTATAAAACTGAACTGATTTTGCCAGTGCTTGCTAGTCTGTTAACCAGTTTAAATTATTTATTTTTATTGTTAAAAGTTTTCACACGTGGCAATATGTCCTACAATTACTACATGATACTGTGATCGTTCCACTGTGTTGTGCTGTGAACCATAGCATAGTTTTAAAACTGAGAGATAGCAAATGCTTATCGTAAAAGCTTACAGGTAAAATGAAGGTAAAATGAAGGGCCATATAAGAAGGATCAATACTGTAACTGATTAGATGGCTCTTTGTTGTTGTCCAGGCTGCTGCGGTGACGTTGTAGAGCACGTACCCGAGTTCTGTGGTTCATGGAAATGTGGTACTGGATTCTAGGGATCTATGGGGGTGTCTGTTTATACATTTGTTCATATGCGTCACACTTACATGCATCTTGAGAACACAAGTTATTCCACGTCTTGTATCATTTTAACATGCATTACTGTGACACCCCACTTGCTTACCTAATGAAGGTCTTAAATACCACATCCAGTCACTGCACTATTCTGTCCATACTTTTGATATCAGTCACAGTCATCAGCTTTTTGGTCATACAGATGGCTCTGATTTGAATTGACAGCCGTGGCGTGGGGGATGGATTTTACTGATGCCTGTTCTTGTTTGTCTATTAAGGAGGATCGCACCACTGTTGACCATGGCCACCCCAGCCAGCGCTCAGAATCCCAGTAAAACGTGGGAGCTCAGTCTGTACGAGCTCCACAGGACGCCTCAGGTTTGTATTACCGCTGACAAGCCCACTGCACAGGTGTGTACCAGGGTAAGGAACAAGCTGCTCAGCTGGGCCAGACTGCAGCTGTGGGTTTACATCAACGATGCACGTGGGGCTGGCCCCTGTTTCTCAGAACAAGCCGATTACCCCACCAATGCACTTTGCAACCAGGGTTATTCACAAACTGTATTGCAGGGATGGAAATAAGACTCCCATTGCATAGCAGATTAATCCATTCCTGGTTTTACTATGTTTTAACTCTTCTGAGCTTGTTGCTTATTAGGGCTGCTACGATTAAATCAAAAATCAATTTTTTTTTTATCGATTCCATTCCTCTTACATTCATCGAGATAAATACTGGCTAATCGATTCAATAATTACATTTTTGTAACGTATATTTCATAACATTATTCAACGAAACTGCACCGAACGCCCTGTATTTCTGCCAAAGCCAAGCAGTGGGCGTGTTCTTTTTTTCCTGCTCAAGTGTTAAGTATCATCTGATTTGCTGGTCCCATCCTGACTAACAGCGAATCAGTTTTGAGAATGCTTTGTAAGTACCCGCCCGATGTAAACAAAGCGCGGCACCGCCACCTTGGATGCAGAGCAGGTGGGCAGTCGATGAAATACAATCAGTGCTGCCCACAGCTGAGAAAAAAATGAATGCCGGTATTCCTACCACCACGCACAGCGCTATATTACAGGTAATTACCCCTCGCTTTCCATTATTGTGCACAAGCTTTTACTGAGCAGCAATGAATTTTAAATAATCACATCTCTGGGTGAGGGGGGGCACGGAGTACAATTATCGATATTTTATTGAACGATTATATTTTGTGTGCCCAAGTAATCGATTGCTATTCGGAGGCTTATCTGACAGCCCTGCTTACCTGTGCAATGTGTCTAATCAAACAGCCATTAAAACCTGGAATGGTTCAGCTGCTGTGCAATAGGAGTCTTATTTCCATCCCGTAGTGGCTTATCTGTGACTCTGTTGGTACAGGGGTGAAATATCCCACTTATCTTAACCGTTGTAGTCTTCTTTTTGTTTCGATTCACTTTGTATTTCTCTTCAGTCTTCACATCCTGCAGACTTTTTACAAACTTTACAGCAACCTGTGACCTCAATAGCAGTGAGGAGGCAGAACAAAGCACAGTAGAATCTTCTTATTGTATTTGCACTGATAACATTGTTCATATTATTATTATTATTATTATTATTATTATTATTATTATTATTATTATTATTATTATTATTATTTATTTGGCAGACGTCTTTATCCAAGGAGACACAGGTGTTACAGGGCAGTACTGTACAGGGTTACACTGCAAGATAAATATTTAAATACAGTATAGTTTACAGTAAATGCAAATAATGCTACTAAAATACAATATGAAATAGGATGCAACAAGCTAGGATTACAAGAGGTTATATCTACAATGACATAATAGCAGTGCAATAGTGCAAGGATAGCGCATCAGCTGAGGATCCAGTAACGTGGTGCTGAGGTCAGGCAAGTCCAGGACATATTAATAGGAGGGGTAGATCACAAAAAGGGAAACAAAACCGAACCAGGTAACTACAGACCAATAAGCCTGACTTCTATTATAGGTAAACCTACGGAAACTATAATAAGATCTAAAATGGAAAATTACTTATATGGTAACAATATCCTGGGAGACAGTCAGCATGGTTTCAGGAAAGGGAGATCGTGTCTAACTAACCTGCTTGATTTTTTGGAGGATGCAACATTGACAATGGATAATTGCAAAGCCTATGACATGGTTTATTTAGATTTCCAGAAAGCTTTTGACAAAGTCCCGCATAAAAGATTAATTCTCAAACTGAATGCAGTAGGGATTCAAGGAAATGCATGCACATGGATTAGGGAGTGGTTAACATGTAGAAAACAAAGTACTGATTAGAGGAGAAACCTCAAAATGGAGCGAGTGGTGTACCACAGGGATCAGTATTAGGTCCTCTGCTAGTCCTAATCTACATTAATGATTTAGATTCTGGTATAGTAAGCAAACATGTTAAATTTGCAGACGACACAAAAATAGGAGGAGTGGCAAACACTGTTGCAGCAGTAAAGGTCATTCAGAATGATCTAGACAGCATTCAGAACTGGGCAGACAAATGACTTTTAATATAGAAAAGTGTAAGGTACTGCACACAGGTAATAAAAATGTGCATTATAAATACCATATGGGAGATATTGAAATTGAAGAAGGAATCTATGAAAAAGACCAAGGAGTTTATGTTAACTCAGAAATGTCTTCATCTCGACAATGTAGGGAAGCTATAAAAAAGGCCAACAAGATGCTCGGATATATTGTGAGAAGTGTTGAATTTAAATCAAGGGAAGTAATATTAAAACTTTACAATGCATTAGTAAGACCTCACCTAGAATATTGTGTTCAGTTCTGGTCACCTTGTTACAAAATGGACATTGCTGCTCTAGAAAGAGTGCAAAGAGAAAATTATTCCAGGTTTAAAAGGCATGTCATATGCAGACAGGCTTAAATAATTTAATCTATTCAGTCTTGAACAAACAAATCCTAAAAGGTATAGACAATGTCAACCCAAGGGACTTTTTCGACCTGAAAAAAGAAACAAGGACCAGAGGTCACAAATGGAGATTAGATAAAGGGGCATTCAGAACAGAAAATAGGAGGCACTTTTTTACACAGAGAATCGTGGGAATCTGGAACCAACTGCTCAGTAATGTTGTTGAAGCTGACACCCTGGGATCCTTCAAGAAGCTGCTTAATGAGATTCTGGGATCAATAAGCTACAAACAACCAAACAAGCAAGATGGGCTGAATGGCCTCCTCTCGTTTGTAAACTTTCTTATGTTTTTAAGAGATGTACAAGTGCAGTCTAAACCCCAATTTGGCTGCTAAACGCATTTGCTCCACTAGCCAAGAGAGAAAAGAAAACAGTAGCCCATCATAGTTTATTCTATGATACTTAACTGTTACCCACTGTTTAAAAATGCACTGTATACAACATTGATACAGCATTTAGATTTCAAGACCACGGCACTAACATACTTTGCATAAAATATGTTCCAAACAAAGTTCTTACGGCAGGAGAAATTATATTTAAGATTCTTTAGACTTAATAAGAAAGTTTACAAACGAGAGGAGGCCATTCAGCCCATCTTGCTCATTTGGTTGTTAGTAGCTTATTTATCCCAGAACCTCATCACGCAGCTTCTTGAATTCATTAAATTCACTTGCAGTTTGAACCTTAACACCCGTTTATTATCTTTTTTTATTACATATAATAATAGCCATGTATTATAAAAAAAATAAAAATAGACGGGCTTCAGTGAGTTAAAGCAAAATAATTCCATCTCGGGTTTCTGTGACAGTTTATAAACTAGTCAACCTAATGGTCTCATAGTTTATGATGTCACATAAACCCTAGATGGAATTGTTATCCTGCAACTCACTGAAACCCATCTATTATTCTCTCTCTCTCTCCCTTGCCTCCACTGCTCAATAGATCTACCATATTCCTGCCTAACCTCCAAGTACATCACAGTGTTACCATTATTATTCACCTATCCCTGCTTGCAACAGTCTGCCCCTAGTGGATGTAAGAAACACTGCCTTTGTTCTGAGCGGTATGTCTGTTCTGAGCGGTATTTAGGGGGGATGATACAGAAAGTGAGGAGACAGAAGAATGCATTGGTTAAGAAAACTGTGATCTTCAAACCCAAGCTCACAGTAGCAGCACACTGAGGAATGCCCTGGCAGTAGTGTTAAAATAAGTTAAAAGCTAAAAAATGGACTTCAGGGTCGTGGGATAAATTAACCTTTGCACCAGTGTTGTGGAAGTGGTCCCTATTCTCAGAGCTTGAAACGCAGCAGTCATTCAAAGAGTTAACTGAGATATTTCTGTGTGCTGTTCCCTTACCTGTTTAGGGTTAGGGTTATTTCTGTGTGCTGTTTCCTTACCTGTTTAGGGTGTTTGCAGTCTTTCTCGCAGACAATCAGACACTTTACTTTTTCAGTAGTCTGCGTGAAGGTGCTTTCAGCTGTTCTTCAGATCTAGCTGCCTGTCATTGGTACAAGTAATATGGGCTAGATCATCTTTAGTGTCTTTATCAAAGTAAGAGCCGGGAGTATGCTAGCTGTGCACTAGATAGTGCTTACAAATATAAAGCCACTTTGATTGATCTAGCCTACATTACAGACACATGTCAACGGCAGGCAATTAGAACTGAAGAGCTGCTCCTGAATTCAGGAGTGTTTGAGTAACGCAATAAGAGCCAATCTGAATGAGTGTTAAATAGGGGTGTATCGGTACACTCCTGTCAAGATACGATCGGGATCACGATGTGCCAGTTACAGTACGGATCATGATGTGCAGGTTACGATATGATACAGATCACGATGTGTAGGTTACGATATGATACAGATCACGATGTGCAGGTTACGATATGATACAGATCATGATATGCCAGTTACAGTACAATATGGATCATGATGTGCAGGTTACGATATGATACGGATCACGATGTGCAGGTTACGATGTGATACAGATCACGATGTGCAGGTTACGATATGATACAGATCACGATGTGCAGGTTACGATATGATACAGATCACGATGTGCAGGTTACGATATGATACAGATCACGATATGCAGGTTACGATATGATACAGATCACGATGTGCAGGTTACGATATGATACAGATCACGATATGCAGGTTACGATATGATACAGATCACGATGTGCAGGTTACGATATGATACGGATCACGATGTGTAGGTTACGATATGATACGGATCACGATGTGTAGGTTACGATATGATACGGATCACGATGTGCAGGTTACGATATGATACAGATCACGATGTGCAGGTTACGATATGATACAGATCACGATATGCAGGTTACGATATGATACAGATCACGATGTGCAGGTTACGATATGATACGGATCACGATGTGTAGGTTACGATATGATACAGATCACGATGTGCAGGTTACGATATGATACAGATCACGATGTGCAGGTTACGATATGATATGGATCACGATGTGCAGGTTACGATATGATACGGATCACGATGTGTAGGTTACGATATGATACAGATCACGATGTGCAGGTTACGATATGATACAGATCACGATGTGTAGGTTACGATATGATACGGATCACGATGTGCAGGTTACGATATGATACAGATCACGATGTGTAGGTTACGATATGATACAGATCACGATGTGTAGGTTACGATATGATACGGATCACGATGTGCAGGTTACGATATGATACAGATCACGATGTGTAGGTTACGATATGATACAGATCATGATATGCCAGTTACAGTACAATATGGATCACGATGTGCAGGTTACGATATGATACGGATCACGATGTGCAGGTTACGATATGATACAGATCACGATGTGTAGGTTACGATATGATACAGATCACGATGTGTAGGTTACGATGTGATACAGATCACAATGTGCAGGTTACGATATGATACAGATCACGATGTGCAGGTTACGATGTGATACAGATCACGATGTGTAGGGTCGTGGGTTCAATCCCTGGTGGGGGACACTGCTGCTGTACCCTTGAGCAAGGTACTTTACCTAGATTGCTCCAGTAAAAACCCAACTGCATAAATGGGTAATTGTATGTAAAAATAATGTGATATCTTATAACAATTGTAAGTCGCCCTGGATAAGGGCGTCTGCTAAGAAATAAATAATAATAATAATAATAATAATAATAATAATAATAATAATAATACAATACAGATCGCGATTTGCAGGTTACGATATACGGATCACGATATGCAAAAAAAATATTATGGTAACCTTAATATCATGGTATACACTACATCATGCAAGTTATAAAATTAAGGCTTATAAATAATGGATAAATACCACTGTAAATTACTGTAGTTACTGTAATTCACAACAAAAAAAGAGAATCATACTTCCTGTGACAATTCTTTAAACTATTTTATATTTTACTATGACAAAAAACAGAAAAAAAGGCATAGCAATTTTAACATTTTTTTAAGACAATTTTAAAACTTTAAAAGAACATGCTAAAGCTGCACAATATATGTTGCACATTACCACAGTGTGTATTATTCTATTAAGATATATCCTTCTCAACGTGGCGCTTGTTAGACAAATTCTAACGTACAAAAAAAAATAAAGTGCTTTGTTTAGTTGATGGTAAAGAGAATTAGGAAATGATTGGTCATATTGTTTAAAACACAAACATTTGCTATTACAGATTATTATTTGAGAGCAGAGGGTAAATCAAATACATGCAGCAACACCATACAAAATACATTTCAATACTAAGACGTATGTTATTGGATTTATATCTACAGTTCACGTGACATTGCACAAACAAGCTTCCAATGTTGTTACTAATGAGTATTACACTCACACAGAGCTTGTACAAAAAAAGATTTCTTCACTTACCTAAAAAAGTTTGAATACTATAAATAGTCTATCCTGCTGCAGTCACTTGTCTCTGCTAATTGAGACATTGAAACTTGTATTCAGTGTTGTTGACAGTTTCGTTTTAAAACCATTATAATACAGTATAATCAGTTCATAAAAATATCTTCCTCAGACACTGCTAAGGCTGCAAGTATCATCGTTGGGTTTAGAAGCATGTTTGCAGTAGAAAAATGCAATGGCAAAACGGCTGTGATTGACAGGCAGGTAGACTGGAATGGATGGAATGCTCCAGTGTGAGGCTGGGTGAGGAAGCGGAGCAGGACTGAGACTTGTTTTGTACGTTGAATAAACAGGTGTTCATATGAAAATGACCTTTTCCTTCATGTTGTTCATAGGAACATGAGCATAGCATTAACCGTTGGATACTGTAATTATGATATTTGCAGTGTAGCATGACAGCAACGGTATCAATCCCGAAATGTATCTAAACCCCAGTAAACCGCAAAACTGGTATACCGGCTCACCTATAATCACCATACATGGGATGGCCCTGATGGGATACTTGTGCGATGCATTAAATGATCATTTACTGACGGACCATTTTGTTAAGTATTACTCAACAATGCAACACACTTATCCTTCATTCAAGAACCATTTGGTTCAACAATGTGCTGTGTTGTTATTGTTGTGGTCTTTTTGTTGAGTGGAGTGGAACTACACTGGCCAATGCTCATCTTCTTATCATCAAAACTGATCATGGATAGAAATAAGACTCCCGTTGCATAGCAGATTGATCCATTCCTGGTTTTACTGTGAGTAAAGACACACCTGAGCTTGATACCTAGACACTGAGGCTAATCTGGCTTGCAGTAAAACCTGGCATGGGTGAAACTGCTGCAATAGGAGTCTTATTGCCATCCCTGCACTTTGCTTTCTTAGACTTCCTTGTGCCGTCTGTCTGTGTTGTCTCTGTCACTCTCTTTGCACTTGTACTTCCTGGGTCATTTTTACTCAGCAGTGTATTCTGGGTCAAAGCGTGTTAGTGGTTGAAAGCATGTCCATCAGTAGGGGAAGTGGCTGATTGGTTATTGACATGTGAAGGGTGGGTTCAATTTCACTGTCCAAGTGAAATGAGCGAGGAAGTACAAGACACTCAAAAAGCATGGCTTCCTAGGGTGGCACCAGATACCATGTTTTAAAATGAAAATACATGTTTGCTATAACAGGCGCTTCTGTCAAAGTGTACATATGAGACAATCTTGGTAAAGTACAATCTTGTACTTTACCAAGTACCTCGCTCAAGGGTATAGCAGCAGTGTCCCCCACCTGGGATTGAACCCACGACCCTCCGGTCAAGAGTCCAGAGCCCTAACCACTACTCCACACTGCTGCCCTGTCCAGAGCCCTAACCACTACTCCACACTGCTGCCCTGTCCAGAGCCCTAACCACTACTCCACACTGCTGCCCTGTCCAGAGCCCTAACCACTACTCCACACTGCTGCCCTAGGTATATGTCATTCGAGCTGATCGGGAAAGCTGCAAGCAATACAAAATACCGTATTCCATATTTATTTCGATTAAAAATAATGCACATTTGTTTTAATTTATTTATGTTTTAGTGTTAAAATGTGACTTTTTCTGACTGGCCTTAATGGACAGTTGGCAGCCTTAAGCCAAATGCAGTTTAACGTGTCTTACTTCTTTCTCAGTCTTCAATACAGCGAAGGCAGTGAGCTTTCCTTGCTTTACTGTTGATCGGAGGTGTTTTTTGACACGCTTCGTTAAAGAAAATTCTCTCTCTCCAGGGTCAGGGATAATGTTTTCGGTGGTTCGGGGTTTTCAGCACAGATTTGTAAAAATATTTCTAATGCCCCCCTTTGCCGCTTGCATTCTTCTTCCTGTTTCTTGTGTTTATGCTTTGCTGCCCATGAAAGAGACATTGTTTGCTCTATTCAAGCAAAATCAAACTGACTGACCTGGAATGTACTTGTGCCGCTGCACAAAAGTGAGCAAGACACAAGTTTTGGGTCAGCCAGTTTGATTTGAGTGAGATACACGGCCTCGGTTGAAATGTCAGTGAGTGAAGTTCTTCCAGTTTGCACGCAATTCCGTATCTGTTTAAAAAAAAAAAAAAACCTTTTGTTTTGGCCCCCCCCATGACTTTGGGCCTCGGCAGTGCCTGGTTTGCCTATGTGTTAATCCGGCCCTGCTTCTAGTTGAAATGTTTGTCACTGAATTGGTTTCTTTTATATTTCTACTCTGTGTGAAGTTCCTAAGGGGTTGACTTGTTCAGCCTGTATACCCTGTCAGGATAAGCCACTGCTGGAATTCAGCTTCATTTGTATTTTTTTTAACTGGGCTCTTTGTAGATACTAGCCTACATTCTGATGTGTTAGAGTGGGGTTTTCTTACCTTCATGCTGCCAGGGCCTCCCTTTCTGCACAGTTTGTAATAAGCTGTGCTGCAGGTGTCTGTGTTGCTTTCATTTCTTGTGTGATTTTATAATCAGTGGATCTGATTTTTCAGGGCTAAAGTTTTGGATTTTAAAAACAGTATGATATCCATGAACATTTTTGTGATGGTATTTCATTTTCTTACTGTAAAAGTTCATTTTCATTTTCAAAAAAAGTTATGATTGAGAGATAGACAGAAAATATTGAAATGGATTGAAAGAAAGATAAAAAGAAACATTGAATGAATTAAGTAATGAATGAATAAGTAGCATCCCCCCCCCTCTCACTGTGCTGTGCTGTGTGTCCTGCAGGAGGCGATCATGGACGGCACTGAGATCGCGGTGTCCCCACGCAGCCTGCACAGCGAGCTCATGTGCCCCATCTGCCTGGACATGCTGAAGAACACCATGACCACCAAGGAGTGCCTGCACCGCTTCTGCTCCGACTGCATCGTCACCGCACTGCGCAGCGGGTAAGAAACACAATGCAACCCCACACAGTGCAAGGCAATGCAGAGAAACACAACACGATGAAAATCAATACAATGGAACGCAAAGCAACACAATACTGCACAGTGCAACACAACACAACACAATGCAATGCAATAGAACACAATGCAATGCAGAGGAACACACCACAACACAATGCAATACAATACAGAGGAACACACCACAACACAATGCAATACAGAGGAACACACCACAACACAATGCAATGCAGAGGAACACACCACAACACAATGCAATGCAGAGGAACACACCACAACACAATGCAATGCAGAGGAACACACCACAACACAATGCAATGCAGAGGAACACACCACAACACAATGCAATGCAGAGGAACACACCACAACACAATGCAATACAGAGGAACACACCACAACACAATGCAATACAGAGGAACACACCACAACACAATGCAATGCAGAGGAACACACCACAACACAATGCAATGCAGAGGAACACACCACAACACAATGCAATGCAGAGGAACACACCACAACACAATGCAATACAGAGGAACACACCACAACACAATGCAATGCAATACAGAGGAACACACCACAACACAATGCAATACAGAGGAACACACCACAACACAATGCAATACAGAGGAACACACCACAACACAATGCAATACAGAGGAACACACCACAACACAATGCAATGCAGAGGAACACACCACAACACAATGCTGCCATGCAGAGGAACACACCACAACACAATGCAATGCAGAGGAACACACCACAACACAATGCAATACAGAGGAACACACCACAACACAATGCAATACAGAGGAACACACCACAACACAATGCAATGCAGAGGAACACACCACAACACAATGCAATACAGAGGAACACACCACAACACAATGCAATACAGAGGAACACACCACAACACAATGCAATGCAGAGGAACACACCACAACACAATGCAATGCAGAGGAACACACCACAACACAATGCAATACAGAGGAACACACCACAACACAATGCAATGCAATACAGAGGAACACACCACAATGCAGAAAAGCACAAAGCAGGGCAGCCTCAGTGTCCACTCTCCCTGTCTATTTAACATATAACTATTAGGGTTGTAATGATTCATTGTGTATCGATGAATCGTGATACTTCCTTACATGATGTATTGTAATACAGGTATGTATCGTTTGTATATAATTTATTATTATTCTTTATTTATTTGGCGGACACCTTTATCCAAGACGAGTTACAGGTGTTGCAATGGGCAGTACAGGGTTACAATGCAAACTTAATATATAATATAGTATAGTTTAATGTAAGTGCAAATAATATTACTAAAATACAATTTGAACAAGGATGCAGCAAGTTAAGATTACAACAAGTTATATCAACAATGATGTAATAGTGCAAGTGCATTAGCTGAGGATCTAGTAATGCGTAGATCAGGGAAGTCCAATGCATAGTAGCAGGGGTAGATTAAGAGATCTACAAGTGCAATCTAAACAGGGGGGTCTTGAGGAGGCGGCGGGAGGCAGTGAGAGACGGAGCAGTCCTGAAGTTCTCCTGTAGCTGGTTCCAACACAGAGGGGCTAGGGAAGAGAAGGAGCGGCACGGACGGAGGGAGAGTGGAGGGAAGGCATGACCAGTCAGTCAGTAGAGGACCGCCACATGGATTGTGATTCATATCGTATCAGGACCTGCATAACGTAATGCATATCATAACTATAGCAGTAGTGTTAAAGTTATTGAACTACTAAGGACTAGCGTTTTGATTAAAAGACATTGAGAAAGACCTTTAGTCCAAGCGTTTTAGTAGTGGTGCAATTGGCACACTAATTTCGTATTCAATTACCATATAGGCAATTATCAACGATAACATACATGCCAACAGTCCCTATATGGTCGGGACAGTCCCGGTTTCCTAGCAAATGTCCCGCGTCCTGATGCATTGGAAGAAAGTCCTGATATTTACCCATAGAAAAAAAAATCATTTATTCTGCACAGTGGAGTTAGTAAAAAACACACACTGTGCTCTTCGTGCGGCTGACACATCTGCTGATCACTAAATTAAACAAAGGTAAGAACGCTTCATTATGTCTTTTTACTGTCATGATGGTCGTGTTGAGTCGGGGGGATACGTCTATTATATGATAATGAGTGTTTTTTGCACATGACTTCTCCCATGTGTATGATAACTAAAAACACTGTTGTACATAATAGTTAAGCAAAAAGACACAACTTACATTCAAATTAGAACACTTCCGATTTAAAAAAAAGAAATACAAATGACATGAGTTTTAACAACTGAAAATAATATGCGTGCATCAACATCAGATGTTCCTTTAACATTGTAATAATAATAAAAAATACTATATTTTAGCAGAAGTAATTTCTATCTGAACTATAGTTGTTCATTACTGTACTAACATTTTATGTCCAAAAGCAAAACATTGAACTAATCTCACAAATCCTGACTAATTTAACTATCGTACTAAATTCAGCTTCCTTTTATATAATATTGCCATGTAATCCAAACACAACATGCTTTAAACAAAAGAAGGTAATCAGTAGATGTAATAGATTTAAAACAAAACGCAAATGTAGAGACCTAAAGTGTGTATCCTAGCAACACGCTAATCTACCGTACTAGCACTCTAACACACTCAAGGTTTTAATGTAAACTGGCAACAGGAGACTTCTATGCATCGATTCACCAATATGTAATCGAAGCTCGGGAAATTTAAAGACAGATGATCAATAATCAATGCATCGATTCATTATTGCACCCCTAGTTTTTAGTAATACTAAATTTGCTACTTGAGTGTTTTGAAGACATTTTATTAAAGACTTTTAGTGAAAACATCCTGTGTAAGTACCCTTTGATTATTCAGTATATCGATGGTGCTTCCCAGCCTCCCCGGAGTGTCAGCACCTGCCTGCTGTGGAGGAGCGCTCCTGTGCTGTACTTCAGTAAAAGCTATACTGTGGAGTCAGTATAGCTTTTACTGAAGTGCAGCACAGGATCCCAAGCTATACTGAATGAACATAAGAACATAAGAACATAAGAAAGTTTACAAACGAGAGGAGGCCATTCGGCCCATCTTGCTCGTTTGGTTGTTAGCAGCAATGCACTGTATGCATGTGACTGTAATTGCTTATCCTGTATAATGAAGGATAAATACAGTAAAATAGACCTGTGGATGGTGATGCCTGTCAATTTGTTTAATTTCTGACCTCGTAGTAACAAGGAGTGCCCAACGTGTCGTAAGAAGCTTGTCTCGAAACGCTCCCTACGCCCTGACCCGAACTTCGACGCCCTCATCTCCAAGATCTACCCGAGCCGGGACGAGTACGAGGCGCACCAGGACAGAGTGCTGGCCAGGCTGAGCCGGCTGCACAACCAGCAGGCCCTGAGCTCCAGCATCGAGGAGGGGCTTAAGATGCAGGCCATGCACAGGTACAGTACAGTGCAGTACAGTTCAATACAGTGCAACACACAGCACTGCACTCCGTATCTGAACTGGGCTGCAGCACAGAGGACAGGATTTTACATTAGTACATATCTGTTTTTCCTGACTGAGCCTTGTAAAGTCAATGTCCTAAGCTGTGTGAAGGCAGTGTTTTGTCTGTGCACGCTGTGTGAAGGCAGTGTTTTTTCATGTGCACGCTGTGTGAAGGCAGTGTTTTTTCATGTGCATGCTGTGTGAAGGCAGTGTTTTGTCTGCATGCTGTGTGAAGGCAGTGTTTTGTCTGTGCATGCTGTGTGAAGGCAGTGTTTTGTCTGTGCATGCTGTGTGAAGGCAGTGTTTTGTCTGTGCATGCTGTGTGAAGGCAGTGTTTTGTCTGTGCATGCTGTGTGAAGGCAGTGTTTTGTCTGTGCATGCTGTGTGAAGGCAGTGTTTTGTCTGTGCATGCTGTGTGAAGGCAGTGTTTTGTCTGTGCATGCTGTGTGAAGGCAGTGTTTTGTCTGTGCATGCTGTGTGAAGGCAGTGTTTTGTCTGTGCATGCTGTGTGAAGGCAGTGTTTTGTCTGTGCATGCTGTGTGAAGGCAGTGTTTTGTCTGTGCATGCTGTGTGAAGCCAGTATTTTTTCATGTGCACGCTGTGTGAAGGCAGTGTTTTTTCACGTGCACGCTGTGTGTTTTGTAAGCCTTATAACTGCAGTGCTGACCAAGCTGCCCCATGTTTCAGAGCGCAGCGCGTGCGGAAGCATCAGCAGGAGTCTGACAACACCACGTTCAGCGGCGCGGAGGACAACTGTGACAGCCGCTCCCATCTGAGCCATGGCTCCACCCACAGCGCCGCCCAGGAGGCGGGGCCCAGTCGCAAGCGCTCCAAGGCCTCTGACGAGTCCTGCCCTGACCTCGACCAGTCACACGAGGGGGGCGTGACCAGCCCCCACGAATCATCCAGCTCTGAGATTGAACTGGTCTTCAGGCCACACCCCCTACTGGTGGACAAGGATCAGTACTCGCAGACCAGGTGAGGGGACGGTGAATGAGACTGGAGATCAATCGGGGTGGAATCGGCGAACCGATCAGCGAGACATAGCGATCAGCTAATCGGATATCAATCGAGGGGGTATAATGCAGGGATGGAAATAAGACTTCCATTGCAGATCCATTCCTGGTTTTACTATTAGTTTAACCCTTCCGCTACAGCGTCGCTAGAAATCGTTCATATATTAACGATGATGTAATGGTGACCTTAGACACCCATTTTAAGTCTGTTTAAACAACCATTGGTTGCTTACCAAATGACTGACCTTTCCAAAGGCAGCAACAACCAATCAGGGATGGTTTTTATATACTTTCAAAACGAAAGTAAAGTTAGATAGACAGAAAGCACGACAAATTATTTATTTATTTATTTTTCGGGAGATTCAACGATCACAAGTACAAGCTTATCAGAAACCATCCACAATGTTTATAAACCCAAAAATAAATGAACAAAATATTAACTGTAATGAAATATTTATAGGCTAAACATCGTGGATGACTCTCCAATCAAAATGCATTTCATTAAAGCCTCAGGCCAATAGAGATACATTTTATTATGAGCTGCAGCGTTTCAGTGTGGTCGGTTTTGGTTTTGATTGCTGTATATCCCATGATTTTAAAGAGCAGCGTTACCGCAGAGCAGACCACATTGCTTTACATGACCAGGAATTACAGAAGATGTTGATGAGTCGACAGATCTATCTGATGGTGAACTTCTTCACATTACGCACCCGTCAAACAATGTGGTGTAAAATGAAAACCAGACATGATATTTATACAATTCTTTCTGATCCGACTTCCTGAGGGTTGTGGCTACCACTGATACTTTACAGTTTTTAGGTAGGAGATCACTACATTACTTATGAAGACATTTCTAAAGAGAAATGAATTTTCGATGTAGGGTATATTTCATCATAGAGTGAAAACATTATTCTCTTAATTTCAGATTCTCAGCTGTTAGAAAAGTATAATACTAGTGGTGTAACTTTGGTTTCAAAGGTAGGGGGAACCGTTTCTGTAGCTGGGGCATGCATGAAGATTATTCTTTCTCAAATAATAAAATATTATTATTATTATTTATTTCTTAGCAGACACCCTTATCCAGGGCGACTTACAATTGTTACAAGATATCACATTATCTTTACATACAATTACATTTTTTTACTGGAGCAATCTAGGTAAAGTACCTTGCTCAAGGGTACAGCAGCAGTGTCCCCCACCTGGGACTGAACCCAAGAGTCCAGAGCCCTAACCACTACTCCACACTGCTGCCCAAAATATGTTACAAACAAGTATAACAAAACATTGCAATCATTCAAAACAATACATTATTGGGACCATGTTGTCATGAGTGATGAGTGTAGCAAATAGCTGTATTATTCAGTCTCTTCTGAGTCACGTAATGTCAGTCAGACCTCAAACAGGTAGAATGTTCACCGGAGCGAAAGGGTTAATAAGACACTCCTGAGCTTGTTACCTAAACACACTGTGACTAATCAACCTCGTAGTAAAACCTGGAATGGGTGAAACTGCTGTGCAATAGGAATTTTATTTCCATCACTATAATGAGCCAACCGGCCAACTAATCAGATACCCCAGTGTGTCCCCACCTTTTCAACACAGAGCCCCCCCCGTGTCTAATCAGATACCCCAGTGTGTCCCCACCTTTTCAACACAGAGCCCCCGTGTCTAATCAGATACCCCAGTGTGTCCCCACCTTTTCAACACAGAGCCCCCGTGTCTAATCAGATACCCCAGTGTGTCCCCACCTTTTCAACACAGAGCCCCCGTGTCTAATCAGATACCCCAGTGTGTCCCCACCTTTTCAACACAGAGCCCCCGTGTCTAATCAGATACCCCAGTGTGTCCCCACCTTTTCAACACAGAGCCCCCGTGTCTAATCAGATACCCCAGTGTGTCCCCACCTTTTCAACACAGAGCCCCCGTGTCTAATCAGATACCCCAGTGTGTCCCCACCTTTTCAACACAGAGCCCCCGTGTCTAATCAGATACCCCAGTGTGTCCCCACCTTTTCAACACAGAGCCCCCGTGTCTAATCAGATACCCCAGTGTGTCCCCACCTTTTCAACACAGAGCCCCCCGTGTCTGAGCAATGCATCACTTACAGTGTGTAGTTGTTTTTTAAAGCTAGTCAGTTAACAGATGAGTAAGTACAATCAGATAAAACAATCATCTGATCAGACCGCAGATGTATTTATTGTTTTATTTCCAGTCATTGGGTATGTTTATGTTCCTGTTAAACCAGTTAAGGATTTTAAGTGTTAAAAACTTATTTGGAGTGCACCTCTTGCATTGATTATTGTTTAAAAAATGTGTTTTTTACAATTAATAAAAATGTTTATCTCGTTTATTTTATTTCTAGTACTGCGATGCATTTTAACGCACTATAACTAAATGAATACTGTGGGTGAAAATCAATATAAATAAATACAAAAATAAAATAGAAAGAAGTAGAATATAAATACAGTTATTAAAATGTGCGTGTCAGTTTAAACGGTAAGCGTCGGTTTAGACAGCAGGTTTAAACATTTAATTTAGAAACAATATATTTACAGGGTTATTTATAATGACCCTGTCTGTCTGTCTGTCTCTCTGTGCTCTGTGACTCTCTCTGCGTTCTCCTCGCTCACTTGCAGGTATGTGAAGACCACAGCCAACGCCACGGTTGACCACCTGTCCAAGTACCTGGCCCTGCGCATTGCCCTGGAGGAGCAGCAGAGGGCGCTGGAGAGCAGTGCTGGGGGCGGGGCCGTCAGCCTGGAGGAAGTGAGCGAGAAGCAGTACACCATCTACATCACCACCTCCGGAGGCCAGTTCACTGTACGTGTACCCGCTGAGAGATATGCAGGATGTGCATGGGACATGCACTGAGAAACACGCACACACACACACACACACACACACACTGAGTCACACATTCACACACACTGGGATACACACACACTGAGTCACACACTCACACACACTGGGATACACACACACACCGAGACACACACACTGAGTCACACACACACACACACACACACACACACACACACACACACTGAGATATACACACACACACACACCGAGACACACACACTGAGATATACACACACACACACACCGAGACACACACACTGAGTCACACACTCACACACACCGAGACACACACACTCAGTCACACACTCACACACACTGGGATACACACACACACACACACACACACACACCGAGACACACACACTAAGTCACACACACACACACACACACACACACTGAGACACACACTCTCACACACACACACACACACACACACTGAGATACGCACGCGCACACACACACACACCGAGACACACACACTGAGTCACACACACTGAGTCACACACACACACACTGAGACACACACACACACACACTGAGACACACACACTGAGTCACACACACACACTGAGACACACACACTGAGACACACACACTGAGTCACACACACAAACACACACACAGACCGAGTCACATACGCACACTGAAACACACACACTAAGACACACCCTCACACACTGAGTCACACACACACTGAGTCACACACACTGAGACCACACACACACACACACACACACACTGAGTCACACACACTGAGGTCACACACACTGAGACACACACACACACTGAGAAAAAGGCAAAACCACAAACAAGAAAGAAAAACTTTGGCTCTTTAATGTATGTGCTTTCTGTGTAGTGCTTTTCTTGTACATAAAATAGAAGTTTCCAGAATTTCCTGCAGACTCCCAGGGGTCCTTGAACCCCAGTCTGAGAGCCGCTGGTGGAGGACAGGGGCTCCACAACTCTGCAGTGTGGCTCTTTGGATTTAGAGGTGAACTAAAACATTTTAGGAATGTAAGGACAAAATGGTTGTCTTTTGGCTGAGGGTACAGTCAAAATGCCACAAAAACAACATGTTTAGCAAACAGAATACTGCAGTAGGATTCTTATTTCCATCCCTGTACTGAAAGGAGTTATCGTTCCCAGACCAGTATACAGGTGTGCAGTAGTTGTATAATGAGTTGAACCCTCTCATCATCAGACCAGTATACAGGTGTGCAGTAGTTGTATAATGAGTTGAACCCTCTCCTCATGTCTTTTGTCTTCACAGACACTGAATGGATCCCTGACGCTGGAACTTGTCAACGAAAAATACTGGAAAGTGAGCAAGCCCCTCGAACTGTACTATGCCCCCACTAAAGAGCAGAAGTGATGGGCAGAGGGGTGCACACACCCCCTTCCCTTCCTCCCTGCTTCCCTCTCCCTCTCTTACCTTTCTCGCTCGTACGCAAGCACTCACTGTCGCACTCAAAATGAAACAGAAACACACACATGCAAAACTCGGGCAAGCACTCACTCACTGACATACTCAAAATGAAACAGAAACACAGGAATGCAAAACTCGGGCAAGCACTCACTCACTGGTGCACTCAAAATGAAACGGAAACACACACATGCAAAACTCGGGCAAGCACTCACTCACTGACACACTCAAAATGAAACGGAAACACACACATGCAAAACTCGGGCAAGCACTCACTCACTGGTGCACTCAAAATGAAACGGAAACACACACATGCAAAACTCGGGCAAGCACTCACTCACTGACACACTCAAAATGAAACGGAAACACACACATGCAAAACCCGGGCAAGCACTCACTCACTGGTGCACTCAAAATGAAACGGAAACACAGGAATGCAAAACTCGGGAGAAAGACTGTGTTTAAAAACCCAGCGGAAGGATCTTCAGTGGCAGAGCTGCGTTTTGGGGTTTCTGGTTTTTTTTTTTTGGAAGACTGAGGACTGAAGTTTTGTATTCCTGTTATTAAGACTCTTTGACCACAACTACTGTTCTGTTTGCATGTGAGTGTCTGTTTTTTTGTTAAATATATATTTAATTATTCTTCCCTTTCTTTCACAAATTGATTTGACCTGTTTCTAATAACATACAGGCTGTTACAGTGATGGCCGTGTTTTCATGATGTGGAGAGAATTTGAGTCTTGAGTCACTCTAGGGCTGGATATAAGAAACCCATTACATAGCACTTCCACTTACTGTTGGGTAACTGGACTTCTATTCCATTACAAGTTTTAATTGAAACTAGATTTAAGGCTATGCAGGCTTTACCTTGTTAATTATTACCTTAGCTTTTTATATGGAAAAATAATATTGCTATGTATCTAGGCAACATCCTTTGTAAAAAATAAAATAAAAATAAAAAATACATCACATACCTGTGCCATGCAAATAGACTTTTGAGGGCAGCTTTTATGTGTGTGTACGTGCAGCATCCACGGGTATTGCATGGTAAATAAGTTACTATTATGAATAATAATAAGACTCCCATTGCAAAGCAGTTTGAGCCAGTCCAGGTTTTACATTCGTTCTGTGAACTTAATAATATTAATAAAAACTCCAATTGCAGAGCAGTTTAAACCAGGTTTGACTTGTGAGTTAAATTAACACTGTAAAGTTCATTTTCAACAACAAAAAATGTAAGAGCTTGAGATGTGTCTGCAAATGTAAACCTGGCACATTGAAATACGCAGGGTGATTCATAATTGGCACAGCGTTGTGGGAGCACCGTGGAAACTGGAGGGTATGTGGAGGGTGATACGCAAAGGAACATGTCTGACAGACACTCGTTTGGCCACCAGGGACTTGTTCAATAAACATTTAGGTAGACTGAAATCAATGCAAAATAATGTTGCACGAATTATGAATCACGCTATGTACAGTGCCTATAGTAAGTATTCACCCCCCTTGGACGTTTTCACAGTTTATTGTGTTACAACCTGAAATCCTGATGCATTTAAATTGTTTGTTTTTTTGATTTACACAACCTACTCAACACTTTGAAGAGGCAAGAGAATTTTTATTGTGAAACAAAAGTTAATGAAAAATAAAAAAAACTGAAATGTCTTGGTTAGATAAGTATTCACCCCCCTGAGTCACTACTTGGTAGAACCACCTTTGGCAGCAATTACAGCTGTGATTCTTTTGGGGTAAGTCTCTACCAGGTTTGCACATCTGGATTGTGTAATATTCACCCATTCTTCTTAGCAAAATTGTTCAAGCTCTGTCAAGTTGTAAGAACATAAGAAAGTTTACAAACGAGAGGAGGCCATTCGGCCCATCTTGCTTGTTTGGTTGTTAGTAGCTTATTGATCCCAGAATCTCATCAAGCAGCTTCTTGAAGGATCCCAGGGTGTCAGCTTCAACAACATTACTGGGGAGTTGGTTCCAGACTCTTACAATTCTCTGTGTAAAAAAGTGCCTCCTATTTTCTGTTCTGAATGCCCCTTTATCTAATCTCCATTTGTGACCCCTGGTCCTTGTTTCTTTTTTCAGGTTAAAAAAGTCCCCTGGGTCGACATTGTCTATACCTTTTAGGATTTTGAATGTTTGAATCAGATCGCAGCGTAGTCTTCTTTGTTCAAGACTGAATAGATTCAATTCTTTTAGCCTGTCTGCATACGACATGCCGTTTAAACCCGGGATAATTCTGGTTGCTCTTCTTTGCACTCTTTCTAGAGCAGCAATATCCTTTTTGTAACGAGGTGACCAGAACTGAACACAATATTCTAGGTGAGGTCTTACTAATGCATTGTAGAGTTTTAACATTACTTCCCTTGATTTAAATTCAACACTTCTCACAATATATCCGAGCATTTTGTTGGCCTTTTTTATAGCTTCCCCACATTGTCTAGATGAAGACATTTCTGAGTCAACGTAAACTCCTCGGTCTTTTTCATAGATTCCTTCTTCAATTTCAGTATCTCCCATATAATATTTATAATGCATTTTTATTGCCTGCGTGCAATACTTTACACTTTTCACTATTAAATGTCATTTGCCATGTGTCTGCCCAGTTCTGAATGCTGTCTAGATCATTTTGAATGACCTTTGCTGCTGCAACAGTGTTTGCCACTCCTCCTATTTTTGTGTCGTCTGCAAATTTAACAAGTTTGCTTACTATACCAGAATCTAAATCATTAATATCGATTAGGAATAGCAGAGGACCTAATACTGATCCCTGTGGTACACCACTGGTTACCTCGCTCCATTTTTGAGGTTTCTCCTCTAATCAGTACTTTCTGTTTTCTACATGTTAACCATTCCCTAATCCATGTGCAAACATTTCCTTGAATCCCTACTGCGTTCAGTTTGAGAATTAATCTTTTATGCAGAACTTTGTCAAAAGTTTTCTGGAAATCTAAATAAACCATGTTGCATCCTCAAAAAAGTCAAGCAGGTTAGTTAGACACGATCTCCCTTTCCTAAAACCATGCTGACTGTCTCCCAGGATATTGTCACCATATAGGTAATTTTCCATTTTAGATCTTATTATACTTTCCATAAGTTTACATATAATAGAAGTCAGGCTTATTGGTCTGTAGTTACCTGGTTCGGTTTTGTCTCCCTTTTTGTGGATTGGTATTACGTTTGCTGTTTTCCAGTCAGTCGGTACAACCCCTGTGTCAAGAGACTGTTGCATGATCTTGGTTAGCGGTTTGTAAATAACTTCTTTCATTTCTTTGAGTTCTATTGGGAGGATCTCATCCGGCCCAGGGGATTTGTTTATTTTAAGAGCTCCTCTAAAGTTATTTAAAACTGGATAGGAACAGGTCGACATGTGGGGCATGTTGTCCGTGTCCTCCTTTGTAAAAACCTGTGAAAAGTAATCATTTAATATATTTGCTATTTTTTTTCTTCAGCTATGATTTTGCCATTTGTGTCTCTTAGACATTTAACCTCCTCTTTGAATGTTCTCTTGCTGTTATAATATTGGAAAAACATTTTGGAATTGGTTTTAGCCCCCGTAGCAATGTTCATTTCTACCTCTTTTGGCCTTTCTAACTTCCTTTTTGACTTGTGTTTGCAGTTCCAAGTACTCTTTCTGTGTACTTTGTTTTTGGTCCCTTTTAAATACTCTGTAAAGTGCCTTTTTTTGCTGATTTTTTTTTTTTTTTAATTGATCTATTAAACCATTTTGTTTTAGATTTAGATTTGTCTACTTTTGGGATGTAATTGTTTTGCGCCTCTAGTACTACATTTTTAAAAAAACAGCCATCCTTTTTCTGTGGATGTTTTCTCTATTTTACTCCAATCTACTTCTGTTAGTCTCTGTTTCATACCTTCATAGTTTGCTTTTCTAAAATTGTAAACCTTAGCTTTAGTCATTACTTTTGGGGTTTTAAAAAATACTTCAAATGAGACCATGTTGTGGTCTGAGTTTGCCAATGGCTCTCTGACCTCTGTTTTAGTTATTGTCTTCATTATTTGAAAAGACTAAATCAAGGCATGCCTCCCCTCTAGTCGGTGCCTTGACAAATTGCGTTAGGAAGCAGTCATTTGTCATTTCCACCATTTCAATTTCGTCCGTCGTGCTCCCCACCGGGTTCTCCCATTTTATACGGGGGAAGTTGAAATCCCCCATTAGTATGGCTTCTCCTTTTCTACACGCATTTCGAATGTCATTGTATAACAGATTATTTTGCTCAGAGTCTGAGTTTGGTGGTCTATAGCATGCTCCTATTATTATGCCCTTTGAATTTTTGTCCATTATTCTGACCCATATTGATTCGGCGTTGTTTTCTTTGTCCAGATTTAACACCTGGGCTTCAAGACTATTTCTTATGTATAGCGCTACCCCTCTGCTCTTCTGTCCTGCCTGTCTCTACTATACAGTGTGTACCCACTAATATTATGTTCGTCTCCATCACTCTCAGACAACCAAGTTTCTGTAACACCGATCACATCGTAGTTACTTGTTAGTGCAGTAGCTTCAAGTTCTAACATTTTGTTTCACAGACTTCTAGCATTTAGATAAATACATTTAGGTAAAGATAGCCTGGCTTGGAGTCATGTTGACCTGAAATGAAATGTCAAGGTGACTGCATTCCTTTGTTTATGGACCTGTGAACAATCGAGATGCAAAAAAGGAAAACTATTTATTTATTTATGGAGTTTAGAATTATAAAAGACACGGCACAATTTGTCAACTTTTTCCAATGGTTTTAATTTTGTGTATAGTCTAGTACATACCTCAACTTTAACTTAAAACTTCTAAAACTAAGGTATAGGAAACAAACAAATTAACTGTTTTAACTGCTGCACCGACACCACAAAAAAAAAACACTATCAAGATAAATCACCCAGAGCATTGGCTTGAACATCCAATATGCAACTATAAGTGCACCAAAATTGTGCTTTTGTATTTCGCAGGATTTTGTGTCTTTCAGAAAATACAATAAAAAATGAAAAAGCATTTCCTTATCAGATCCATATTCTGTGTCAGTTTGTTTTTTTTCTCCAATGAAAGCCCAGGGATTGGCAAGTTTATAGGAGGCTAGGAGCGATTCATTAAAGATTGAAGATCCAGGCAGTTATCGTGTTCACCATGCAGACGGAGTGACAGACATGTTTGTGCATTAAAGAAAAAAAAAAAAACACACAAAGTTCATTTTTTTCCTAGACTTTATTGAAACGGTGTCGTGGGCGGAGGGGAGAGAGGGTTACTTCTTCTTGGACACACCGACAGTGCGGCCTCTCCTGCCAGTGGTCTTGGTGTGCTGACCGCGCACACGCAGGCTGCGGAGAGAGGGAGGGAGGGAGAAAGAGAAGGGAAGTACATTTCTTTAACACACTGACTAATTGTATTCTTAACTGAATAACTTGCTTAACTGAATAAAGCTTGTTTTAAAAAAATAAAAAAATAAATTAAATTAAAATAATCTTCACACATCTTCATTTTCTACTGGAATACCACACTGTTTTAGTTTTGCGAGATCCTTGTGTGATTTAGGAAGCTCCTCTAGTTAGAGCTATGAGAATTAAAGGGTCCTATTTATCATAGGAAGTTACGTGCAGCTTGTGAGTTTGACTTCACACTGAAATCAGTCATTCTGCTTGAGGACCGACTATGGTCACTGTCAGTGGGAGTCTGTGACATTTACCCAAATAGTACCATGTCCTTTAATAAAAGGAAACTATTTGAAAACATAACAAAGAATGTCAGAGGTTGCACTTGACAATTATTGATACTGTAAACAGGATCAGTGTACAATTCAAGACAAAGATCTGTATGCTTCATGAACTGTAATCCTTAGTTAAGCTGCTATACCAAGTAGCACCAGCAGCTCTACTCAGCTTGGTAGCTCATGTGACTCCAAACAGCTGTTGTATGAAATCCTCAACAATGGTATTGCTGGCAGACATTGTGTGCAACAGGGTTTATTGGTCTCTTACCCCCAGAAGTGGCGCAGGCCCCTGTGAGCCCTGATCTTCTTTAGTCTCTCCAGATCCTCACGCAGCTTGTTATCCAGACCGTTCGCCAGTACCTGAGAGAGAGAGAACAAACTCAACCCATCATCCAGAACTATAAACTTTATACATTTATTGAAGATATTTCTAGTCAGTCATTGAACTTCAAGTTTCAAGTCCAGACCCCGGGGGAAAGGCTCAGACTTTATGTAACAGCATTGCATACAATGGGTGTAGGGAGAGTGCTACGGTCTTACCCGGCTTCAGCGAGTGCATATTCCAATGCAATATGAACACTAATCTTTTATGGTTTACACTTCAAATGTTCTTGCTTTAAAAATATCCAGTGATCATTTCATTCAACATAATACTGAGAATAGGGTTTCCAGTAAAGCATTCAGAATCTATTTTTGTCTGCTGTCAGTATAACTCAGGCAATGTTCTCTTTCACTGAAATTAAAGTCTATTACTGCTGTAGTCCGTTTACTCTCTGGACATGTACTATCGTAATACTTTTGGAAGGTTACAAGAATACAACTCAGGGAAATCTCAGGAGTGTGGAATTCATATCGCCCAGCGCCCGGCACAGCGAGATGTCTGAGGTGCAACCAGCTTTCCTGTTCCACTTTGCCTGTTGGACACACACAGGTTTTGTTGTTTTTTTCTCGCTACGTTCGTTGTGTTGCGAGAAAAACACTCTGGGTAGATTTCTAGAGCCATGCAAGTTTCTGAAAACTCTGAATTGCAGAAGTGTAGCACATTCACAAATACACACCTCTAAACTTCAAACCAAAACTATATACTTCAATATATATCCCTTTAATTCTCAAACACAGTAACAAACATACTTCAATGAATACAACGATATTGACCAATTTACATTGCTTTTGTCTACAGTAGCAGCCCAGTAAAGTTTGGCTGAACATTGAACGCAGTTACAAAAAGCTTCTACATATAAACTTCACTATAACGATCCCCCGTTTAACAATCCCAACAGCAAGAACCCAAGCGATCACTTACAGGATCCACCCAGGCACAACAATCTCAGTGCGGACTGACACTGAACTTCTCCAGTGTGAATGTGTTATTCTCCCAGTGAGAACAAACACCATGGCTGGCTAATTCAAAGATACCCTACTGTAGTGCGGGTCATGCATGACGTACACTATCGTTGCCTGTCCGTCATCTTCACACAAAATGTAACCAGGCAACGGGCGTCAGGAGGCAAATGCAAACAGTGCATTGAGAAAAGGATGACAAATAGAAAGCGATCTACACTGGATGTATTTCAATAGAAAGGACGTGCAATTACTGTATCAGTGCAATTCCTGTATCAGTGCAATTCCTGTATCAGTGCAATTCCTGTATCAGTGCAATTCCTGTATCAGCATGCAAGTTTACATTCTTTCCTTTTCCACTCTACGGTTTTCTTTTAAACATACTGTTGAAATGTTGATCAATGTGAAGTGATCTTCATAAACATACTACATACTGATAATCAATTCAAATTGGGTGGTGTTCATTATTCTGATGTGGCAAATTGCCAAACCCTATTATAATAAATACACTGATCTAACAATCATTTCTCCAGGCCCCATGCGAGTTCATTATAGTGACGTTAACGCACGTATATATTATACAGACTTTACATCCAGTTAAGCCAAGTTTTGTAGTGGAGGGTTTCAGATTGGCTGATATCTTTTGTTATGCCATGGAATCCATTTTACCATGTATTGGAACTAAATCTCCTGTGCCATTAGAGTAAAAACAGCCCCATAGAAGGATATTACCACCTCCATGCTTGACAGTAGGTATGGTGTTCTTTTCTTTGTACGCCTCACCAGACTTTCTCCAAAAGTAACGACTATCAGCATGACCAAATAACTCAATTTTTGTTTCATCACTCCAAAAAACCTTTGCCTAGAACTCATATCCATCATTCAAATGCCGTTTTCCAAACTTTAAGCGATTGTCCTTGTGATGTTTTCCTAAGAGTGGCTTTTTACTTGGCCTGTGACCATTGAGACCTTCACCATGCAATACTTGAAGTATGATTGAAATGCAAACCCCAGTCCCAGTTGCAGCCAATTCACTTTGAATATGTTTGGCAGTCTATCTCAGATTGTTATTAACCTTCCTCAATTCTTCTACTTGTTCTTGGTGAAAGACCTTTCTTTCTTCCAGGCCGAGGGAGTGTTAGGTTCTGCATTATCATTAATTTCAAGCACCTTGTAGACAATACTATCATAGCATCAAAGGGTATGAATACTTTTGTATTTTCCTCATCCTCAAAAGCAAAACTTTTGCTACAAAAGATTTTTCCTAAATTCTTTTGAGATTTCCGTTGGGGATGTAAAGCTTTGACTATAACTGTATATACAGGGTTAGAAACTCCCGCCGCCGAGGCTTAATTCAATCTGATGAGGACTAGTTGATGTCTGTGTCTCAGTAGTCCTCTGGGCGAGTACTTAAAACAAATGTACACATATACTCTCACGTTCAGTCTTGTGTTGCAGGGAAGTCAGTAGCAGTGGTGATCACAAATAATGCTTAGAAAACAGTCACTCGGAACTGAAACCTCCCTTCATCTCCCCTGAAATGCCAACCCCACTGAATGACGTTTTACGTTTGTGTTCTCCCTCTGCGCGGGATGCGAAGTTTATCGTTTGAATTTACTGAAACACGTTGCATCTTTTGAAGTGTAAAGTCATTTTACAGAAACAGGTTGATTTATACTGGGTTACAACCGTGACTGAAGACGTCATTAGCAAAGGGGGCCGGCTGTACTAAAGAGGTCAAACAAAAGGTCCCGTTTTACTAAACATTTTAAAACTAATAAACAAACAATTACCATAGCGAACATTATCGTAGTATGCTGCTTAAAACATAACACAATATATTCATAATAAAGTTGACTTCCAAGCTTTAAACGTGTTATTGTTTATAGATAAGGACTCGCTGTCTGTAGCTTGGTGTTTACATTATCGGCAGCATATTTTAAGTGATTGGAAGCTGAAATTACTTTAAAACACACTTTTACACCAATACAGTACTGGTGAGCGATAATCAGTTTGTTTGAAAACCAGGCTTTAACCCTTTGCGGTCCTATGTCGGACCAGGTCTATCTATATCTCTCACATCTATCTATATCTCCCATTCATATATTATATGCAAAGTGTAACAGGAAAACTTCCTGTCCCGGGCGTGGTGCGATATGATCCCTGTATTCTCCATCTGGATTGAGGGCAGGTAAAGTAAATTAAAGAAATTGAAATTCTAAAATAGCGTGATGCATCTACTGACATTTGACCTGCAAGGCAGAGGAATCAGAATGAGAAACCCAGAGGAAGAGAGAGGCAGGGCTGGGTTACCTGGCTGTATTTGCCGTCCTTCACGTCCTTCTGTCTGTTGAGGAACCAGTCGGGGATCTTGTACTGCCTGGGGTTCTGCATGATCGTGATCACACGCTCAACCTGCAGACAAACACACACACACACGAGAGAGAGGGAGTGAGAGGCTGTTTCGGACCCTGTACTGCTGGTAAAACACATTTAGCACAGCGCTCTGATGAAGATTATGTTGCAGTTAATACACTTGTGCTTTGGGATTATTGCCGTCGTCTTCTTCCTTTCTGTGGTTTTGCTGCTGGAAGGTATCTAACTGAAACATTTTCCCAGGACATGGCACCCCTACTTTGCAGTAAGTTGGGAAACAGTCTTTAGTGCTGGTATATACAGGTTTTCTATCTCTTTCTATCTATACACACAGTCCGTATTCCTTATCCCTTCGAATTTAAGATGCACTTTCTAAACCATTTTCTTCTTCTCAAATGTCCTGCATCTTAAATTAGAGTACAGAGATGCGGGTATTAAAATAGGCAACAAAAAATGTGACTACCCAAGTGCACAAAGAGCAACGTGACACTGCCGAAAAAAAGATGAAGAAACATTACTGCCCGATCTCAAATCATCCATGACATACAGGCAGCCACTTTCAATTTGAACTGAGGCTGTATCTTTGTAAATACATATTTATCTTATTTTTTCCTCAAATTGAGGGTGGGAAATTTGGGCTGTATCTTAAAATTCGAGGGTGTCTTAAATTCAAAGGAATGCGGTACATTTGGAGGGGCATTGTTGCATGGCCGCCATTAATCTAGAGCCCTGCAATTATCCAGCTAATCCTACAAATAACTGGGCACTCCAAGCTCACAGGAATAGCAGGAACAGCTCCCAATGTACTAATCTCTGAAATCCAATTCAGAATTACAATGCCTAGACTATAGAATGTCTCACCTCATCCTCACTCAGCTCTCATCTCCCCTCCCTCCCTGTCTCACCTCATCCTCACTCAGCTCTCATCTCCCCTCCCTCCCTGTCTCACCTCATCCTCACTCAGCTCTCATCTCCCCTCCCTCCCTGTCTCACCTCATCCTCACTCAGCTCTCACCTCATCCTCACTCAGCTCTCATCTCCCTCCCTCCGTCTCACCTCATCCTCACTCAGCTCTCATCTCCCTCCCTCCCTGTCTCCTCATCCTCACTCAGCTCTCATCTCCCTCCCTGTCTCACCTCATCCTCACTCAGCTCTCATCTCCCCTCCCTCCCTGTCTCCCCTCATCCTCACTCAGCTCTCATCTCCCCTCCCTGTCTCACCTCATCCTCAGCTCTCATCTCCCTCTGTCTCCCTCATCCTCACTCAGCTCTCATCTCCCTCCCTCCCTGTCTCCCCTCATCCTCACTCAGCTCTCATCTCCCTCCCTCCCTGTCTCCCTCATCCTCACTCAGCTCTCATCTCCCTCCCTCCCTGTCTCCTCATCTCCCCTCCCTCTGCATCTCACCTCATCCTCACTCAGTTCTCCGGCTCGCTTGCTCAGGTCAATATCGGCCTTCCTCAGCACCACATGAGCGTAACGCCTTCCCACACCCTGAAAGAGAGGAGGAAACACACAGGGTTAAATACTGAACCCACACAACTTCATAGATTAGACAAGTATCACACACACATTGACAATTGCCCTTCAACCCCCTTGTATAGTTGTTGTATATATTTCTCTACCCCAATGCAAGTTGGTTTCTGACAGTACAGTAGTCTCCACGTATAGGAACACCTCCTAAGAGAACACTTCTCCTAAGGCAACACCCTTGTGGTGAAACTGATTTTCCCCATTGTAAATGATTCGGGCGAAAAGAACAGGAACTTCGCTTAAAAGAACACCTTCTTGGCATTGATAGCGATTTGTTCACAACGGCTACAGTACTGTTTTGTAACCTGATATATCAAACTTAAATTCAAATGGTTTATTCAGTCTTTTCAAATGTTGACTTGTCATCACGAGAGTGTCTTGAGGCACACCGATTGGTTTATTAAATCTTTCCAGAACCGCCTTCACATCATTGACTCGTTTTGAATTCTGATTTCCACGAGTGCTCCTCATCGCTACAAAATCGCATGCAAACAAACAGCGAAACGCCCCGCTGTTTCTACAAAAAGTTGCTAATTGTTCGAGCTCCTGATAAAAACCTGAATCAGTCAGTCGCCAAGCAATGTGTGTTTCCCGTTCTGGTGAGTTACTTCACCATTCTGTTAAATAATGTGCATGTCTTGTATATTGCTGCTGCATTTTGTAAGGTGTAGGGGTGCTGTGTTCATTTAGTTTATTAATGTTAAGCTAACCCTCAGTAACAGCCATTATTTTTGCATCTGCCATCGTGATAGAAACACACCCGCAAGCTTATTTCATTTTGTAGTTTCTTTGATTACGTGATGTTAAATAAAAAGGTTTAAAATTAAAGTTTATATAGTTTTATTTATTAGTTTTTTTTTAAATGGGCTCAATCCTAAAATTGCAGGTTATGCAAAACTTTTAGCCAATCAATTATACTGTGTTTCTGGCTTTAACAGTGGTTAAACTCTGCAAGAACATACTGTCACCAAGATGGAATTACATTGACTTGTACATCTGAACAGGACACTGTCCCTCTGTAGCTTTAATGAAAATAAACAGGAAGAACGCACTCAGCTAACACAGACCCCATTTTATAGTGGTGTCAAACTGCACAGCACAGCGTTTCACTACCTTGATGGCGGTGATGGCGAAGGCGATTTTGCGTCGCCCATCGATGTTGGTGTTGAGAACACGGAGAATGTGCTGGAACTTTTCTGGGATTACGAGTGACTGCAGAGAAAAAGGAGAGAGAAAGGAGGGTTACTGACAGGGAACTGCAAACAGATCAACACAGTACCATATGAAACGAGTTTGTGCATCTCACAGTCCTGGTCATCCTTTTAAACTCATAACAGAGCCGTCCCGAGCCATTCCTGATGTTCCAGTGGGCCTTCAGTGTATTCAGTGTGTAAACTGGAGCTCCCAATGCGAGACCTGAACTAATCACTGAAATCTGACTCGATTTACTGACATACTTCAGAATTAACTCTAATAATCCTAAAGAAGCATCTCAATTTGATTTCATTCGTCCAGTTAAATAACTCTTGGATAATGTTGTTCCTCACATTGTACTCAGTACTTCAGTTTCTTTGACAACTAACAAAAGCAAAACGACTAATTCCAAGATGAAGTCGCTGAATGATTAGTGTAGGGAATGTTAGTTCTCTTTCTGGCCATGTACACTGTAGATCCAAACACACACACATTCAGGGTTCAGGACAGCTTTACAATACACGACAATTACGAATCTATTCCACCTTCTATTGTTACACTTTGATATTTAAACTTCACAAGCCGTACATTAAATACATGCACTACGCACTCAATTTAAACGTCAGAGCACATTAACCAGCTCGAGCAACACGACTATCAAATGCGAATACACCGGTCCAAACACAGAGCTCAATATCACCTCGAGAGTCTACAACACGACTATCAAATGCGAATACACC
The DNA here is from genome assembly GCA_030684275.1 of Acipenser oxyrinchus oxyrinchus. NCBI lineage: Eukaryota > Metazoa > Chordata > Actinopteri > Acipenseriformes > Acipenseridae > Acipenser > Acipenser oxyrinchus. The sequence goes on along the minus strand of CM060278.1, from coordinate 1,176,346 downwards.
GGTCCAAACACAGAGCTCAATATCACCTCGAGAGTCTACAACACGACTATCAAATGCGAATACACCGGTCCAAACACAGAGCTCAATATCACCTCGAGAGTCTACAACACGACTATCAAATGCGAATACACCGGTCCAAACACAGAGCTCAATATCACCTCGAGAGTCTACAACACGACTATCAAATGCGAATACACCGGTCCAAACACAGAGCTCAATATCACCTCGAGAGTCTACAACACGACTATCAAATGCGAATACACCGGTCCAAACACAGAGCTCAATATCACCTCGAGAGTCTACAACACGACTATCAAATGCGAATACACCGGTCCAAACACAGAGCTCAATATCACCTCGAGAGTCTACAACACGACTATCAAATGCGAATACACCGGTCCAAACACAGAGCTCAATATCACCTCGAGAGTCTACAACACGACTATCAAATGCGAATACACCGGTCCAAACACAGAGCTCAATATCACCTCGAGAGTCTACAACACGACTATCAAATGCGAATACACCGGTCCAAACACAGAGCTCAATATCACCTCGAGAGTCTACAACACGACTATCAAATGCGAATACACCGTCCAAACACAGAGCTCAATATCACCTCGAGAGTCTACAACACGACTATCAAATGCGAATACACCGGTCCAAACACAGAGCTCAATATCACCTCGAGAGTCTACAACACGACTATCAAATGCGAATACACCGGTCCAAACACAGAGCTCAATATCACCTCGAGAGTCTACAACACGACTATCAAATGCGAATACACCGGTCCAAACACAGAGCTCAATATCACCTCGAGAGTCTACAACACGACTATCAAATGCGAATACACCGTCCAAACACAGAGCTCAATATCACCTCGAGTCTACAACACGACTATCAAATGCTAATACACCGTCCAAACACAGAGCTCAATATCACCTCGAGAGTCTACAACACGACTATCAAATGCGAATACACCGTCCAAACACAGAGCTCAATATCACCTCGAGAGTCTACAACACGACTATCAAATGCGAATACACCGTCCAAACACAGAGCTCAATATCACCTCGAGAGTCTACAACACGACTATCAAATGCTGAATACACCGGTCCAAACACAGAGCTCAATATCACCTCGAGAGTCTACAACACGACTATCAAATGCTAATACACCGTCCAAACACAGAGCTCAATATCACCTCGAGAGTCTACAACACGACTATCAAATGCGAATACACCGGTCCAAACACAGAGCTCAATATCACCTCGAGAGTCTACAACACGACTATCAAATGCTAATACACCGGTCCAAACACAGAGCTCAATATCACCTCGAGAGTCTACAACACGACTATCAAATGCGAATACACCGGTCCAAACACAGAGCTCAATATCACCTCGAGAGTCTACAACACGACTATCAAATGCGAATACACCGGTCCAAACACAGAGCTCAATATCACCTCGAGAGTCTACAACACGACTATCAAATGCGAATACACCGGTCCAAACACAGAGCTCAATATCACCTCGAGAGTCTACAACACGACTATCAAATGCGAATACACCGGTCCAAACACAGAGCTCAATATCACCTCGAGAGTCTACAACACGACTATCAAATGCGAATACACCGTCCAAACACAGAGCTCAATATCACCTCGAGAGTCTACAACACGACTATCAAATGCGAATACACCGGTCCAAACACAGAGCTCAATATCACCTCGAGAGTCTACAACACGACTATCAAATGCGAATACACCGGTCCAAACACAGAGCTCAATATCACCTCGAGAGTCTACAACACGACTATCAAATGCGAATACACCGGTCCAAACACAGAGCTCAATATCACCTCGAGAGTCTACAACACGACTATCAAATGCGAATACACCGGTCCAAACACAGAGCTCAATATCACCTCGAGAGTCTACAACACGACTATCAAATGCGAATACACCGGTCCAAACACAGAGCTCAATATCACCTCGAGAGTCTACAACACGACTATCAAATGCGAATACACCGGTCCAAACACAGAGCTCAATATCACCTCGAGAGTCTACAACACGACTATCAAATGCGAATACACCGGTCCAAACACAGAGCTCAATATCACCTCGAGAGTCTACAACACGACTATCAAATGCGAATACACCGGTCCAAACACAGAGCTCAATATCACCTCGAGAGTCTACAACACGACTATCAAATGCGAATACACCGGTCCAAACACAGAGCTCAATATCACCTCGAGAGTCTACAACACGACTATCAAATGCGAATACACCGGTCCAAACACAGAGCTCAATATCACCTCGAGAGTCTACAACACGACTATCAAATGCGAATACACCGGTCCAAACACAGAGCTCAATATCACCTCGAGAGTCTACAACACGACTATCAAATGCGAATACACCGGTCCAAACACAGAGCTCAATATCACCTCGAGAGTCTACAACACGACTATCAAATGCGAATACACCGGTCCAAACACAGAGCTCAATATCACCTCGAGAGTCTACAACACGACTATCAAATGCGAATACACCGGTCCAAACACAGAGCTCAATATCACCTCGAGAGTCTACAACACGACTATCAAATGCGAATACACCGGTCCAAACACAGAGCTCAATATCACCTCGAGAGTCTACAACACGACTATCAAATGCGAATACACCGGTCCAAACACAGAGCTCAATATCACCTCGAGAGTCTACAACACGACTATCAAATGCGAATACACCGGTCCAAACACAGAGCTCAATATCACCTCGAGAGTCGTGGCCGCGCATCTTCCCTCGTAAAGTAGCGGCCACATTAAATCCAAACATAGTCACTTGATTCTCGTTTTAAACACAAGATATTGAAATGCTACCGCATGTACACGCACTGTACGAACACAAACAGTATTAAGGTAACAGGACATCTCATGAGGATTAAACGAAAAGCTAGACTGTCTAACATACATACCGAGAGGAAGCGATACAACAGTAGAAGATGCCGTTGCCAAATAAACAGTTCAGTGTAAATGCCACAGCACAGCGCATTTATGAGTGAAACACATGCACAGCACAGCGCATTTATGAGTGAAACACATGCACAGCACAACGCATTTATGAGTGAAACACATGCACAGCACAACGCATTTATGAGTGAAACACATCACTCGTGTATTATAGCTGCACACAGAGCTCTGGACAGACACATGGCGTAAGAACTACGCGGCCTTTTAACGCGTCACATTAGCACTGTCCTATTAAACAAGCCATTAACGTGCAACACTGTCCGCGCTAATCACTACATGTAATTAAATTAGCTCATTACTTTGCACAGACAAATGACATTCATTTCATTTTAAACACACAAGGTGACTGCACTTAAACTGCAAAGCAAAACAGCTCCGCGCGTAGGAGGTAACGCTTTAAACAATAATCCGCATCTTGTTCCATCAATAACGGGCTAGTCCATTAAGCATATCCCTTCGGTGGCCCGTTTACAGGTTTCTGTGGCGCCCAGTTCAGTTTTAACTGCGATGTTTTCAGATTAATTTCTGTAGCTTTTTTCACCGGGATAAATTCCTCACCATCTTTCCTGCCTGTCCCGTCTAAAAGAGGAAGTGAAGACGTTCTCGCGAGACTATATCACATACGAGAGGGGACGACTTCCGTTCAAAACTCATCCGACCGGGGAAAGAAGAATCCATATAATATTCCTTTTAAAATAAAACAGCGTTTGATATATATATATATATATATATATATATATATATATATATATATATATATATATATATATATATATATACACATTAAACGGCTAACTGTGCTTTGTGTTATTCATTCTAGCATTGACTAGTAGTTAGTTAGTAGAATTAGCTACCACCTTTGTTGGGCTGGACAATCTTAATAAAACATCTCCTTCTTTCAAAAAATAGTTAATTAAGAAATGGTCAAATGCTTTAAGACCATGCTCAACAGAAAACAGAGTGCAGTATCAATTAAATGATATATTGTACTAGCACGTAGTACCGAACTGAACTGTGCTGGCTTTAATATGTTGTACAAGTCGATGCGATCGAAGTTCCCTTTGTGCTCCACCAGCTTCACAATTTACAGCAGGATCAGAAAATGTATAGTAGAAACAGTCCCTGCTATAAAGAGATCATATAAACGTATGTTTTGTGATGTGAGACAAATGAATGAGTATTATAACGGGCAGGATTCCCCCCGCCCTCTCACAAAGGGGTTGTTAGACAGTACTGTATTTTGATCTGGGACACAAATAGTTCAAATACTTGCACATGTGGTCACATATCTCACTTCAACTACCTGTTATTAAAGCTGATTTATTATCCTTAATTCAAAGTAGGTTATTCCCTGTCCCTGAGAGCCTTTCATCAATAACCAATTACACCTGCTGAAAATAACAGAGCGGGTTTAGGTTCATCTCAACCGTTTAGCATTATTATTATTATTTTTTTACATGTTTAAACCTTTAGAATAAATATCTGAACATATGAAAAGTATAATAACTGTGTGGAAAACGAGTCCAATCATTTTAATTTGTATTACAAATCATTCATAAGATTAATGGCACGCCTCGAAGGCGCTTCACACCCCCTGGCTAGGTGGCAGTCGCACATGCAGTGAGGATTGGATCTGGTTGCTACTCGCTTCTTCATCAGTCAGCGCTCCTCTATTGTTTTGAGCCGCGGCTGCTCCAGCGCAGGACGTGTCAGGAGATGCGCGATCTGCGCAGAATCTGCGCTCGGGAGATGCGCGACCTGGTGACGTTAGGGAAAATATGCGTACGTGTACGCACGTGATTACTGGAGGCACGTACGACCGCAAAGCCCACTGGGAACTGTAGTCTTCTCAGCTGTCTTTTCCAGATTAGCATTAGGGAACAATTCGCCACCGCTACGAGACCCTGGATTTTATATATCTTATATATCTCGCATGTTGTCTCGAAAAGAAGCTGTACGATAAAACGATAAAGCGATAAAGCGATAGAAACAGCGAACAAGCCGAGGCGAGGGAGGGGTAAAGTGAGATACGTCATCTTTGCTCTAGCAGCATCAGGTGCTACCCGGATGTTGACAACAATGGCGGCGGCAGTGGGTTTTGCTTCTCGTCCAAATGATACTAATAATGAAAACACTGTCGCAGGAGTCATGGCATCTTTACAGGACGAGGTATGTCTGCCAGGTACATGATATCTGAAGCTGCTAGCTAGTCATATGCATGTAGCGAGACATGTATTCAGTACAAGTTGACGATTACTATCACTACAACTAAACAAGCACCTAACATTCCCCTTTCAGAATACGCTAAAAAATAAAGCGATGATTTTAATAGCATTGCAACAGCCCTGTCGGCGGGTGTATTGGGTTTCGGGAATAATAGTTCTGAAACTATAATGTCATTCATGTCTGTCAGAAATGTAAATGAATGCTCTGACGGGTAGGAGAGGGTGTGTGCGGTTAATGTCTGTTAGGAATGGTTAGTGTAGTGACTGTACTGAGCGAATTATACAAAGTTGTTTACTTATTTATGTAATTTATTTGTTGTTGTTTTTGTTTTTTTCAAAGTCTTGGCAGGGTTACGCCACATAGAGTTCACGTTCTTTATAAATAATAATAATAAAATAAACATTCGTAATCAGAATGATAATAATATATATCCCAAATATTTCCCACTTGAGAGGTCCACATCTACAAAGCAAGCAAAGCCACAGAAGAAAAACACAGTTTAACTGCATAAAAACTATTTATTGATTCAGAAAATGCTGGGGGGGGGTTTTGTTGTTTTTTTGTCAAACAGCAGCCAAGGAATCAATGGCTACTAGGCCAAATAAAATAGCTGGGTGCCACTTAGGAACAAGTTAGTTGCTACCATATTCAACTGCTTAAAGTACAACAACTTAAGACACTAAAGTGATAATAAAACAGTAACTTATGTTAGTACAGTAGTCTCCCGCTAAGAGAACCCCCCTCGGGAAGCAAGCCAAGCAATATTTATTTTATATAGCGCCTTTCATAGTGGACCACCATCACAAAGTGCTTTACAAGATAGTGAGGAACAATGCATAATACATTAAATACAGTGAAATACAAGGCATAGTACATTAAATACAAATGACCACCAGAATCAATAAATAAATAAATATGTATTGCCATGACGCACGTCATCAACATATGAAATGAACAGAACAAGTAAGAGAACAGCAAAGGGCAAGCTTATGTTAATAAACTATAATAATAAAGTAACAGACAAACGAACGTTAATAAACTGTCAAACTAAATTAACACAGCAGCCCTACACACGTTAAAAATGCAGCAGCAGCAGCTCTAGATTAATTATGAATGCATGTACAGGAACAATATTCAAGACAAGCACAACATTTAACAGAATGGTGAAGAAACTCACAGAACGGGAAACACAAATTGCTCGACGACTTGTGCGATTCAGGTTTTTTTCAGGAGCTCAAACAATTTTCAACTTTTTGTTGCAAGAAAAACAGCGGCGTGTTTCATCGTTTGTTTGCATGCCATTTTGCAGCGATGAGGTGCACTCGTGGAAATCAGAATTCAAAACGAGTCAATGATGTGAAGGCGGTTCTGGAAAGATTTAATAAACCAATCGGTGTGCCTCAAGACACTCTCGTGATGACAAGTCAACATTTGAAAAGACTGAATAAACCATTTGAATTTAAGTTTGATGATGACTTAATAGGTTACAAAACAGTACTGTTTCCATTGTGAACGAATCACAAGCGGTGCCAAGAAGGTGTTCTTTTAAGTGAAGTTCCTGTTACTTTAGGCAGAGTATTTACAATGGGGAAAATCAGTTTCACCACAAGGGTGTTCTCTTAGGAGGTGATCCTGTACTTGACTTGACTGTTAAATTTTACAATGCATTAGTAAGACCTCACCTACAATATTGTGTTCAGTTCTGGTCACCTCATTACAAAAAGGATATTGCTGCTCTAGAAAGAGTGCAAAGAAGAGCGACCAGAATTATTCCGGGTTTAAAAGGCATGTCGTATGCATACAGGCTAAATGAATTGAATCTATTCAGTCTTGAACAAAGAAGACTACACGGTGATCTGATTCAAGCATTCAAAATCCTAAAAGGTATAGTCAGTGTCGACCCAGGGGACTTTTTTTGACCTGAAAAAAGAAACAAGGACCAGGGGTCACAAATGGAGATTAGATAAAGGGGCATTCAGAACAGAAACTAGGAGGCACTTATTTACACAGAGAATTGTGAGGGTCTGGAACCAACTCCCCAGTAATGTTGTTGAAGCTGACACCCTGGGATCCTTCAAGAAGCTGCTTGATGAGATTCTGGGATCAATAAGCTACTAACAACCAAACGAGCAAGATGGGCCGAATGGCCTCCTCTCGTTTGTAAACTTTCTAATGTTATCGTCCCTCTCGCGCTTCAGTTTAAAACATGATATGCCGGCCTTTTTTGTTTCCTTTCGCATGCATAAATATTGACACAAGTGTTGTGTATGGAATTGGTGTGACCTAACCACACAGTCATGTTATTGTTTGGACCCAAACATTTCCTAATACAGACGCCACTCTAGTTGCTGTAGCTGAAAGGACACAGCAGCCATTATGGCCGTGAATAGACATTCATTTTGAGGGGCATTGCCGCATGGCGAGCCCTGTGTTAGTATATCTACATTCATTTTGAGGTGCATTGCCGCATGGCGAGCCCTGTGTTAGTATATCTACATTCATTTTGAGGTGCATTGCCGCATGGCGAGTCCTGTGTTAGTATATCTACATTCATTTTGAGGTGCATTGCCGCATGGCGAGCCCTGTGTTAGTATATCTACATTCATTTTGAGGTGCATTGCCGCATGGCGAGTCCTGTGTTAGTATATCTACATTCATTTTGAGGTGCATTGCCGCATGGCGAGCCCTGTGTTTTTGTTTATTTCAATGTTACAGAAGTTCTGTGCAGCAAGAAATTCAATAAATCATCATATAGTTACCAAACTTTTATTTAGAAATAGGTTTAAAACAAAGTTGTTCACTCCTCGTGGTTCCAAAGATTTTGCAAAAGTCCAAAGAATGAGGTTTAGTTTTCCTATTCTTGGTGATTTCCTCAAATAAATTAATTCCTGGAGTTGGTCTTTTTCAATAGTTGGTAGAAATGTCCAGCAGGGTGCAAGCATGAAGCTTCCTTTTAGTTGGAAGTTGGACATAATCAGTGGCTCCTCTCAACATGTCAGATGGCAGGCTGGAGCTGTCAAAGGTCTCTCATCCTTGTGGCTTTTTGGTGTGCAGAATAGCCAGCAGAGCTCAGTTTGTGCAGTTTGGAGAATGGGGAAAGAATGGAGAGAGCACTCGTGTCTGTAACACAAACAGTCCTTTTTCAAACCTTCAAAATATATTTTGTGCAAAAGATCAAATTTAGGTTTGGTAAAACCCTTATCCAACCTATCCAACATTGTGACAGGACAGCGTCACTGGCAAGCTGTTTCTACCAGGAAGGAGATTCAGACACAAGGAAGATGCAGGTTTAAACACTAATGCATACTTTTAATAAAAAATAAAGAAAGAAAGAAAGAAAACGCTAAACAGACACGAACAAAAATACATTAACAAAACAAAAGGCACAAGGGCCAAAACAAAAGGTCTATACAAAACACTCACGGACGTAAAGAACACGGAACACTGAACACGGAACATGCACCTCCACCTCTAACACCAGCATCAATCCTAATCAACCTCTTCTCACCTGTGGCTGGAGCCTTAATTAATCATTTCATCGTTTATTCAATTCTTGACTCCAGCCACATTCCCACGTGTTTTTGAAGTTCTGCGCTGATGATGACCTAATAAATCAAAAGGAATAGAGAAAAACATGCACAATAAAAATAGCCAACAAATAGCCAAACCCCAAAAGACAATATTTACCCACTAGATTCTTGCAAAACAAGCCCGATTTGGCTGGAAAACCACCAGCACTCCTCATGCTGTCAGGTGCTGAGCTTGAGATGATGTATTGTCATTGTGATATGTCGTCTGAGGTTTTTATTGTATTTTTAGGGTAAGCTGGAAGCAGAGGGGGTCCCCGGCCTGAATTTGAGGGATTTGGATCTCACCTCCGATGAGTTTATTTTGGACGAGGTTGACAGTAAGATATGGGGTTTCTATTATTTCATTTATTTAAAGAAGTTGTTATTAATTGTGCTGATCATGTATTTGTTATGTTATGTACTGTATATAAAGTTCAATATAAAATTTGAAGTATTGAAAAAAATATCTGCTATGCACTTTTCTCAAGCTCTCGGAGGAAGAAACCTTTAGGGAACATGACCAAACTGGACAGACAACAGAAACAGAAGTATAGCTCACAGGAAGCATGCCAGCCAGTAATATACAGACACCAAGGAATGATGCAATTCCATTTGAATGAAAAAAAGATGTCAGTACGCGTGAGCTCCTTTATTGTGCTTATAGGGGTCAGGAAAGTAGGAAAGGTAGAAAAACGTGACAAAACCTACCTTCTGAGCACCATAGCCCCTGTAACAAACCTACCTGAGTGCCATAGCCCCTGTAACAAACCTACCTGAGCACCATAGCCCTGTAACAAACCTACCTGAGCACCATAGCCCCTGTAACAAACCTACCTGAGCACCATAGCCCTGTAACAAACCTACCTGAGCACCATAGCCCCTGTAACAAACCTACCTGAGCACCATAGCCCTGTAACAAACCTACCTGAGCACCATAGCCCTGTAACAAACCTACCTGAGTGCCATAGCCCCTGTAACAAACCTACCTGAGCACCATAGCCCCTGTAACAAACCTACCTGAGCACCATAGCCCCTGTAACAAACCTACCTGAGCACCATAGCCCCTGTAACAAACCTACCTGAGTGCCATAGCCCCTGTAACAAACCTACCTGAGTGCCATAGCCCCTGTAACAAACCTACCTGAGTACCATAGACCCTGTAACAAACCTACCTGAGTACCATAGCCCCTGTAACAAACCTACCTGAGTACCATAGCCCTGTAACAAACCTACCTGAGCACCATAGCCCCTGTAACAAACCTACCTGAGCACCATAGCCCCTGTAACAAACCTACCTGAGCACCATAGCCCCTGTAACAAACCTACCTGAGTGCCATAGCCCTGTAACAAACCTACCTGAGCACCATAGCCCCTGTAACAAACCTACCTGAGCACCATAGCCCCTGTAACAAACCTACCTGAGTGCCATAGCCCTGTAACAAACCTACCTGAGTGCCATAGCCCCTGTAACAAACCTACCTGAGCACCATAGCCCTGTAACAAACCTACCTGAGTACCATAGCCCTGTAACAAACCTACCTGAGCACCATAGCCCTGTAACAAACCTACCTGAGTGCCATAGCCCCTGTAACAAACCTACCTGAGCACCATAGCCCTGTAACAAACCTACCTGAGCACCATAGCCCTGTAACAAACCTACCTGAGCACCATAGCCCCTGTAACAAACCTACCTGAGTACCATAGCCCCTGTAACAAACCTACCTGAGCACCATAGCCCTGTAACAAACCTACCTGAGCACCATAGCCCTGTAACAAACCTACCTGAGTACCATAGCCCCTGTAACAAACCTACCTGAGTACCATAGACCCTGTAACAAACCTACCTGAGTGCCATAGCACCTGTAACAAACCTACCTGAGCCCATAGCCCTGTAACAAACCTACCTGAGTGCCATAGCCCCTGTAACTAATTTCAAAGTAGGAGCTTTGAATGACAGGCTCTGTAGCTGGCAAATGAAAGTGCACAGGGTGCAGGTCTTGATGATTGACAGTCATTTAAACAAATGAGAGCATTCTAGCATTCTATCACTGAGTTGACAAACAGTGACATCTAGCCATTCAGAGCTAAACGGAGACGGGACAGACAGCAAGTATAAGAACTGCACAAACTAGAGATGATTTCTAAATTATTATTTTTGGTAAGAAAATAAAAAATAGCGAGTGGTTTTACTGATGTTTTTTGTATATAAATTTATTTCAGTCAAACTCATTTTTTGGGGGAATTCGACATTTAACGAGCTTTACAGATTAAAATCGAAAAGTAGTAAGTCTACTTATTAGTACCATAGCCCCTATAACTTTCATTATTGCACTGATCACCAATCCGTTCTGGAGTTTAGAATAAGAAATCTACACTGTATGGGAGTCAATACAAAGAACAAACCTTTGTGTGTCTGTGCTGTAATGCAGGGCTTGTATTAAAAAAAATCTTTACCGTCTTTACCCTCTGGGAGCATGTGTGTCATAAGATATACCAGTGTGCAAAAACAGTAAACGTTGTGTGTGTTTGTGTTTGTAGTTCACATCCAGGCGAATCTGGAAGATGAACTGGTCAAGGAAGCTTTGAAGACAGTAAGTGAGGAACTCTACTCTGTGCTTTCCTACTGTGTAAACCAGACCTGCGCAAACTGATATTGGATTATTGTGATGGAGCTCTCCACAGAAACCAGGTGCTGGCAGTCAGGTGAGGGTCATTGGTGTTGATCTGGCTAATGTACCATTCCAAGTGAAACCAGTGAAGAAACAGCTGCTTGGATGTGTGTGGAGTGCTGTTCTCCACAGAGACAAACCAGTGAAGAAACAGCTGCTTGGATGTGTGTGGAGTGCTGTTCTCCACAGAGACAAACCAGTGAAGAAACAGCTGCTTGGATGTGTGTGGAGTGCTGTTCTCCACAGAGACAAACCAGTGAAGAAACAGCTGCTTGGATGTGTGTGGAGTGCTGTTCTCCACAGAGACAAACCAGTAAAGAAACAGCTGCTTGGATGTGTGTGGAGTGCTGTTCTCCACAGAGACAAACCAGTAAAGAAACAGCTGCTTGGATGTGTGTGGAGTGCTGTTCTCCACAGAGACAAACCAGTAAAGAAACAGCTGCTTGGATGTGTGTGGAGTGCTGTTCTCCACAGAGACAAACCAGTGAAGAAACAGCTGCTTGGATGTGTGTGGAGTGCTGTTCTCCACAGAGACAAACCAGTAAAGAAACAGCTGCTTGGATGTGTGTGGAGTGCTGTTCTCCACAGAGACAAACCAGTGAAGAAACAGCTGCTTGGATGTGTGTGGAGTGCTGTTCTCCACAGAGACAAACCAGTGAAGAAACAGCTGCTTGGATGTGTGTGGAGTGCTGTTCACAGAGACAAACCAGTGAAGTAACAGCTGCTTGGATGTGTGTGGAGTGCTGTTCTCCACAGAGTCATTTCACACCAAGCGCATCGCGTCAAAGCATCACGCCCTGCGTAACATTGAATACTGTACATCTTGTGGAGGCTTTCATACCGGACGCGTAGTGTAAAACAGACTCGTCGGAAATAAACTGGGTTCCTATTTCTCTGTAGGCATCCGGTGTAAATTGTACTTATTTAACCAATATGTTTATGAAAAATATACATCATTACGGCAAATAATTGTTTTTATTACTGTGTTCAAAAATTAAATTGTTGATACATACTGTCTGTAAAGCGCTTGGAGATACCATGGTATGAAAGGCGCTATATCAATCAATAAAATAAATAAATAAATAAAATAAAAATATTTTTTCAATAAAAAGAACAAGACATTTAGATTGTGCATGGTTGTTTCTGAGTGGGCTACAGAACTGCCCCTTTAAAAAAAATTAACAAACCAGAGAGCAGAAAGGTTACAGCACACAGGCAGGCACCATGGGGTCCAGAAACAGGGTTTGGAAAAAGAGAATATAGAAAAAAACAATAGAAAGCAGATAAACCTCTTGTGTATCCACAGTTTTTAAAAAGATGGGCACCCGACCACATTTATTTTGTTGAGCAATGTTTAGTTTTGGAGAAAATTTGCATTTATTTTCAAGAGACGACTTGGGGTGGGACCAGGGGAGTACGTGTTAGAAAGTTACACCGAGGTCCCTGCATTGTGCAAAAAACGATGCAAGTAGTAAAGTGTAAGTATTAATTATTGGGTGTAAAATAGTGAAGGAGTACGGTAAAGAAAGACTGCTCTACAGTGCGCCAAAGATAACACCACTCAAAATTATTAATGAAATTTGTATACTAAATATTTATAACACATTCCAATTTATTTTTATATTTTCTGCAAAATACATAGAACTTTATTACAGTAATCCGTTGCGTATCCGACTGTGATGGGATAAGTAAGGAATATGTAAAAGGAATATGTAAAAGATAAATTAATCCTGTTTTAAATACCATTATAAGCAGCTGTAACAATTACTGTACTATATTATTACTGTTTTGAGAGTTAGCTTTTATTAGGGAGCTCCCCTAAATCCCTTGTTTAGAAAGATACAGGGTACTAGTGCTTGTGACAGAGTAGCCATCTGCTGTGTGGATGCGTGCATTCGCTGCTGAGTGACAGGCAGGAGAGGTTGAAGTTGATACGCCCCGCAGGCGAACAGGATTTATTTACATATTGCAGCACTGAGCTGTGGGGTTTCCAGGATGTAATGAGACAGACAACAGTTGCGGTTCAAAGCAGTAGGAAACAACTGTGTGTGTGTTTTTTTTTGTTTTTTTTAAGCTTTTAGTGAACAATGGCTCTCATTCCTCTCCTCTCACTCGCAAACTCAACCTTCTCTCTCTCTCTCTCAGTTCTCCTGTCGCCAGGTCCCAAACTGTTATCTCCACACACACACCCACGTCCCTCCCCCTTCCTCACTCAATGGTCCAACACGCACTCACACACAGGCAGTCTCTCAGCTCTGTCACACAAGCACCAAAACACACAGTGAACGCTAACAGATCTGAACAAGAATAACACAGTTTACAAACACACATTACAGAGCACTCCCATCCCTTTCCCCAGTCCTTAATCAGGTCCATTCCCACATTGTCTTGCAAATCCGCTGCCCCCACACTACAATGTTTACACACTGAACAGCTCACGTGACACTACCAGCAGTGGCAGCGCACGGAGCACGTACAACACAGTGTACGAAAACGTTGGTAGGATCTACAATCTTCTCTGATCAATAATAAACTAACGCTGCTGAAGAGATTGATCATGATGAAATAAACAGTTAGGACGGATCTGTGACGGGCGGATACGCGACGGATTACTGTATATATGAAAGATATGAAAATGTAATTATGTACTTTAAGGAAATCATGTGTTCAGTGACCGCGCTTCACATTGATTGATGCCTTTGGTGTGAAAGCAACATAACGGCGTCAAAATACACAGAATGCTGGCGCTTTGACGTGACGCGCTTGGTGTGAAAAGACTTCAAGACAAGCAGCAATCATCACAAATCCAAGCAGCTGTTTCTTCGCTTGTTTCCCTTGGAATGGCAAATCAGCCCGATCGACACCAATGCTGATTTCTGAGGAGCTCAATACGAATAATCGTGTGGAGTGGAGTCCCTCCGCCATTCATTGGCATGGGAATTCCAAACCCTGTGATCAGTTTGGATAAACCATCGTCACAAAGGCTCCCCTTGTCAGCAATGCACGGCCTGCTACCTATCAATGTTGCAGAGGCTTCAGTTCTGTTGAGAAGCAATTTTTTGCTGGAATAGTTTGCAAATAATCTAAGCAGGACCAGCATTTGAAAATGATAGTGAAGACACACAAAATAGGATATTAAACAGGTTGAAATATTAGGAACATTTTGAAAATATAAAGAAGACTTTTAAATAAGCAAAGGGCAGAACTTCGTTAACAATAACAAGAAAGTGGTTGTATTGTAGTGTCAAACTGAAGAGGATTGTGGGGCACTGTCTGTCTGAACTCTGAAGCTTTAATGAAACTAAACACTCTTAAGGATGTAGTTATCAAACACCAAGAAGAAGGAATTATACTGTAGCATCGAACTGAACAGGATTGAGTGTGTATTTTTTTTTACATTTTTTTAAAAATATAAATTTAGTGTGTCCAATTATTATTTTCCACCCAATTTTCTCCCAATTTGGAATGCCCCTCAGCGCAGCAATTCCTCACAGGTTCAGCGGGCGTCCTCCGATCCCACAAGTGAGCCAGCTTCCTTTTCACCCAGGACCTCGAGAGCGGATGTCAGCGAGTTACCGACCTCTGGAAGACAAAGGCCAGCCTTGCAGGCGTCTGCCTTTGAGCACACCGAGCGCCTGGCCAGCAGGGTCCGTTGTAGCGCGATGAGGAGAAGCAGTCTATGCCTGTTTTGCCTCCTAACTCACGGGAGCACCAAAGCCAATGCAATGCTCCTTCGAGTCCCCAGTGAAGACCGGCCGCCAGCACAGCCAGGACGCAAACATGCGCTGTATGACTCACCCTGCACACCATGCGGCCGTGCTTCTACCAGTGAGCCACTCAGGGACCCCTGAGTGTGTATCTTTAACCCTTTCTCTCTGTGCTCTCTATCGCCCCCTCATTGTCTGTTTTAGGGTGTTGACCTAAGGCAGTACTCGAAGCAGGTTGAAACAGAACTGCAGCACATTGAGCAGGCTTCCATCAAAGACTGTATCTTTTCAAACCAGGCAAACGTTAGCGTCTTCATCAGTGTATTATTGAGGTGAAACTAGAAGTCGTCAAGCAGGCAAGTGTTTGGGCTTGTGGCTTCATCAGTGTTGAAACTAGAAGAAACTGAGTAAAGCAGACAAGTGTTTTAATACCTTCATCACCCTTTTGAATTAACACATTGTCCTTAAACCTGTGTGTGCCAGACATCAAGGAGAGCCAAAATATTGCATCCCTACATAACCAGATAACTGCCTGCGACTCTATACTGGAGGTAAGAATCACATCATTACTCTACCCACACCCTCCCTACTCTTCCCCCTCTCCTGTATCTCTCACCTCCTCTCCCTCTCGCCTCTCTCAGCGCATGGAGCAGATGCTGAGCTCGTTCCAGGCTGACCTTTCCTCGATCTCCTGTGAGATCCAGACCCTGCAGGAGCAGTCTGTCGCCATGAACATCAAGCTGAAGAACCGGCAGTCCGTGCGCAGCGAGCTCAGCCAGCTGGTGGATGAGCTGGTGGTGCCCAGCACCATGATCGGGTGAGAGCCACGACCCCCTCCTTGTCTGGGACACTAACCATTGAGCCACACTGAGAGAGGGAGAGAGATACAGACACACTGAGACAGACATAGACACACTCAATGAGACAAACACACACGGAGACACAGAGGGAGGGAGACAGAGACACTACTATTGCTGACTGTGTTTCAGTATTGTCCTCTCCTCTGTGTGGTGTCTCTGTGTTTCAGTATAGTCCTCTCTCCTCACTGTGCGGTGTCTCTGTGTTTCAGTGTAGTCCTCTCTCCTCACTGTGCGGTGTCTCTGTGTTTCAGTGTAGTCCTCTCTCCTCACTGTGCGGTGTCTCTGTGTTTCAGTATAGTCCTCTCTCCTCACTGTGCGGTGTCTCTGTGTTTCAGTATAGTCCTCTCTCCTCACTGTGCGGTGTCTCTGTGTTTCAGTGTAGTCCTCTCTCCTCACTGTGCGGTGTCTCTGTGTTTCAGTATAGTCCTCTCTCCTCACTGTGCGGTGTCTCTGTGTTTCAGTATAATCCTCTCTCCTCACTGTGCGATGTCTCTGTGTTTCAGTATAGTCCTCTCCTCACTGTGTGGTGTATCTGTCTGTATTTTCTGTTTCAGTGTAATCCTAGACACACCGGTGGTGGAGCAGGAGTTTGTGGAGCAACTGCACGAGCTCAACAACAAGATCAACTATGTGAAGGAGCAGTCCTTTAGAGAGACACTTGCCTGTCAGGACGTGCAGGACATCCTGGATAGGCTCAAGATCAAGGTGAGACACTGAGAGACAGAAACACACCCTGAGACAAAGACACACTCTGAGACTTAGAAAGTGAGACTTTTCTTTCCTCCTTGCACTCTCCTTGTTTTCCAGTCTCTCTCTTCTGTGGTTGATGCTTATCGTTGTTGTTGTTGTCTCTTGTCTCCAGGCGGTGTCCAAGATCCGCGAGTTCATCCTTCAGAAGATCTACTCCTTCAGGAAACCCATGACTAACTACCAGATACCTCAGAACGCACTGCTCAAATACAGGTACAGAGCCCATTGCTCAAATACAGGTACAGAGCCCACTGCTCAACTGCAGGTACAGAGCCCACTGCTCAACTGCAGGTACAGAGCCCACTGCTCAACTGCAGGTACAGAGCCCACTGCTCAACTGCAGGTACAGAGCCCACTGCTCAACTGCAGGTACAGAGCCCACTGCTCAAATACAGGTACAGAGCCCACTGCTCAAATACAGGTACAGAGCCCACTGCTCAACTGCAGGTACAGAGCCCACTGCTCAACTGCAGGTACAGAGCCCACTGCTCAACTGCAGGTACAGAGCCCACTGCTCAAATGCAGGTACAGAGCCCACTGCTCAAATGCAGGTACAGAGCCCACTGCTCAAATACAGGTACAGAGCCCACTGCTCAAATGCAGGTACAGAGCCCACTGCTCAAATACAGGGGAGAGAACGCACTGCTCAAATACAGGGGAGAGAACGCACTGCTCAAATACAGGGGAGAGAACGCACTGCTCAAATACAGGGGAGAGAACGCACTGCTCAAATCCAGGGGAGAGAACGCACTGCTCAAATACAGGGAGAGAACGCACTGCTCAAATACAGGGACAGAACGCACTGCTCAAATACAGGGGAGAGGGCACTGCTCAAATACAGGGGAGAGAACGCACTGCTCAAATACAGGGGAGAGAACGCACTGCTCAAATACAGGGGAGAGAACGCACTGCTCAAATACAGGGGAGAGCTGCTGTAGTTTTTTTATATAGTATATGTATTTTTATATAGTGTATATATATATTTATATATAGTTTTTTTGTATAGTCTTTTTTAAGTTATTTGAGCCATGAGTCTTTCATTCTCACTCTCTCTCTCTCTGTAGATTTTTCTACCAGTTCCTGTTGGCTAACGAGCGCCACGTAGCGAAAGAGGTCCGAGACGAGTATGTGGACAGCATGAGTAAGATCTACTTCTCCTACTTCAAATCGTACACTGGCAGACTGATGAAAGTCCAGGTGAGCCCACAATACACACACCCCCCTACATCCCTCTGCAACCCCTCTCCCCTCTCTCTCTCTCACCCATTTCCTACTTTAGATCATACACAGGCAAGCTGATGAAAGTGCAGGTGAGCCCACACCCAATACACGGACTCCTCCCTCTACCTCCCTCCCCATCTCCCTCACCCCTGTCCTACTTCAGCAGACGTGGCTTCAGCAAGAAACCAGAAATTGACTGGAAAGATTGTAACTCTCTCTCTCTCTTGTCTGTCTGTCTGTCACTGTGTCTGTTTGCAGTACGAGGAGGTGGCTGATAAAGATGACCTGATGGGAGTGGAGGACACCGCCAAGAAAGATATCCTTTAATACATCAAACGGAACCAGTGTGATTTCATAAAAACATAAGAAAGTTTACAAACGAGAGGAGGCCATTAGGCCCATCTTGCTCGTTTGGTTGTTAGTAGCTTGTTGATCCCAGAATCTCATCAAGCAGCTTCTTGAAGGATCCCAGGGTGTCAACTTCAACAACATTACTGGGGAGTTGGTTCCAGACCCTCACAATTCTCTGTGTAAAAAAGTGCCTCCTAGTTTCTGTTCTGAATGCCCCTTTATCTAATCTCCATTTGTGACCCCTGGTCCTTGTTTCTTTTTTCGGGTCGAAAAAGTCCCCTGGGTCGACATACCTTACAGAATTTTGAATTCTTGAATCAGATTACCGCGTAGTCTTCTTTGTTCAAGACTGAATAGATTCAATTATTTTAGCCTGTCTGCATACGACATGCCTTTTAAACCCGGGATAATTCTGGTCGCTCTTCTTTGCACTCTTTCTAGAGCAGCAATATCCTTTTTTGTAACGAGGTGACCAGAACTGAACACAATATTCTAGGTGAGGTCTTACTAATGCATTGTAAAGTTTTAACATTACTTCTCTTGATTTAACACTTTTCACAATATTTCTGAGCATCTTGTTGGCCTTTTTTTATAGCTTCCCTACATTGTCTAGATGGAAGACCTTTCTGAGTCAACATAAACTCCTAGGTCTTTTTCATAGATTCTTTCTTCAATTTCAGTATCTCCCATATGATATTTATAATGCACATTTTTATTGCCTGCGTGCAATACTTTACAGTTTTCTCTATTAAATGTCATTTGCCATGTGTCTGCCTAGTTCTGAATGCTGTCTAGATCATTTTGAATGACCTTTGCTGCTGCAACAATGTTTGCCACTCCTTTTTGTGTTGTCTGCAAATTCTGTTTGTGTGTTTGACTGTGCATGTGTTTGATTGTTAATTGATGGTGAGTGTGCATATGAGCATGAGTGTGAGTGTGTTTCCCTTGACGGTGAGTGTGAGTGTGTTTTCCTTGATGGTGAGTGTGAGTGTGTTTTCCTTGACGGTGAGTGTGAGTGTGTTTTCCTTGATGGTGACGGTGAGTGTGTTTTCCTTGACGGTGAGTGTGAGTGTGTTTTCCTTGATGGTGACGGTGAGTGTGTTTTCCTTGACGGTGAGTGTGAGTGTGTTTTCCTTGATGGTGAGTGTGAGTGTGTTTTCCTTGATGGTGACAGTGAGTGTGAGTGTGTTTTCCTTAATGGTGATGGTGAGTGTGAGTGTGTATTCCTTGATGGTGAGTGTGAGTGTGTATCCTTGATGGTGAGTGTGAGTGTGTTTTCCTTGACGGTGAGTGTGAGTGTGTTTTCCTTAATGGTGATGGTGAGTGTGAGTGTGTTTTCCTTGATGGTGAGTGTGAGTGTGTTTTCCTTGATGGTGAGTGTGAGTGTGTTTTCCTTGATGGTGAGTGTGAGTGTGTATCCTTGATGGTGAGTGTGAGTGTGTTTTCCTTGATGGTGAGTGTGAGTGTGTATTCCTTGATGGTGAGTGTGAGTGTTTTCCTTGATGGTGAGTGTGAGTGTGTTTTCCTTGATGGTGAGTGTGAGTGTGTTTTCCTTGATGGTGAGTGTGAGTGTGTTTTCCTTGATGGTGAGTGTGAGTGTGTTTTCCTTGATGGTGAGTGTGAGTGTGTTTTCCTTGATGGTGAGTGTGAGTGTGTTTTCCTTGATGGTGAGTGTGAGTGTGTTTTCCTTGATGGTGAGTGTGAGTGTGTTTTCCTTGACGGTGAGTGTGATGTTTTCCTTGACGGTGAGTGTGAGTGTGTTTTCCTTGATGGTGACGGTGAGTGTGTTTTCCTTGATGGTGAGTGTGAGTGTTTTCCTTGATGGTGAGGGTGAGTGTGAGTGTGTTTTCCTTGATGGTGAGTGTGAGTGTGTTTTCCTTGATGGTGACGGTGAGTGTGTTTTCCTTGATGGTGAGTGTGTTTTCCTTGATGGTGAGTGTGAGTGTGTTTTCCTTGATTGTGAGTGTGAGTGTGTTTTCCTTGATGGTGAGTGTGAGTGTGTTTTCCTTGATGGTGAGTGTGAGTGTGTTTTCCTTGATGGTGAGTGTGAGTGTGTTTTCCTTGATGGTGAGTGTGAGTGTGTTTTCCTTGATGGTGAGTGTGAGTGTGTTTTCCTTGATGGTGAGTGTGAGTGTGTTTTCCTTGATGGTGAGTGTGAGTGTGTTTTCCTTGATGGTGAGTGTGAGTGTGTTTTCCTTGATGGTGAGTGTGAGTGTGTTTTCCTTGATGGTGAGTGTGAGTGTGTTTTCCTTGATGGTGAGTGTGAGTGTGTTTTCCTTGATGGTGAGTGTGAGTGTGTTTTCCTTGATGGTGAGTGTGAGTGTGTTTTCCTTGATGGTGAGTGTGAGTGTGTTTTCCTTGATGGTGAGTGTGAGTGTGTTTTCCTTGATGGTGAGTGTGAGTGTGTTTTCCTTGATGGTGAGTGTGAGTGTGTTTTCCTTGACGGTGAGTGTGAGTGTGTTTTCCTTGATGGTGAGTGTGAGTGTGTTTTCCTTGATGGTGAGTGTGAGTGTGTTTTCCTTGATGGTGAGTGTGAGTGTGTTTTCCTTGATGGTGAGTGTGAGTGTGTTTTCCTTGATGGTGAGTGTGAGTGTGTTTTCCTTGACGGTGAGTGTGAGTGTGTTTTCCTTGACGGTGAGTGTGAGTGTGTTTTCCTTGATGGTGAGTGTGAGTGTGTTTTCCTTGATGGTGAGTGTGAGTGTGTTTTCCTTGATGGTGAGTGTGAGTGTGTTTTCCTTGATGGTGAGTGTGAGTGTGTTTTCCTTGATGGTGAGTGTGAGTGTGTTTTCCTTGATGGTGAGTGTGAGTGTGTTTTCCTTGATGGTGAGTGTGAGTGTGTTTTCCTTGATGGTGAGTGTGAGTGTGTTTTCCTTGACGGTGAGTGTGAGTGTGTTTTCCTTGATGGTGAGTGTGAGTGTGTTTTCCTTGATGGTGAGTGTGTTTTCCTTGATGGTGAGTGTGAGTGTGAGTGTGTTTTCCTTGATGGTGACGGTGAGTGTGAGTGTGTTTTCTTTGATGGTGAGTGTGAGTGTGTTTTCCTTGATGGTGAGTGTGAGTGTGTTTTCCTTGATGGTGAGTGTGAGTGTGTTTTCCTTGATGGTGACGGTGAGTGTGAGTGTGTTTTCCTTGATGGTGAGTGTGAGTGTGTTTTCCTTGACGGTGAGTGTGAGTGTGTTTTCCTTGATGGTGAGTGTGAGTGTGTTTTCCTTGATGGTGATGGTGAGTGTGAGTGTGTTTTCCTTGATGGTGAGTGTGAGTGTGTTTTCCTTGATGGTGAGTGTGAGTGTGTTTCCCTTGACGGTGAGTGTGAGTGTGTTTTCCTTGATGGTGATGGTGAGTGTGAGTGTGTATCCTTGATGGTGAGTGTGAGTGTGTTTTCCTTGATGGTGACGGTGAGTGTGTATTCCTTGATGGTGACAGTGAGTGTGAGTGTGTTTTCCTTGATGGTGAGTGTGAGTGTGTTTTCCTTGATGGTGAGTGTGAGTGTGTTTTCCTTGATGGTGAGTGTGAGTGTGTTTTCCTTGATGGTGAGTGTGAGTGTGTTTTCCTTGATGGTGAGTGTGAGTGTGTTTTCCTTGATGGTGAGTGTGTGTTATCCTTGATGGTGAGTGTGAGTGTGTTTTCCTTGATGGTGACGGTGAGTGTGTTTTCCTTGATGGTGAGTGTGAGTGTTTTCCTTGATGGTGATGGTGAGTGTGAGTGTGTTTTCCTTGATGGTGAGTGTGAGTGTGTTTTCCTTGATGGTGACGGTGAGTGTGTTTTCCTTGATGGTGAGTGTGTTTTCCTTGATGGTGAGTGTGAGTGTGTTTTCCTTGATGGTGAGTGTGAGTGTGTTTTCCTTGATGGTGAGTGTGAGTGTGTTTTCCTTGATGGTGAGTGTGAGTGTGTTTTCCTTGATGGTGAGTGTGAGTGTGTTTTCCTTGATGGTGAGTGTGAGTGTGTTTTCCTTGATGGTGAGTGTGAGTGTGTTTTCCTTGATGGTGAGTGTGAGTGTGTTTTCCTTGATGGTGAGTGTGAGTGTGTTTTCCTTGATGGTGAGTGTGAGTGTGTTTTCCTTGATGGTGAGTGTGAGTGTGTTTTCCTTGATGGTGAGTGTGAGTGTGTTTTCCTTGATGGTGAGTGTGAGTGTGTTTTCCTTGATGGTGAGTGTGAGTGTGTTTTCCTTGATGGTGAGTGTGAGTGTGTTTTCCTTGATGGTGAGTGTGAGTGTGTTTTCCTTGATGGTGAGTGTGAGTGTGTTTTCCTTGACGGTGAGTGTGAGTGTGTTTTCCTTGATGGTGAGTGTGAGTGTGTTTTCCTTGATGGTGAGTGTGAGTGTGTTTTCCTTGACGGTGAGTGTGAGTGTGTTTTCCTTGATGGTGAGTGTGAGTGTGTTTTCCCTTGATGGTGAGTGTGAGTGTGTTTTCCTTGATGGTGAGTGTGAGTGTGTTTTCCTTGATGGTGAGTGTGAGTGTGTTTCCCTTGATGGTGAGTGTGAGTGTGTTTCCCTTGACGGTGAGTGTGAGTGTGTTTTCCTTGATGGTGAGTGTGAGTGTGTTTTCCTTGATGTGAGTGCGAGTGTGTTTTCCTTGACGGTGAGTGTGAGTGTGTTTTCCTTGATGGTGAGTGTGAGTGTGTTTTCCTTGATGGTGAGTGTGAGTGTGTTTTCCTTGACGGTGAGTGTGAGTGTGTTTTCCTTGATGGTGAGTGTGAGTGTGTTTTCCTTGATGGTGAGTGTGAGTGTGTTTTCCTTGACGGTGAGTGTGAGTGTATTTTCCTTGATGGTGAGTGTGAGTGTGTTTTCCTTGATGGTGAGTGTGTTTTCCTTGATGGTGAGTGTGAGTGTGAGTGTGTTTTCCTTGATGGTGACGGTGAGTGTGAGTGTGTTTTCCTTGATGGTGACGGTGAGTGTGAGTGTGTTTTCCTTGATGGTGAGTGTGAGTGTGTTTTCCTTGATGGTGACGGTGAGTGTGAGTGTGTTTTCCTTGATGGTGACGGTGAGTGTGAGTGTGTATTCCTTGACTGTGAGTGTGCCTCACGCTTCTTCTCGAAGCCGTCTCTGAAGCACCGGAACACAATCTTCACCCTCACACAGGAGCTGTCCACTCTACACCACCGAGCACCCATACTGGTACCACACTTGGCACCACAGAGTGGCCAGGTGAGACCAGAGACGTATCTCTTCCTTACCCCTTTACCTCGATCTGTTTGCTCTCTCTCTCTCTGCCTCTCCTCTGACCCCTTTACACTACACCTCTGAGCCCTCACTCACCACCTTGAGACCCTGTTTACACCGTAGTCAGCACTACACCCTCCTCTCTCCCCTCTCTCTCGAGCCTCTCTCTCCACCCTCACTCCGTACCCACCGAGACCCCCTTTCACACCAGCACTGCAGCCCCCCTTTACACCACCGAGCCCTCCTCTCTACACTCACCGAGCCCCCTTTACACCACCGAGACCCCCTTTACACCACCGAGCCCCCTTTACACCACCGAGCTCCCCTCTTCACACCACTCCTCTCTCCCTCCTAGTACACCACCGAGCCCCTCTTTACACCACCGGAGCCCCCTTTACACCACCGAGCCTCCCTTTACACCACCGAGCCCCCTTTACACCACCGAGCCCCTCTTTACACCACCGGAGCCCCCCTTTACACCACCGAGCCCTCCCTTTACACCACCGAGCCCCCATTTACACCACCGGAGCCCCCTTTACACCACCGAGCCCCCTTTACACCACCGGAGCCTCTCCTTTACACCAACGGAGCTCCCCCTCTTTACACTACCGAGCCCCCTTTACACCACCGGCGCCCCCTTTACACCACCGGAGCCCCCCTTTACACCACCGGAGCCCTCCCTTTACACTACCGGTGCCCCCCCTTTACACTAGAGCAGCACTCGAAGCTGGCTCTGAGTCTGTCTGTGCACACGCATAGCCCCTGAACGAAAGGTCGTGACCTCAGACATCATATCAGTATAAACAGTATTTTAGTAAAGAAAATTAAGTGAAGAGAATATGCATTTACCCTAAACAACCTGTAGTTTTTTTCTGTTTGCTACAAACTTGGAAAGAGTACCCAAATGTAAACCATGACTGTACACAGTGCCTATAGAAAGTCTACACCCCCTTGAACTTTTTTCACATTTTGTTGTGTCAGTGCCTCAGAGTTTCATGCATTTAAATTAGGATTTTTTCCACTTATCTACACACCATAGCTAATCTTATCTTACACCTGAGCTAATTTAGGATTGCTATTATAAGGGGGGTGGACACTTATCCAACCAAGCTGTTTGAGTTTTTATTTTTAATTCATTTTCTAGAAATTTCTAGAATTTTTTTTTTCACTTGGAAGTTGTGGGGTAGGATGTGTAGATAAATGAAAAAAAAAACTATTTTAATGCATTTTAATTCCAGGCTATAAGGCAACAAAAAGTGAAACATTTGAAAGGGGGTGTAGACTTTCTATAGGCACTGTATGTGTGAGCATTCCTACAGTGAAATGTGTGTTTGGATATGATAGGCACTAACAGTATTGGAGGTGAAACCGCGTTCTGGAAATGATAGAAGGGTGCATTTCTTTAAAATACTGTAATTTAACATTTATTTTTTTACCTTAACATGTTTGTCATGTATTGTTATTAAATTATACAGGACACATTTCAAATCAGCATTGGGGGTAATACAGTATGAACTAATACATAGCATAGTAAAAATGTTGGTTCTCTGTCATGTCATATTATCAGACTAGTATACTTTTCATGCCTATTATCAAGATAAATGTCCACAGTCCTGTGCAGGAGTGAAACTGCCCAGAAAAGATGATTCAAAATAGAAGCAAACTCCAGCTCTGACCACCAGCTCTGACCAACAGCTCGGACCACCAGCGGACCGCCATGCGTTCACTTGAGCAAAAAACATTCCAAAGCCGTTGCAGAGCCCCCCTCTGGAGCAGGGCACTTTTGGGACGGCTGGAATTAGGATGGCTGTGTTTACATTACCAAAAAAATCTGTCCTAAGAGCTAAGCCGGCTAAAAGTGGCTAGTGTAAACGGTAAGAGAGACACAGTACAAACCACTCCCCATCCTCGTCTGCTTGACTCAGTTTCTTGTCATTTCAACAACACTGATGAAGGCACTAGCCGAAGGATTATATGCTTCTCTTCTAGTTTCACTGATGAAGGCACTGGTGGAGTCTCTTGTCTGCTCTCAGTTTCTCTCTCTCTCACTCTGTCTCCTCTCTCTGTATTACAGAAGCACATCTCTACCTACGTGTCGGATTGCTATGACAGCATCGCTGTGTTTCTGTCCATTCACATCATACTGAGGTTCAAAGCCATCACTGCCAAGAGGAATATTCCTGCAATAGACAAGTGAGTCTGTGTGTGCTAGTGTCTGTGTGTCTGTATGAGTCTGTGTGTGCAAGTGTCTGTGTGTGCAAGTGTCTGTGTCTGTCTGTATGAGTCTGTGTGTGTGTCTGTGTGTCTGTGTATGCGAGTGTCTGTGTCTGTCCGTATGAGTCTGTGTCTGAGTGTCTGTGTGTGTGAGTGTCTCTGTGTGTGTGTCGGTTCTTTTATAGTCTTATGGGGTCAAAGTCTCAACAAGGTAGGAAAACTTGTGTGTTTGTCTCTGTGTGTCAGTATGTGTTTGTGTCGCTGTGTCACGTCTGTGTGCGTGTGTGTGTGTTGGAGTGTGAACTGGTTGGATACTGGTGTGATGGTCTCGTCTCCACTGCAGGTACTGGGAGACTGTACTAGAGATCCTGTGGCCACGATTCGAGCTGATTCTGGAGCTGAACATCCAGAGCATCCGAAACACTGACCCGCAGAGGCTGGGAACACTGGACACACGACCACACTATGTGAGTAAACCAGTATACACCAGTACAGAGCAGAACACAGCACTGCACCAGTACAGACCAGGGCCTATATTTATAGTTCGTGCGTGAATAAATGACTAGATTTGTTCGTTCACATAAAGCTTAGAATTTTTGATTAAGTCTGTATTTCTCAGTCTTGCGTAAGCATTCATACTCGTAAGTAATCGGTGTTAATAAATCTCAATGTCGTTGAAGTTTTTCGCACATGGAAGTTTGCATTTCAGACTCTCCTGTATAGCCATATATGGTCAATGTAGCCGTCTGTCACTGAGTAAATCGTGGGTTCGTCTGGCCATTTAGCCACAGCATTTAGTAGAGAGAGACGGACATCAGATCTAACCGGTATATTAATTGAATGGCACCGTTTTTTGTTCATGAAATTAAATTAGTTCTCTCTCAGTGCTTTAATTGCTACATGAGAACAGTCTGTAGCACCGATTGTATTGTGGAACACAGCTATTGAATGAAAAACCCACTTTACTGCACTCTGCTGTCCTTCACTGTAGGGAAATTGAATGTACCGAGGACAAGTGAAATGGTAGAGTCCGAAACCCCAGGCATCAATGGGCTAAAATAAAAAAAAACCTTCTCAAATGCCAGTTATGTTTCCAATCTGCCTTTGAAAGCTACGAAGGGACCAAAAATCCTGTAGACAGAATCCTGTGCAGAGATAGGATGTGTGTGCTGTAGGAACAACATGTGACTTTATCATTTGAAATATACTTTAATGTACCGTAAAACTTCAATTAAATGCCTCTGGCGTTTATTTACAGTATTTGCCAGCAGACTCGGCGTGTATTGGAGACCGGCGATTATATTAGATCTCTAGCTTCACATGCTTCATGCGGTCATTGAGAAGCCGCTAACACACAACCTTGAGCAACATCGTAACTAAATTTAAACATTCCAGCAACTTTGTTAAAAGGTTGTGTGTCAGTGGGAACTAAGTAACAGTTTTGTTTTCTGTGATCCTGCAAAAATGTGGCAAAAGGTGTTGTGGTCAGACGAGACCAAATTGGAACTTTTTGGTCTAAATGCCAAGCGTTATGTTTGGCGCAGACCCAACACAGCACATCACCCAGTCAACACCATTCCTACAGTCAAGAATGGTGGTGGCAGCATCATGCTATGGGAATGCTTCTCCTCAGCAGGGACTGGAAAGCCCTGCTGAGGAGGATTGAAGGAAAAATGGATGGAGCAAAGTACAGGCAAATACTAGAGGAAAACCTGTTTCAGTCTGCTAAAGACATAAAACTGAGGTGAAAATTCACCTTTCAGCAGGACAATGATCCAAAGCACAAGGCCAAAGCTACACTGCACTGGCTTAAGAATAAGAAAGTGAATGTCCTTGAGTGGCCCAGTCAAAGTCCTGACTTGAATCCTATTGAGAATCTGGAAAGACTTGAAAACTGCTGTCCATAAGCGATCCCCAAGCAACTTGAGAGAGCTTGAGCAAATCTGCCAAGAAGATTGGGCAATAATTGCACCAAGCCGAGACCAAAAAGACTTGCGGCTGTAGTTGCTGCCAAAGGTGCTTTCACCAAATATTGAGTTGACGGGTCTGAATATTTATGCAATCAACATATTTCTGTTTTTTCTCTTTAGTTTTTGCTGACATTTACTGTAACTTATCTTACCCTCTTCAGTTTGAGCATTCAAATTTTGAATAAAATTTTAAATTTAAAAAAATGTGCATGCATCATTTTGTAATTTCACAAAATGGGACACCATAGGAAGGGTCTGAATACTTTTGCAAGGCACTGTATATATACTGTATATACAGTGCTGTGAAAAAGTATTTGCCCCCTGTCTGATTTTCTGCATTTCTGCACATTTTTCACATTGTATTTGGTCAGATTTTTTTGTGGATTGTAGTAGTATATAGAGGGAGTCTGAGAGAAAAAATGATTCCAAAGTTTAGTAGTGCTTTCATTTGTTTGGTATGCAAGGTAATCAAACATGTAATCTTCAGGTGTGAAAAAAGTTATTGCCCCCCCCCCCCTAGTTAACTCAACCCAATTAAAGGGATAATTAGGGTCAGATGTTTGAGTACTTTGGTTAACAACCAGGCCTGATTTGGGCCAGCCCTGCCCAATATAAATCTGACTAACTTTGGCCCTTACCATCAGAGTGAAGTTGTCAGCACACAGGTTCTAGAGGCACATCATGCCATGAACAAAAGAAATTCCTGAAGACCGCTGGAAAAAAGTTGTTGTTGCCTATCAGTCTGGAAAGGGTTACAAAGCCATTTCTAAGGCTCTGGGGCTCCACCGAACCACAGTCAGAGCCATATTGTCCAAATGGATAAAGTTTGGGACAGTAGTGAATCTTCCCAGGAGTGGCCATCCTGCCAAAATCTCTCCAAGAGCAAGGCGTAAAATCGTCCAGGAAGTCACAAAGAACCCTAGAACAACATCCAGGGATCTGCAGGCCTCGGCTAAGGTCAGTGTTCATGACTCCACCATCAGAAAGACACTGGGCAAAAATGGGATTCATGGCAGAGTAGCAAGTCGGAAACCATTGCTCACTAAGAAGAACATGAAGAACATGAATGCTCGTCTCAAGTTTGCCAAAAAGCACCTGGATGATCCTCAAGAGTTCTGGAACAATGTTCTATGGACAGATGAGTCAAAAGTGGAACTTTTTGGCCGACATGGACCCCGTTATGTCTGGCGAAAACCAAACACTGTATTCCACAGTAAGAACCTCATACCAACGGTCAAGCATGGTGGTGGTATTGTCATGGTTTGGGGATGCTTTGCTGCATCAGGACCTGGACGCCTTGCCATCATTGAAGGAACCATGAATTCTGCTCTGTATCAGAGAATTCTACAGGAGAATGTCAGGCCATCCGTCCGTGAGCTGAAGCTGAAGCGCAGCTGGGTCATGCAGCAAGACAATGATCCGAAACACACAAGCAAGTCTACATCAGAATGGTTGAAGAACAAGGAATTTAAAGATTTGGAATGGCCTAGTCAAAGTCCAGACCTAAACCCCACTGAGATGTTGTGGCAGGACCTGAAACGAGCAGTTCATGCTCAAACCCACAAATGTCACTGAGTTGAAGCAGTTCTGCATGGAGGAGTGGGCCAAAATTCCTCCACGGCGCTGTGAGAGACTAATCAATAACTACAGGAAGTGTTTGGTTGCAGTTATTGCTGCTAAAGGTGGCGTAACCAGTTATTGAGTCTAAGGGGGCGATTACTTTTTCACACAGGGGCATTGGGTGTTGGATAACTTTCTTTAATAAATAAATGAAATATGTAATTTTTGTGTTATTTGTTCACTCAGGGTCCCTTTTATCTAATATTAGGTTTTGGTTGAAGATCTGATAACATTCAGTGTCAAAAATATGCAAAAATGCATATATATATATATATATATATATATATATATATATATATATATATATATATATATATATATATATATATATATATATATATATATATATATATATATATACTGATATATATATATATATATATATTTGATACACTATATCTTGCTTGTATATTTGATACACTGACGCAGTCTCTCTTTCCTTCCCTGCGGTGTCTTGCTTGTATATTTGATACACTGACGCAGTCTCTCTTTCCTTCCCTGCGGTGTCTTGCTTGTATATTTGATACACTGACGCAGTGCTCAGACTGACAGTCACACTTCCCCAGTGTAGTAGACTGCGGCTGGGTTAGCTTGTGACTTCCTGTCAGCACCCTTGGGCTTCTGGAGTTTGGGAACAATGACACTTTTGGGCTTGATTTAAATAGACTTTCCCCAGATGGAACCAGTGGTACCTTTACCATAGACGGAGGTACTTCAGGTTAGAGAAGCTTCTTTTGCTCATGATGAATAATAGTCTGTTCCAATGTGGTTTATCTTTTGTTGTGACCCTATCCCATTCTTACACAGTAGCAGTATATTCTGGCCGGTCTCTGTGTGGTCCTCATGTCCAGTGGGGTTAAAGCTTGGCAGGCCCCTTGCTATTCTGAGAGCCTCTTGTGGTTAGCTGTTGAGTATGTGCAGCAAGCAGTTTTTACCATGGTGTGACAGCTGCGCTCAAAGACTTAAAAGACTGTCAGAAAAGTCAGGCTGCATGAATAGTAATAGTTCCAACAGCGCTTGGTTGGTCTGTGCAACCGAGTAGGACCCAACATCTCACACAATTCCATTAGGACTGCCTTTGGAAAGGACCCAACATCTCACACAATTCCATTAGGACTGCCTTTGGAAAGGACCCAACATCTCACACAATTCCATCAGGACTGCCTTTGGAAAGGACCCAACATCTCACACAATTCCATCAGGACTGCCTTTGGAAAGGACCCAACATCTCACACAATTCCATTAGGACTGCCTTTGGAAAGGACCCAACATCTCACACAATTCCATTAGGACTGCCTTTGGAAAGGACCCAACATCTCACACAATTCCATTAGGACTGCCTTTGGAAAGGACCCAACATCTCACACAATTCCATTAGGACTGCCTTGGAAAGAGTTATCTTGCAAAACTTTCTTCTGTACCTGTTGTGAAGAAGTTATATCGGTCTTGAAACACTCTCTCTCCCCAAAAAGCCACATTAGCAAGGTCTTCCAGAACTGCAAGGTCACCCATTTTCAAATTTATGTTTTGACGTATTACTGTATGTGAATTGTACAAAAATAAAAAGTTTATTTCTTAAGCCTACACACCTGCTCCAACTTATCATATTAATGTCTTCTGTAATTACCAGTGCATACCTGAAACAAGGGAGTCACAAAAACATGACCTGCTCATTAAGTAATAATCATGGTGGTGGTAACCAGCATTTATATCACACTACTGCCTAAACATTAAAAACAATATTAATAATAGCGTATTTGGTATATAACGGCAATAATTTCTGAAAGAATTATACGTGACAAACTATTTCAGCAATACTTGCATCAATAGCATAAACCTAATGAGAACATATTGCTCTGATTCCGGTTCTTAATAGGCGTTTGATCTTATCTTGCAGTACCATCATTCTACCACAAGGAAATGATTGTGCGCATGGTCCAGAGTGTGTGTGAGTCTATGAGCATTCTCACACAAACCTCTGTGTTGATAAATCCCATAGCTCCTGTTGTAATGAAGGGAATACTTGCGCACACACGATTGGTAAATATAGGCCCTGATCTGCTAACCTGCCTCTTCTACTGCTAATGTCTTGTAAACCATTCCAGCTGCAGGTTCATATTTTCAGTGTTCTGGAAACTCCACAGGCAAAATAACAGCATCCTGCACTTTGACCTGTGACCTCGTCAGGGTCATGTGACTTCTCAGGTGATAGAGGCTGTTTCCTGTTTCCTCAGATCACCAGGAGGTACGCAGAGTTTTCATCGGCTATCGTGAGCATCAACCAGACCTTCCCGAGCGAGAAAACACACACCCTGCTGGGGCAACTACAGGTACACACACACACACATATACAGACACACACTCTCTGAAACAGAGACTGTTTTTATGCGACTGTGTTTGGTGTATTTGCAGTGCAGTGACGGTAGCGTTTGGTACAGTGCCTGTTTTGCAGTGCAGTGTGAATTGACTTGTTTTTCTTGTGTTTCTGTGTGTGTGTGTGTTGGTACAGTGTATATAGTGTTGTGTGTGTGCTGGTACGGTGTATATAGTGCTGTGTTGTGAGTGTGTGTGTTGGTACAGTGTATATAGTGCTGTGTTGTGTGTGTTGGTACAGTGTATATAGTGCTGTGTTGTGTGTGTTGGTACAGTGTATATAGTGCTGTGTTGTGTGTGTTGGTACAGTGTATATAGTGCTGTGTTGTGTGTGTTGGTACAGTGTATATAGTGCTGTGTTGTGTGTGTTGGTACAGTGTATATAGTGCTGTGTTGTGTGTGTTGGTACAGTGTATATAGTGCTGTGTTGTGTGTGTTGGTACAGTGTATATAGTGCTGTGTTGTGTGTGTTGGTACAGTGTATATAGTGCTGTGTTGTGTGTGTTGGTACAGTGTATATAGTGCTGTGTTGTGTGTGTTGGTACAGTGTATATAGTGCTGTGTTGTGTGTGTTGGTACAGTGTATATAGTGCTGTGTTGTGTGTGTTGGTACAGTGTATATAGTGCTGTGTTGTGTGTGTTGGTACAGTGTATATAGTGCTGTGTTGTGTGTGTTGGTACAGTGTATATAGTGCTGTGTTGTGTGTGTTGGTACAGTGTATATAGTGCTGTGTTGTGTGTGTTGGTACAGTGTATATAGTGCTGTGTGTGTGTTGGTACAGTGTATATAGTGCTGTGTTGTGTGTGTTGGTACAGTGTATATAGTGTTGTGTGTGTGTGTGTTGGTACGGTGTATATAGGGCTGTGTTGTGTGTGTTGATACAGTGTATATAGTGCTGTGTTGTGTGTGTTGGTACAGTGTATATAGTGGTGTGTGTGTGTTGGTACAGTGTATATAGTTCTGTGTTGTGTGTGTTGGTACAGTGTATATAGTGCTGTGTTGTGTGTGCACTGACTTGTGCTCTTTCTCTGGCTCTTTATTTAGGTAGAAGTGGAGAACTTTGTTCTGCGGATGGCTGCTGAGTTTCCCTCCCGCAAAGAGCAGCTTGTTTTCCTGATCAACAACTACGACATGATGCTGAGTGTGCTCATGGTGAGACCAGGACAGACATGCAATTATTATTACTATTACAATCCTTAAAATCCAGGTCCTTAAAAGAATACACAGGCCACAACACTTGTTACCTAGTAGCTGTAACTAGAGGAAATGCCACTTAACCCCTCTGTCCCTCCCTCCCTCCTTCACTCAGGAACGTGCTGCTGATGGCAGTAAAGAGGTTGAAGGATTCCAGCAGCTCCTATTGGCCAGGACTCAGGTGGGTGGGGCTTACATGTCAAAGTAATGATGCCTGTTTGGATTGTGTCTGTTTGTGTGTGTTAGTGTTTTACATTAAGTGTGTTAGTGTTTGTGTGTGTGTGCGTGTGTTACAGGTTGTGTAGGTCTCTGTGTGTCTCAGTCTCTCTCTCTCTCTCTCTCTCTCTCTCAGGAGTTCATCGAGGAGATCCTGAGCGCTCCGTTCGGAGGGATGATCGGGTTTGTGAAGGAGAGTGAGGCGCTCATCGAGAAGGGACAGCTGGAGCGCCTCCGGAACGATGAGGGTAAATAAATACCCAGGCAGAGACCCAGACACACCCGGGCAGAGACCCAGACACACCCTGTAAATGCCCAGTCAACCAACGTGTAATCAATATGTTTCTCTCTCTCTCTCTTTCAGCCCGAGTGAATCAGTTAGTCCGTGGCTTCGCTGGCTCCTGGAAGCAGTCTGTAGAGAACCTGAGTCAGGATGTGATGAGATCTTTCACCAACTTCAAGAACGGAACGGGAATCATACAGGTCAGCTACCCTCCTCTCCCAAACTCTCCCCTCTTTCCTCCCTCATCCATTAATTAATTCATGTGTGTAATAGTTTAATTCAGTTAGCACTTGTGACCGGTGTGGTGGTAGGGAACACTCAGGTACTCAAAATAAAAATGCCTGTGAGTTCAACAGTTGTGGTCAAATGCCAGGAAAGTGGTTATTTACAAATATTTACAGTGGTTTTAATATAACAATGAATACTTCAGGCGAGCGAGGAGGCACGTCCCAGACCAGGTGCAGGTGTTTAGTATAACAATGAATACATCAGGCGAGCAAGGAGGAGGCACGTCCCAGACCAGGTGCAGGTGTTTAATATAACAATGAATATGTCAGGTGAGCGAAGAGGAGGCACGTCCCAGACCAGATGTTTTACCAGAGCCAGGCGCAGCATGAGCTGCTCCGTGAGAATGTTCATCCAATCCTTCGCATGACGCCCCAGTCCCTCGGGAGACCCTGATTACAGAGATGGTGGAGAAAAACAGTTTTGTTAGTCACCAAAGGGTAGCTTGTGTGTGCTCTCCTCTGAGCCTGTACTGAGTGTGCTCTCCCGTGAGCCTGTACTGATCCAGCTCTCCCGTGATCCTGTACTGAGCCAGCTCTCCTGTGATCCTGTACTGAGTGTGCTCTCCTGTGATCCTGTACTGATCCAGCTCTCCTGTGATCCTGTACTGAGTGTGCTCTCCTGTGAGCTTGTACTGATCCAGCTCTCCTGTGATCCTGTACTGAGTGTGCTCTCCTGTGATCCTGTACTGATCCAGCTCTCCTGTGATCCTGTACTGAGTGTGCTCTCCTGTGATCCTGTACTGAGTGTGCTCTCCTGTGATCCTGTACTGATCCAGCTCTCCTGTGATCCTGTACTGAGTGTGCTCTCCTGTGATCCTGTACTGATCCAGCTCTCCTGTGATCCTGTACTGATCCTGCTCTCCTGTGATCCTGTACTGATCCAGCTCTCCTGTGAGCCTGTACTGATCCAGCTCTCCTGTGAGCCTGTACTGAGCCAGCTCTCCTGTGAGCCTGTACTGATCCAGCTCTCCTGTGAGCCTGTACTGAGCCAGCTCTCCTGTGATCCTGTACTAGCCACAGCACTGTTACAAACTTCCATTTCTAAACCCATCACCCTGCCACAGCACTGTTATTATTATTATTATTATTAATTTCTTAGCAGATGCCCTTATCCAGGGCGACTTACAGTCGTAAACAAACACAAGTACATTTCAAGAATCACAGTACAAGTAATAATACATTTAAGAGCAAGATAAATACAATGACTTTGGTTCAAGCAAGTACAAGTATGACAAAATACGATTCAATAATACAGCAGATAACAGTGTCAGTGATAGTTACATCAGGATATAATTAAATACAAAATACTACAGACTAAATAACACTTGGCAGATTACAGTACTCTAAAGTACAGGATTAAATGCAGTAAAATAGGGGGCAGATAAGAGCCAGTAAAGCGCATTTAAGGAAGGGTGGTAAGTGTCCCAGGGGAAAAACAGAGGAGTTCTACAGATGCTTTCTGAAGAGGTGAGTCTTGAGGAGGCGTCGGAATGTGGTCAAGGATTGGGCAGTCCTGACATCCGTAGGAAGGTCATTCCACCACTGCGGGGTGAGGGTGGAGAAGGAGCAGGCTCTGGAGGCAGGGGAGCGTAAAGGAGGTAGAGCCAGTCTTCTAGTGCAGGCGGAGCAGAGAGGTCGAGTTGGGGTGTAGGGAGAGATGAGGGTCTGGAGGTAGCTGGGTGCAGTCTGATCAAGGCATCTGTAGGCTAGTACAAGAGTCTTGAACTGGATGCGAGCGGTGATCGGGAGCCAGTGGAGTGAGCGGAGCAGTGGAGTTGCGTGGGAGAAGCGAGGCAGAGAGAACACCAGGCGAGCAGCGGAGTTCTGGATGAGCTGGAGCGGACGGGTGGCGGACGCAGGGAGGCCAGCCAGGAGGGAGTTGCAGTAGTCTAGGCGGGAGAGTATCAAGGCCTGGACCAGGAGGTGGGTGGCGTAGTTGGTGAGGAAGGGTCGGATTCTTCGGATGTTGCTCAGGAAGAATCGGCAAGTG
This sequence comes from Acipenser oxyrinchus oxyrinchus, assembly GCA_030684275.1. NCBI lineage: Eukaryota > Metazoa > Chordata > Actinopteri > Acipenseriformes > Acipenseridae > Acipenser > Acipenser oxyrinchus. The sequence goes on along the minus strand of CM060278.1, from coordinate 1,140,645 downwards.
CGTGCCAGAGTGGAGATGTGCTGGGGTCCAGGGTGACTCCGAGGTTCTTAGCGGAGGAAGAGGGAGAGTGTGTAGTAGATTCCAGAGGAACAGAGATCAGAGGAGGGGGAGGAGGAGGAGGGAAAGAAAAGGAGGTCAGATTTAGAGAGGTTGAGTTTGAGGTGATGCGAGTGCATCCAGGAGGAGATAGCAGACAGACAGGTAGAGATACGGGAGGGGATGGTGGAGTCAGAGGTGGGGAAAGAGAGGAAAATCTGAGCATCATCAGCATAGAAATGGTATGAGAAACCATAGGATGCGATGAGGGGGCACAGGGAGCGGGTGTAGAGAGAGAACAGGAGAGGCCCCAAGACAGACCTTTGGGGGACTCCTGTTAAGAGAGGGCGAGGTGTGGAGGTTGCTCCACGCCAGGTTACCTGGTAAGTGCGGTTGGAGAGGTAGGAGGAGAACCAGGCCAGAGCAGTGCCAGAGATTCCCAGGTCAGCGAGAGAGGATAGTAGAATAGAGTGATCGACAGTGTCAAAGGCAGCAGAGAGGTCGAGGAGAATTAGGACAGAGGAGAGAGAGGCAGCTCGGGCAGACTTAAGTGAGTTGGTGACAGACAGGAGGGCGGTTTCAGTGGAGTGAGCAGAGCGGAAGCCAGATTGGAGAGGGTCGAGCAGAGAGTGGTTGGACAGGAAAGCAGAGAGCTGGCGGTGTACAGTCCGCTCGAGGGTTTTGGAGAGGAAGGGTAGGAGGGAGACAGGAAGGTAGCTCTGGAGGGAGGTGGGGTCGAGGGTAGGTTTTTTGAGGAGGGGAGTGATAGAGACTTGTTTGAAGGCAGAGGGAGAGAGGTGTTGAGAAGGGAGGAGATGAAGGGAAGTAGAGCAGGAGCAGCAGCCTGAAAGAGGTGAGTGGGGAGGGGGTCCAGGGCACACGTGGTGGGTTTGTGACCCTGGAGCAGGGAGGAGAGGTCAGAGTCTGAGAGGGGCAAGAAGCTGTTACAAACTTCCATTTCTAAACCCCTCACCCTGCCACAGCACTGTTACAAACTTCCATTTCTTAACCCCTCACCCTGCCACAGCACTGTTACAAACTTCCATTTCTGTTACATCTTGTATACATGTTATCAAAAGCTTATGAATAAAATACGTACAAAAGTAGAAAAGAAGGTTAATATCAAAATGGCAAAAATCAGCACATTAATCTTAGTGAGCAAGTGGTCTCCATTGTAATATTAACTACGTGTGAAAGCAACACATTGTCTAGAGTTCGTCTTTTCTGTAGAACTCATTATATTCTTAAGTCAGTAAATATCATAATATGACTATGCAAGCAAACTAACTACTTTTTCAGGCTTCATTTAACAAAAGCAGAAATTCTTCCAGTAAATGGACTGATTCCCTGTAGGTCTTTATCATTTGTTGCTCCTCTTCAATGCCGATCCCAGGTAGTGAAGTTCTTTGTATTTTAATTCCTCTGAACAATCTAAGTTTTCCTTCAGTTTTAATGGAATTGCTCTTTCTTGATTTACTTGTAGCTGACAGTTCCAGTTATTAATACGATGCTGTTCATTTTTCCGATTGCAACATTTATTAATTATTGGGTGTTTTCTAGATGTCTTACAGCTGTTGGATAAATCTTATTCATTATGCGTATTTGCTGGTTGTCATTTTTTTTTGCAGTTCCAGATGTCAATCCCTGCCTTCCATTTTACTAACTGACTTAAACAAAACTCACTGAAAACTTGAATAATTTGTTTTTTTAATTACAAGATATGTCATTACTACAGTAATGATATTGAGTTGCAGCCTCAGCAGCTGTTAATGCTAGGAAGTCAAACTTGGTCTAGCTTGTGGGCTCACTCCTTTCTCATATTCTGGTTACAAACTTGCAGAATCACTACAATTATAAATAAGTTTGAAACACAAATAACAAAGGGCTACACTATTTATCTCTCTGGTTGTCATAGAGACTAGGCCAGCTGCCTCTATCCTACACTACCATCATTTTCACAGACCCTTTCCCAATATTTCCAGTATGATCCCCTCCCTCTCTCTCTATACAGGGGGCTCTCACCCAGTTGATCCAGTACTACCATCGCTTCCACAAGGTCCTGTCCCAGCCTGCCTTCAAGAGCCTGTCAGTCCGCTCCGAGCTCATCAACATTCACCATCTCATGGTCGAAGTGAAGAAGCACAAGCCCAACTTCTGAGAACCGGACCAGACCCACTGCATAGACAAGACTACAGCTCCCATCCCCCCACTGTTACTACACAGTCCTCAGACCAGACCCACTGCATAGACAAGACTACAGCTCCCATCACCCCACTGTTACCACACAGTCCTCAGACCAGACCCACTGCATAGACAAGACTACAGCTCCCATCACCCCACTGTTACCACACAGTCTTCATAGTGCTGTAATACATCTACGTTATTAAAATTTACTTTGTGTGTTTGAATTTCTGTCTCGCTGTTTTACTTCACATTGAGTTCAAATTGGAATTGTGTGTTGCTTTGTGTCTCGCTCACATTTGTACTTGTGTCTGGAGGACCGGTTGTCCGATTGTGATGAAACTATAAAAGGACCTTCTTCAGTACGTTAAGGGATGGGCCATTGCACAGCACTTCCTGGTTTTACTATGAGTTTAATAAGACACTCCTGAGCTTCTTACCTATACACTGGGTAATCAAGCTCTTATTAAAATCTGGAATGGGTGAAACTGAGAATTGTGATGGAACTTGCTTAAGACATTCTTTAGCACAGGTTCAGAGATCAGATTCTGGGGGTCTAGGTTTCTGACTGTGTGTCACTTAAATTTTTAGATATATCTAGAGACCCACTGGTCAGATTGCTAAAGGGTCTTCTTTAGCAGAAGTTATTGAGCGAATCAGAAGCTGGGGGTTATGGAGGCTGTCTGTCATTGCATAGGTACATACAATAGAGGACCCGTTATCTGTGTCATTAAACTTGATTGGGTCTTTTTTTTTTTTTCAAACCTATTTTTTTCTGTTGTGCTCATGGAATCAATTACAACAAAATGAAAGGTGAGACTGCTGCAGCATCAACACTGCCCAGTAGAGGGGGCTACTGCAGCACTCCCCAAATTACAGCTGCAGAGGGAGGGAAAGAGAAAGGAGGAAGTCCTGAGTGACTTGTTGATTTGTGATTCAGACGCGGAGATGTAATCAGACAGCAGTCAGATACACAGACGGTCTTTGCTCTTGGCAGCCCTGCTTCAAGAAGCTCTTCCCTCTTCAGGTATAAAGATGGGCTGTGCTGCGCTCAGTGTGCTAGCCTGCTGTGTGGTGCAGCTCACTGTGGGGGCCCGGCGTACCACAGGACAGGTAAGCAGCTAGAGAGGAGACTGGATGCAGTGACATTGTGGCTGATTGTAGCGTTGATACTGCAGATGAATACCACCACAACAGACCTGCTTGTAATAACACAGTACATTAAATCAGAACCATGTTTATTGGTCTAAAAAAAATGTCATCATGGGGAAGCTATATATGATACAGTAATAGTCTGAATCTGGTCGATCTTAAGTTAAACCGGTAAATGTCAACATTGACCAAATAAGGTGGTAAATGTCTGAATCTTATGATCTTATTTACCAAAGCTTATTGGTAAATGTCTGGAATTTGAAGAAATAGATTGCTTTTCAGACATTTAACTAACCAAGTAAACTCTGTGGCCTTGCAGTGCCCGAAAGCGAGACATTTGGTCATTAGCCAAAGCCATGTGGTTATTCTTGAGATTGTAAATGTCTGCAGTAAAGCGTTGTCATGTTTATTTCAGATATTTACCTCTTTGCTTGGTACCAAGTAAATCTAACATTTGCTAATATTCAGACTTTTACCATAACATATGCACTACTAGAATGACATTGTAACTGCAGTTTGAGATCACTAGACTGCACTAGAATTACATTGTAACGGCAGTTTGAGATCACTAGACTGTACTAGAATTACATTAAAACTGCAGTTTGAGATTACTAGACTACACTAGAATTACATTGTAACTGCAGTTTGAGATCACTAGACTGTACTAGAATGACCTTGTAACTGCAGTTTGAGATCACTAGACTGCACTAGAATTACATTAAAACTGCAGTTTGAGATTACTAGACTACACTAGAATTACATTGTAACTGCAGTTTGAGATCACTAGACTGTACTAGAATGACATTGTAACTGCAGTTTGAGATCACTAGACTGTACTAGAATTACATTAAAACTGCAGTTTGAGATTACTAGACTACACTAGAATTACATTGTAACTGCAGTTTGAGATCACTAGACTGTACTAGAATTACATTAAAACTGCAGTTTGAGATCACTAGACTGTACTAGAATGACATTGTAACTGCAGTTTGAGATCACTAGACTGCACTAGAATTACATTGTAGCTGCAGTTTGAGATCACTAGACTGTATTATAATTACATTGTAACTGCAGTTTGAGATTACTAGACTGTATTATAATTACATTGTAACTGCAGTTTGAGATCACTAGACTGCACTAGAATTACATTGTAACTGCAGTTTGAGATTACTAGACTGTATTATAATTACATTGTAACTGCAGTTTGAGATCACTAGACTGCACTAGAATTACATTGTAACTGCAGTTTGAGATTACTAGACTGTATTATAATTACATTGTAACTGCAGTTTGAGATCACTAGACTGCACTAGAATTACATTGTAACTGCAGTTTGAGATTACTAGACTGTATTATAATTACATTGTAACTGCAGTTTGAGATCACTAGACTGCACTAGAATTACATTGTAACTGCAGTTTGAGATCACTAGACTGCACTAGAATGACATTGTAACTGCAGTTTGAGATTACTAGACTGTATTATAATTACATTGTAACTGCAGTTTGAGATCACTAGACTACACTGGACTTGATGCTTTGTTTGATGAATCTATGAACCTGTGTTGCAGGTAATGTTGAGCTCCAGCACCCCCGCTGTCAGTGAGCGGGACTGCAGCTGTGTTTGCACTCTCAGACGCCCCTCTCTGGAGCAGTGTATGCTGGATAGAGCACCCCCATCCCCTAAGCCCCTCCCTGCCCCAGGGTCAAAGTGCAGGTGTCAGTGTGAGGTCACAGGGTTCAACCCCTGTGAGACAGAGCTAAGACTGGAGAAACTGAGGAGGAGGAGCACTGACATCGACAAGGTACTGGGAATAGAGGGGAAACCAGTATAAAACACAAGAGACCAACATTAACAATGTACTGGGAATAGAGGGGAAACCAGTATACAACACAAGAGACCAACATTAACAATGTACTGGGAATAGAGGGGAAACCAGTATAAAACACAAGAGACCAACATTAACAAGGTACTGGGAATAGAGGGGAAACCAGTATACAACACAAGAGACCAACATTAACAATGTACTGGGAATAGAGGGGAAACCAGTATAAAACACAAGAGACCAACATTAACAAGGTACTGGGAATAGAGGGGAAACCAGTATAAAACACAAGAGACCAACATTAACAATGTACTGGGAATAGAGGGGAAACCAGTATACAACACAAGAGACCAACATTAACAATGTACTGGGAATAGAGGAGAAACCAGTATAAAACACAAGAGACCAACATTAACAAGGTACTGGGAATAGAGGAGAAACCAGCATAAAACACAAGAGCTTAACACTGAGATCACTCAGGATTGAGACGTCTCTCTCAATGTACTGGGAATAGAGGGGAAACCAGTATAAAACACAAGAGACCAACATTAACAAGGTACTGGGAATAGAGGAGAAACCAGTATAAAACACAAGAGCCTAACACTGAGATCACTCAGGATTGAGACGTCTCTCTCAATGTACTGGGAATAGAGGGGAAACCAGTATAAAACACAAGACCAACATTAACAATGTACTGGGAATAGAGGAGAAACCAGCATAAAACACAAGAGCCTAACACTGAGATCACTCAGGATTGAGACGTCTCTCTCTCAGGTGCAGGGTATCTCTGTGACGCTGCGACAGGCTCTGGAGAACGCTGACATCAGGAGACTGAGTAGCAACACCAACCGAGTCAGCACTCACCTCAAAACACTGGAGCAGGTGAGAGAATGAGTGTCTGTTGATTTCTCTGTGTGTGAGAGCCTGTCAGTCTGTCTGTGAGAGCTGTCTGTTGATTTCTCTGTGTGTGAGAGCCTGTCAGTCTGTCTGTGAGAGCTGTCTGTGTTTCTGTGTGTGTATGAGAGCCTGTCAGTCTGTCTGTGAGAGCTGTCTGTGTTTCTGTGTGTGTATGAGAGCCTGTCAGTCTGTCTGTGAGAGCTGTCTGTGTTTCTGTGTGTGTATGAGAGCCTGTCAGCCTGTCTGTGAGAGCTGTCTGTATATTTCTGTGTGTGTGTGAGAAAATGAGTGTCTGTCTGTGAGAGCTGTCTGTTGATTTCTGTGTGTGTGTGAGAGCCTGTCAGCCTGTCTGTGAGAGCTGTCTGTATGGTTCTGTGTGTATGAGAGCCTGTTAGTCTGTGAGAGTTGTCTGTTGATTTGTGTGTGTGTGTGTGTGAGAGAACCTGTCAGTGTCTGTGGGAGCTGTCTGTATGTTTCTGTGTGTGTGTGAGAGCCTGTCAGTCTGTCAATCTGTGGGTCTGTCTGCCTCTCTCGCCCCACCCCTATTATGTTTGTCCCTCATGCCCAGGCCCTGCGGTCCAATCAGACGGCAGAGAAGGTGTTCCTGAAGAAATTGCAGAGCTCACTATCCCAGAATGCCATGCTGTACCATAACTACAGTGAGGCAATGAGGTCACTGTCCCGAGAGCTGTACAAACTGAACGCACACCTGAGGAGCCTCCAAGCAACAGAGGGCAGACACACTGTGAGTGACAGCAGACACTGAACACAGGGCAGACACACTGTGAGTGAGAGCAGACACTGAACACAGGGCAGACACACTGTGAGTGAGAGCAGACACTGAACACATGGCAGACACACTGTGAGTGAGAGCAGACACTGAACACAGGGCAGAAACATTGTGAGTGACAGCAGAGAACACAGGGCAGACACACTGTGAGTAACAGCAGACACTGAACACAGGACAGACACACTGAGTGAGAGCAGACACTAAACACAGGGCAGACACTGAACACAGGGCAGACACATTGTGAGTGAGAGCAGACACTGAACACAGGGCAGAAACACTGTGAGTGAGAGCAGACACTGAACACAGGGCAGACACACTGTGAGTGAGAGCAGACACTGAACACAGGGCAGACACACTGTGAGTGAGAGCAGACACTGAACACAGGGCAGACACACTGTGAGTGACAGCAGACATTGAACACAGGACAGACACACTATGAGTGAGAGCAGACATTGAACACAGGGCAGACACACTGAGTGACAGCAGACACTGAACACAGGGCAGACACTGAACACAGGGCAGACACACTGTGAGTAACAGCAGACACTGAACACAGGGCAGAAACACTGTGAGTGAGAGCAGACACTGAACACAGGACAGACACACTATGAGTGAGAGCAGACATTGAACACAGGACAGACACACTGTGTGTAACAGTAGACACTGAACACAGGACAGACACACTGAGTAACAGCAGACACTGAACACAGGACAGACACACTGAGTGAGAGCAGACACTAAACACAGGGCAGACACACTGTGAGTGAGAGCAGACACTGAACACAGGACAGACACACTGTGTGTAACAGTAGACACTGAACACAGGACAGACACACTGAGTGAGAGCAGACACTGAACACAGGGCAGACACACTGTGAGTGAGAGCAGACATTGAACACAGGACAGACACACTGTGTGTAACAGTAGACACTGAACACAGGACAGACACACTGAGTGAGAGCAGACACTGAACACAGGGTAGACACACTGTGAGTGAGAGCAGACATTGAACACAGGACAGACACACTGTGAGTGAGAGCAGACACTGAACACAGGGCAGACACACTGTGAGTGAGAGCAGACATTGAACACAGGGCAGACACAGTAGAGCAGAATCCATGTTCAATACACATCATTCTTGTATGCTAGCAGTGGTGCATACGATATAGTTCATGGTGTTCTGAGTATACCGAGTGTGCACCTTGTATAGACTGTACAGAAACTCTTCTCAACATCTTTGTTGTTTGTTTTCTCTTCCCGGACAGGGGGATCAGAATCTGTGTAACATCACCTTAGAACAGGACAGGGGAGCAAAGGTCAAAGAGCAAGCTGGGGCGGGAAAGGAACATTCCTCTCCTAGCCCTGCCCTGAACCACACAACCACATCCTCCCGGAGTGAGGAGACGAGCCAGACAGACAGACAGGGGGAGCTGTCTAACACAGGTTATACAGACACACTCTGACACACTCGCTGCCTCCTTCCTCGTTCTCTCTCTTAATGCGGGAGGATGGCTGCTTTCTTTCGCCACCTAGTGTGTGGGGATGGCTGCTCTCTGTCTCACCCCTCTCTCTCTCCCCCTAGTGTGTGAGGATGGCCTCTCTCTCTCTCTCCCCCTAGTGTGTGAGGATGGCTGCTCTCTCTGTCTCACCCCTCTCTCTCTCCCCCTAGTGTGTGAGGATGGCTGCTCTCTCTGTCTCTCCCCCTAGTGTGTGAGGATGGCCTCTCTCTCTGTTTCACCCCTCTCTCACTCTCTCCCTCTAGTGTGTGAGGATGGCTGCTCTGGATCTCTCTCCTGGTGAGCCCCCTCTCGGCGCAGTGTTTTCGGGAGGAGTGGGAGGGGCCTGGTTCTCGGACCCCTGTCCCAGGACAGCCCCTCTACGTGGCTCCGCTGCTGTTCGGGAGCGCCCTGCTGGAGTTCAGAGACACGGATGCGCTGGCGCGGGGTGAGAGCAGGTTCAGCTGTCTATCATTCAGTCATTCATTCATCATCCCATCATTTAATAATCCATAATTCACTCATCCCTTCATCTCCACAGCATGTATTCATCACCCATCTCTATACCAGTCAGTCATTCATTTTATTAATGTTATTAATTCACCCATCTTTTATTAATCCATCATCCATCTATTCAGTGAGTCATTCATTCTTCATATACCATAATTATTTAATCCGTCCATCGTTCATCTCTACAGCAATCATACATCACACATTCAAACTTTATTCATTATCTACATCAATTTATTCAATCATTCATCAATCCATAATTGGATATGTCCATAAATCCATCATTCACTTATCTGTCCATCATCTATTCATCCATTATCCATTTATACCTTATTCATCATTCCATACTTTCTTCATTAATTTATCAATTATTCATTCATATTTCTGTTGGTCTTTATTTATTCATCACTGATAAAGATCAGTCAGTGCTGTGTTATTAATCAGTCTCTCTACCCCCCCTCCCCCCCAGGTGAGCCCCTCTCCCCCCTCACACCCTCCCCGCCAGCTACTCCGGCTCAGGACACACAGTCTACAACTCCTCCTTCTACTACCTGAAGGCCTTCACTCGAACCCTGATCCGCTACAGCCTAGTCCAGCGCTGCCTGTGCGCCTGGTCCGAGCTCAGTGAGCTGCCCTCCCCCTCGCAAGGGCATGGCTGGCAGGGTCACAATGAGGTCACGCTGGGGGCAGACGAGGGGGGGCTGTGGGTGGCGTACCCCTCTCTGCTGGAGGGGGAGCTGCTGCTGAGGAGGCTGGACTCGGAGGAGCTGCTGCCCAGGAGAGGGGAGGGAGGGGAGAAGGCAGCGTGGAGCACGGGGCTGGGTAGGCACAGGTACGGGCTCTGCTTCCTGGTGTGCGGGGTGCTTTACGTGCTGGAGCGGGGGGCGGAGAGTGAGGCGGTGGTCTTCCACGCCTTCGACTCACACACAGGATCACACACCTCCCCTGCACTCCCCTTCCCAGCTCGCCCCGCCACCACACTCCTCACACAGCTCTCCTACAACCCCCGGGACAGGCTGCTGTACGGCTGGGACAACGGGACGCTCCTCACCTACAGCCTGCAGTTCACATACTGAGGACGAGCCAACGAGCCAGCCTGACTCCCTCTCCAATTTAAATTCATGACAGGTCAGCACTGCCAAATTAATGCAGCAAATCTATAGAATATTTATGAATGTTTAGAGAGAGAGATAGAGAGATAGATAGATAGATAGATAGATAGATAGATAGATAGATAGATAGATAGATAGATAGATAGATAGATAGATAGATAGATAGATAGATAGATAGATAGATAGATAGATAGATAGATAGATAGATAGATAGATAGATAGATAGATAGATAGAGGACAAAAAGTGATCTCTGACCATTCTCCCTCTATCTCTCTTCCTCCCTCCCCCTTCTCTCTGAATCTCTCATTCTTTCTCACCTCACACAGTTGTATTACTGATATTAAACCAAGAGGAAACCACACTGACTAAAGTAGAAGGGGAGAGAAAAGAAAGACCATTTGAGTTAGTGATATATCGGCAGGGTTACACTCTTTCTTTACATACTTTTTCTTTTCCTCACTGTTATTTTGTATATCTAACTGTATGTGTATTGACATAGAGAGATTTTTAATTGGAACTCAGGAAATCTTGTTTTTAATAAAGAAATCTATTTTAAAAGTTGTGTGCGTGTTGAACAGCTGCTTCAATATCCTGAAGATTGAGGTTCATGATGCTCCTGTTTTGTTTGACTCATTGTTTGAAGATTGAGGTTCATGATGCTCCTGTTTTGTTTGACTCATTGTTTGAAGATTGAGGTTCATGATGCTCCTGTTTTGTTTGAGTTGTTGTTTGAAGATTGAGGTTCATGACGCTCCTGTTTTGTTTGACTCATTGTTTGAAGATTGAGGTTCATGACGCTCCTGTTTTGTTTGACTCGTTTGAAGATTGAGGTTCATGACGCTCCTGTTTTGTTTGACTCATTGTTTGAAGATTGAGGTTCATGACGCTCCTGTTTTGTTTGACTCATTGTTTGAAGATTGAGGTTCATGACGCTCCTGTTTTGTTTGAGTCGTTGTTTGAAGATTGAGGTTCATGACGCTCCTGTTTTGTTTGAGTTGTTGTTTGAAGATTGAGGTTCATGACGCTCCTGTTTTGTTTGACTCGTTGTTTGAAGATTGAGGTTCATGACGCTCCTGTTTTGTTTGACTCGTTTGAAGATTGAGGTTCATGATGCTCCTGTTTTGTTTGAGTTGTTTGAAGATTGAGGTTCATGACCCTCCTGTTTTGTTTGAGTTGTTGTTTGAAGATTGAGGTTCATGATGCTCCTGTTTTGTTTGAGTTGTTGTTTGAAGATTGAGGTTCATGATGCTCCTGTTTTGTTTGACTCATTGTTTGAAGATTGAGGTTCATGACGCTCCTGTTTTGTTTGACTCGTTTGAAGATGAGGTTCAGGATGCTCCTGTTTTGTTTGAGTTGTTGTTTGAAGATTGAGGTTCATGATGCTCCTGTTTTGTTTGACTCATTTGAAGATTGAGGTTCATGATGCTCCTGTTTTGTTTGAGTTGTTGTTTGAAGATTGAGGTTCATGATGCTCCTGTTTTGTTTGAGTTGTTGTTTGAAGATTGAGGTTCATGATGCTCCTGTTTTGTTTGACTCATTTGAAGATTGAGGTTCATGACGCTCCCGTTTTGTTTGCTGTTCAGAATGTAGGTTTAATCCTTGCAGGGAAGGCAGGTTTCTCACACGCCCACACAGACAAGAGGGGCCTCAGGCAGGCCTGCTGGCTGGCACACTCCATCCTTTTAATGTCTGTAATTTGAACATCTCCTTAACGACTGCAACAGAGCTACAAAATATTTACGCAGAAAAACAAAAACACTGTGTGCTGCCTTACAAAATCAGGAAAGTACTGATAAGAGACCGGCTGACGAGAGATAAAAACACAACAGATCCAAACATGAAGGCGCTGAAGTGAAGTGAAGTGAAGTGAACACTGAGCCCTGGAGAGATCTGCTGAGAGAGTACACACAGAGCTGAGAGCAGGCACAGGACTGGAGAGATCTGCTGAGAGAGTACACACAGAGCTGAGAGCAGGCACAGCCCTGGAGAGATCTGCTGAGAGTGTAAACGCAGAGCAGAGAGCAGGCACAGGACTGGAGAGATCTGCTGAGAGTGTAAACGCAGACCAGAGAGCAGGCACAGCCCTGGAGAGATCTGCTGAGAGTGTAAACGCAGAGCAGAGAGCAGGCACAGCACTGGAGAGATCTGCTGAGAGCGCACACGCAGAGCAGAGAGCAGGCACAGCACTGGGAGTCTGTCAGTGGCTGTCCCCCTGTCTCTCTCTCGCTGTCTCTTCATCAGACAGCGAGAGCCATCCACACCAGGAGCGTCATTGAGTAAAACCAGGGAAATAAACCAGGGGTAGAAAGAAGAACTGCAACGAAAAATAGAAATCTAGCCAAACCAATTTTGCCTCTTTCATGTATCTTACTATGTCTTGTACTGTAAGAGACAAGGAAAAGATAAGAGGTAAGAGACTAAAGTAACAGAATATAAAATATTCAACGGGCTGCTGCACTCATTACACACAAGCGGAACACAGCAACGGCAATGCAAAAAATATATATATTTACACATCACACTGCCTACAACGCAAAACAATCCTTAATCCGTCGTCGTATAATTTATTGACAGAAACAGAAATGATTTGTTTTACTTCAGAGGAGGGTCCTTTTTTTTCTCTTTGCACAGCAGTGGTGCCGAATCGTTCCGCTGCCATTCATTATAAAGGAGTCTGTTGTACAAGAGCATGGGTGGAATCACCTGCTTACTTTAAACATTGCTGAGAATTTCAAGAAGTATTTTTTTTACTGTATAATAATTAAAAAAACAAAAACCTAAAAATTGAAAAATCTAACACTTGGCAATTTTAACTGCAGTGGATTAATCTGGAGTCCCGCTGATCTGAACTGGATTCACAGCTCTCAGGGTGACTGCACTGAACTGAATTCAAACCAGATCCCGCCTCAGCTCCTGAAGCACAGGATTATTCTGATTTAATTTTTGACCTAATCTTGACTTATTTCGATTTCATGGGTTCAAACTAAAAGAACCACTACGAGCTCTCTTTATCCTGCCTCTAACTAGTGTTCTCACTTAGCCTACCTTTCTTTCACAAACTAATAAAATGTGTTTTTTAAAAAAGAGAAAAGATACAGTAAGACTTGAACACAATTCAATCTGCTAGAAAAAAACTACTGTCCTGCTCTGTATAAATATGCACTGACAACTTTACTGTCGCTGTACAGGACAAAATGCAACAAAAAAAAACAAAACACACATTGAAATATATTCCATCCGACACAACTTGAAAGATTTGAGCCGTGCAGAGATAGTCAGGGAAGTCTCAGTTTATTTCACTACAATTCAGAGCTTGTGATACAATGAAATAACTACTAGAAGCAGAGAAGCATTTTGGATAATGCCTTCATCAGAGTTACTGAAACTAGAAGAAACAGAGTCAAGCAGACAAGCGTTTGGGCTCTAGTGCCTTCATCAGTGTTACAGACACAGAAGAGTCCAGCAGCGTGACTTTCTTAGTTTCTTCTATTTTTGTGCAGAGCTTCAAAATTGAGTGTTTTTTGAAGTTCTAGATTAAACTACCAATAATATTGCAAGAACTGCTCAACAAACTAAGAAACACGAGTAAATTGTTATATAGCACTCACACACACTGATGAAGGCACTAGCAAAGTATCAAAGAGTTGGATTATACATCTCGGGTATTGTTAAAACAGAAATATATGTGTTATGATTCCTGTTGATTAACTATAGACACGCTTACACTAAAGTGTTTAATATTTACAATCCCACATCTATAGAGGAAGTATCTCTGCTTGTCATTTTTTAAACCTCAACCCCCCTTTACTTTAAAAACAAAATGTAACTTTTTTTATTCACTAAATTCCTAAACATCGTTATGAATTCACTAATCTATTTTACATAATAAAATATTATTGAACAGATAATCAACATTTACACAAAGAAATGAAACAAAACAAAAAAACAAGTTTTATTTTGTTATCATTCACTCCACAGTGCTCAAATTTAGAAATATAAAAGAAAACGGAATTGAATTCAAGGAGACATGTTTCCACTAGAAGTCTTTCTCAATGTCTTCAAATGACTATGTCTGGAAAAATGTGTTTCTTTTAGTATTTCACTATGATCATTATCCAGACACTATCATACAATAAATAAATACATGTTGAAACACGGGGGTATGGTCTGAGTGACAAGGGGAGGAGGAGGAGGACGGGTCTGAGTGACAGGGAGAGGAGGAGGAGGAGGAGGGGTCTGAGTGACAGGGAGAGGAGGAGGAGGAGGAGGAGGAGGGTCTGAGTGACAGGGGAGGAGGAGGGGGTCTGGGTGACAGGGGAGGAGGAGGAGGGGTCTGAGTGACAGGGAGAGGAGGAGGAGGGGTCTGAGTGACAGGGAGAGGAGGAGGAGGAGGGGTCTGGGTGACGGGGGGGGGAGAAGCAGGGATCTGAGTGACAGGGGGAGGAGGGGGTCTGGGTGACAGGGGTGGGAGGAGCAGATATGTCCCACATATTTGTTGGGGAGAGAGTTAGGAGATGGATAGATATATATTTTTACATATAAAAAAATAAAAAAAACACGTACACTTAAATACGAAACTTAAATATACAAATTACCAATAATAAGACAACTGATAGTCATTACAACAATAATAATAAAAAATGAAAACTACATTTTAGAAATCACACTACAAACATGAAATAAGGCCGGGGCTGGCTGGAATATCGAGATTATTCATTATTATTATTATTATTTTTTAGCTATTTACAAGAGATTTTAAAAAAATGATAGGTGTGTGTATATATATATATATATATATATATATATATATATATATATATATATATATATATATATATATATATATATATATATATATATATATAAAATTAGGACTGTCAATTAATCCCAATTAACTTATGTGATTAATGCGTTCATTTTTTTAACGCACGATAATCGCACTCCTGTCTTGTCCCTCTTAGCGTACCGTAATTCATTTCCTGCGGCACCATTTTCGTGCATGCCAGGATTGAATGAGTGTCGTCATTGTTTGAATATAAAATTAGTCAAGGAAACGCATTATGTAACAAAGCACTCAAACTGAAGGACTTGCGAATGGGAAGTTTATTTTTAAAAATCTTTCTGACGGTTCATTGGATAGAAAGAGGGTTACTTGTATCTACTGTCAAAGTGAGTTCCAGTATCACAGAAGTGCGTCTGGTCTGCTGTGCCACCTGCGTGCTAAACATGCTTTCACTTCTCAAAACACACTCTAGCAGATTTTCTGCTATAGACAACAACAATACAACAAATGAAACCCGTCAGATTGGACAGAGTACTCTTAGAAATTCAGGATCGCTGCAAACCCATGAATCAAGCGAAGTACAATCCTAGAAGCATAGCCAGTGCTGTTGGATTGCTACAGACTGCAGACCCGTTAACACTGTAGCTTTGTTTTATTTCAATAACCACATTTATTTTTAAATTATATTATTTACAATTAAGGAGGATATAACTGTTACTCAGTGAATTTTTTGTTTTACTTAGGCAATTTCAAGTTATGAATAAAAGAGAATTTTACATTATTATTATTTAAAACGGCAATGGTGGGAACATCAGTTTATGTGTAAAGGAAACTGATAATTGTAAATGCAGTGCGATTTGTAATAAACTGACTCCATTGTGATTTAGCAGTTTGTTCAAACAACTTAACAACAAATGCTGGATTGTAAATAAATATTAAACTATAAAGAGAATCCAGAAATAGGAAACATGGTTTTTATGCTGGACGATGATGATGATAATGATAAACAAACTTAAATGAGATGGATGCAGTAATTGTATTCATGAAATATTTTTGTAAATCACTTGACAGCCCTAATATAAATAGCAATTAATCTTGCGATTACAATTTTTAATCTCAGTTAATCTTGGTTTTAATTGCATATTTAATTGATACAATTACTGATTTAATCAGTGTCAAATTTGTTTTATTATTATTATTATTATTATTATTATTATTATTATTATTATTATTATTATTATCCAAAAAGCAGTCCATCTAAAAACCCTGCTTTCTTATTTCTGGTTTGCTATTGTTGGTCCCTCTTCATGACTTGTACATGAATCCTCGTTATTACAAACTGGGTTTATACAGGAATGTCACTCCCAACATGCACATGGACTGAATGCCAACATCTAACTGAGATACTTACAGGGCTACTTTCACATGGGACCCTGTATCATACTTACAGGGCTACTTTCACATGGGACCCTGTATCACACTGACATGATGTAGCTTGATGCACAGGCTTGCAGAGATCCTGAATTTAAAAAAAAGTTTAGTTTGTTGTTGTATTGTTGTTGTCTATAGCAGAAAAAGGTGTATTTTGAGAAGTGAAAGCTTGTTTAGCACACAGGTGGTACAGCTGACTAGACGCACTTCTGTGATACTGGAACTCACTTTGACAGTAGATACAAGTAACCCTCTTTCTATCCAATGAACCATCAGAAAGGTTTTTTTAAATAAACTTCCCATTCATAAGTCCTTCACGTTTAGTGCTTTGCTCCATAATGCAGTTCCGTGGCTAACTTTCTATTCAAACGACAACTGCACTTATTGTGTTGCATGCACTCGAGTATATGAGTATATTAAAATAGTGCCGCAGGGAATGAATTACAGTATGCTGAGGGTCAGACAGAGGGAGAATAACAAGCATTTAATGATCTAAAAAAAATGAAAGCATTAATTGCAGAACTATATATATATACACACACACATATATATATATATATATACACACACACACATACACACACACACACACACACACACACACACACACACACACACACACACAAATAAATAGAGGGCAATTTTAACTGAGTCCCGTTAATCTGAACTGGATTCATAGCTCTCAGTGTGAATGTGACCTGAATTCAAACCACATCCCGTCTCAGTTCCTGAAGCACAGGATTATTCTCTGATTTGATTTTTGATTGCCGGTGTCTGTCTTGACCTATGTCTGTTTCATGGGTTCAAACAGCAGTAACTCGTACTTTTTTTGAACAAGCTCATCTAATTCAAGCTGTCTTTACCTTCTCAAGTTGTTCTCAGTTTTGTAATAATAAAAGATGTTAAATTATGTTTATTTTCTTTTTTTACTACCCCCCTCACCTTTTTCAGATGTTTGCAATCATTCTGAGAGCTTCTTATTGCCTGTCCCAGATACATGTAACACAGGCTAGATGACCAAAGTCAAAATGTGTATATAGCAGTAGGAGCTAGGGTTGGACGATAATGACATTTTCATTTATCAATTATCGGCTGTAAATTATCACGATAATCATGATTATCGGCTGAAAAAATAACATATGTAAAATGTCTTGGAATGTACCAAATTTAAAGCTATATATACTTGAGCAATATGACAACTGCCTCTACGAGTTTAGAAGAAATAAAACTAGACCATTTTCAAAAAGACCAGCATCTTTAATAAAAGTTATGAAACAATGGTTGGTTACAAAAAAGCACAAATAATAGAACCAAATGTTTGTTTGGTAGCTTTTCAACTTTTGAAATATAGGCTACTTATTAAAAAAGTGTTTAAAAAAAAAAAAAAAAAATTATAAATTGCGATTCAAAAATATCTTTTCCACACTGCCTACAGACGGGCTTATTACCTTGAGGATCACTTTCTGTCACTCCAAAAAACTGCCACACAGGACTGATGCTGATTCTTTTTTCTAAAATCTTTTTGGAAGGTTTGGTAGTTTCTGCAGTTGCCATCGCCATTAGCTCAAACGTTTGCCTTTACTCGGTGAATCTTACGTCTCATGTTACAACTTCCCACTACGCAGCGGCACAGATCACGTGTTGCATCTCACGCAGACAGTTAAGTCCTGACTTACTGCTTCAATGCAGAGTTACTGTTACACACAAGCATATCATAGTGGGTAACGGACGATAAAATGATTAGCGATAATTTTTCAACGCAATACAATTATCGATGCAAAAACATTATCGATAATATCACGATAATCGATTATTGTTCCAACCCTAGTAGGAGCCAGCGCCATCTAGTGTGGATTAAATTAAAAAAGTGAATCTGAAATTATATTCAGGGATGGAAATACAACTCCTATTGCATAGCAGTTTCACCCACTGGAGGTTTTTAATACAAGCTTGATTAGCCACAGTGTACAGGAGGCTTGGTGGTCCAGTGGTTAAAGAAAGAGGCTTGTTACCAGCTCAGCCACTGACTCACTGTGTGTGACCCTGAGCAAGTCACTTAACCTCCTTCGGATGAGACGTAAAGCCGCAAGTGACTCTGCAGCAGCAGTTGTGATGCATAGTTCACCCCCTATTCTTTGTAAGTCACTTTGGATAAAAAAAGCATCTGCTAAATGACTAATTAATAATAATAATAATAATAATAATAATAATAATAATAATAATAATAATAATAATAATAGGCAACAAACTTATTAAACTCACAGTAAAACCAGAATGGGAGTCTTATTTCCATCCCTGATATTACAGGTATGGAATGGGTTACCTAGTTATGTTTCTGATCAGCACTGATGGGATAAATGGCCTTTTTTATAAACGGTTTTATGAAGTTTCCACTGTGCTGCAGCCTGTTTCAGTCTCTGCCCCCATGTGTGATGTAGAGGGCGGGGTCAGGCTGGGTGGGTGTGGCATGCTGGTTTCCCTGGTGACTGTGCAGGGAGGAGGCGGTGCCATTGTGGGTGCTGTGCTGCTCTCTCAGGGAAGGGGGCACTGTGGAGCTCTTTATCTGGATGATGCGCGTGTCCATCACCTCACAGTCTATCTGCATCATCACCTCGTACCCGCGAGAGGAGTTAGACACAGTCTCTGAGAGAGAGAGAGAGAGAGGAATAAAATAATGGCTTTAAAACACAGTAACCCAAACCCCTACCATCATAAAGCCCTGAAAAGCCAAGAGCTCAGCCCAGAAAAGTCCCCTCAGCCAGCTGGTCCTGAAGCTCACTGCACTGAGCCACACTGACATCAGTCAGCTTCAGTCTGAACATTAACCCTTTGCAGTCCATTTATTCAGCGCGTCAGGCTCGTCAGGTCCAATTTATTTTCATACGCGCAGTTTATTTTAGACGCGGTTTAAAAGTATTTTTTTTCACAGTAAAACAGGTTTAAAAGGCCCTGCATATCAACAGGACACTCAGTACTGCATCTCCAGCACCGCCCCCCCCCTCATTCGCTATATTTTTCAAATAACTCGTAATAATAGTACATACCGATAAATCATCTCTTGATCACTCGTTTTATCACCAAACTCCTCAATAATGCGATCCAAGTCATTATTTTATTACTATAACATATCAAACAGCTCTGCAAATGTCTGTGATATTCTCTGAGCGCTGGATGCGGAAGCAGCTATCTTGTTTGTTTATGTCCGTGTTTATCTATGTGGTGTCGGGTCTATTCATGAGATATGCCCCCCCCCCCCCTTTTTTTTTTTTTGGCTTTTCTCGGCTCCTATCGGTCTCACTCGGCCATTGAATGGTTTTCTCGGCTTTTTCCGAAGAAAAAACGATTAGAGACCTGTTTTTTGCGTCTTTTTGATGATGTCGGACAGGGTCCGACATTGGACCGGAAAGGGAAAATTGCGATGTCGGACCAGGTCCGACATAGGACCGCAAAGGGTTAACACACACACACACACACTACAGCCTCCAGGGCTAAATAAAACAAACAAGCCAACAAAGCAGAGCCTTCAATATGAGAAGAGGCAAGAAGATACAGCAAGCTGGGACAGGAGAGTGAGGGAGAGAGGAGAGAGAAGCGAGGGGGGAGTAGATAGAGGGAAAGTGAGAGAGAAGAGGGTGGTAGAGTAAGAATGTGGGAAAGAGAAGGTGGACGGAGAGAGAGATGGAAAGGCGAGAGAGAGACATTGAGGGGTGATGTTTTCAGGGTGCATTGGTTAGGTACCGTTGTGTGCCATGGCTGGCATGACGAGAGACATCTTGGGGCGCGAGGTCTTGTTGTGACTGATAGCGGGGAGCAGCAGGTGATCCTGGGGGGGGACAGCACAGGAATTAGACACACACAGGACTGCACTGCACCGGACTAAACTGTTCCTCCTTCATGTGAGACACTTTATAAACAGATCTTTCTTCTCCCGCTCTCACCTTAGTGAAATTAATACAAATGTTTGGTTACTATCATAACTCTGGTTCCTGGAAATAGAAATGTAACGATTACCATCTGGGTATTTACCTCCTGAAGACCCGAGTCTGAATATTGACATGCCAAAGCTGCTCTCTGAGCCAGTGACACAGTCATGACCCGCCCCCGAGGGCACAAAAGCACTGCGCTCACAAATCTCAGCAACATTTTTTTTTCTTCAAGCCTGCTGCAATCATGGATGCAGCAACCGAAAGTGAGTATCTCGGTCCTGCACAGTTCAGCACAGCAGCTGCTCTTACTGCACGAGTACCATGTTGCAGACAGGCTTGCGCGTGGTGTCTGTAAAACACACATCACACAAAGAGAAAAAACTCAACAAAAAACAGTCATTAATAAGGCTCTAAGAAAATTGTGATTTTTTTTATCAAGAAGTTGCATCCACTGTGTATTAAAGTTGTGGTTTCATAAATATAAACATGCATATATACTTGCTTTCAAGATGGATTTGTGTTCATTTGTTCAAAAACAACAATAAGAAAAAAACACACAACTAGATAACCAGAACATAAGTTATTAAGACTCCCTCTTCATCACCATTTGAAATAAAACGTTTTACACTGTGTTTCATTAAAAGTGAAGAGTTGCAGCTGACAATACTGACGCATAACATACAGTAGCTGACACCCTGGGATCCTTCAAGAAGCTGCTTGATGAGATTCTGGGATCAATAAGCTACTAACAACCAAACGAGCAAGATGGGCTGAATGGCCTCCTCTCATTTGTAAACTTTCTTATGTTCAGGTACTTGCATAACACAAGGCCACAGCAGGACATAACAAGCAACAGGCTGCAGTGCACACAATACACGTAATTAGTAAAAACTACTACAATGACTAGTTTAAATATCACATATAATTTGTGTAAAAATAGAATAAATGTGAAATATATATATAGATAGAAGCAACAATGTACTTATCTGAACTAGGCTCTCCGATCGGGTCAGTCTTCAAAGGAAACGTGGCACTGAGATTTGTGAGCGCAGTGCTTTTGTGCCCTCGGGGGCGGGTCATGACTGTGTCACTGGCTCAGAGAGCAGCTTTGGCATGTCAATATTCAGGATTCGGGTCTTCAGGAGGTAAATACCCAGACGGTAATGGTTACATTTCGTACTGAAAGGGTACAGTTTTTCCCTCCTCACCCTCATGAATGACACTACATAGGTGTCCTGTCCTGTCCTCCCTCCCTCTCTCTCTCTCCTCTCTCCTCTGCCCTACACCCCTCCCCTCTCTCTCTCCTCCTCCCTCTCCTCTCCTCCCCCTCTCTCACCCTCCTGAATGACACCACATAGAAAGTGTCCTCTCTGCGGTCGATGGCCTCCATGAAGTCCTGGTGCCTGGGCTGGAGTCCGGGGTAGAGCTGCAGCTGACTGGAGGAGACTCTGAGCAGAGAGAGGGAGGGTTTATATTAGTAAGCCTAAGCGCCGAACCATCGAGTCCACAGCTAGTGTACTCCCAGCAAATACTTAACCCAAAGTGGCAGAGCACTAGATGGCACTGGCTCTCGCTTCTATATAGACACTGGGTGATCTAGTCCTTGTTACATATCTATGGCAGGCAGCTAGAACTGAAGAGCAGCTCCTGAGCTCAGTCAAACAGGGATGGAAGGAAGACCCCTGCAGAGCATCATCCACTGCAGCCTTTACTACCAGCTTGATTAGCCACAGTGTACAGGTAAGACATCCAGGTCGATCTCATTAAACTCCTAGTAAAACCAGGAATGGATCAAACTGCTATGCAATGGGAGTCTTATTTCCATCCGTGTCAAAGCACCCTAACAGGGTCATTCAAGTGATTCCAATAAAAACATCATAAAAAGGTAAGCGGACAGTATAAGTCAATGTGATTTGACATGCTGCTCATTGTGGTGTACAGAACTTTATAAATCATGGTCACAATATCCAGAGTCATCTTGTCTTATCTTTCCTCTCAATTTTTCAATCTCCTCCTCCATTCATTCTCTCTCTCTCTCTCTCTCTCTCTCTCTCTCTCTCTCTCTCTCTCTCTCTCTCTCTCTCTCTCTCTCTCTCTCTCTCTCTCTCTCTCTCTCTCTCTCTCTCTCTCTCTCTCTCTCACCTGTCAAGCGTCCTCTGTGGATGTACTGGAAGGTATCTTGCCAGGTTAATCTTCCTCTGCTGGGCTTTCTGTAACACAAAGCAAGATCAGTGACAGAGCTGAGACACATACAGTGTGCCTTGTTAGTGTTGCAGTATTACAGTTCTGCAGTGTATAATGTACAGTGTTGGGGAGTTACAGTTCTGCAGTGTATAATGTACAGTGTTGAGGAGTTACAGTTCTGCAGTGTATAATGTACAGTGTTGGGGAGTTACAGTTCTGCAGTGTATAATGTACAGTGTTGGGGAGTTACAGTTCTGCAGTGTATAATGTACAGTGTTGAGGAGTTACAGTTCTGCAGTGTATAATGTACAGTGTTGGGGAGTTACAGTTCTGCAGTGTATAATGTACAGTGTTGGGGAGTTACAGTTCTGCAGTGTATAATGTACAGTGTTGGGGAGTTACAGTTCTGCAGTGTATAATGTACAGTGTTGGGGAGTTACAGTTCTGCAGTGTATAATGTACAGTGTTGGGGAGTTACAGTTCTGCAGTGTATAATGTACAGTGTTGGGGAGTTACAGTTCTGCAGTGTATAATGTACAGTGTTGGGGAGTTACAGTTCTGCAGTGTATAATGTACAGTGTTGGGGAGTTACAGTTCTGCAGTGTATAATGTACAGTGTTGGGGAGTTACAGTTCTGCAGTGTATAATGTACAGTGTTGGGGAGTTACAGTTCTGCAGTGTATAATGTACAGTGTTGGGGAGTTACAGTTCTGCAGTGTATAATGTACAGTGTTGGGGAGTTACAGTTCTGCAGTGTATAATGTACAGTGTTGGGGAGTTACAGTTCTGCAGTGTATAATGTACAGTGTTGAGGAGTTACAGTTCTGCAGTGTATAATGTACAGTGTTGAGGAGTTACAGTTCTGCAGTGTATAATGCACAGTGTTGGGGAGTTACAGTTCTGCAGTGTATAATGTACAGTGTTGGGGAGTTACAGTTCTGCAGTGTATAATGTACAGTGTTGAGGAGTTACAGTTCTGCAGTGTATAATGTACAGTGTTGAGGAGTTACAGTTCTGCAGTGTATAATGTACAGTGTTGAGGAGTTACAGTTCTGCAGTGTATAATGTACAGTGTTGAGGAGTTACAGTTCTGCAGTGTATAATGTACAGTGTTGAGGAGTTACAGTTCTGCAGTGTATAATGTACAGTGTTGGGGAGTTACAGTTCTGCAGTGTATAATGTACAGTGTTGGGGAGTTACAGTTCTGCAGTGTATAATGTACAGTGTTGGGGAGTTACAGTTCTGCAGTGTATAATGTACAGTGTTGGGGAGTTACAGTTCTGCAGTGTATAATGTACAGTGTTGGGGAGTTACAGTTCTGCAGTGTATAATGTACAGTGTTGGGGAGTTACAGTTCTGCAGTGTATAATGTACAGTGTTGGGGAGTTACAGTTCTGCAGTGTATAATGTACAGTGTTGGGGAGTTACAGTTCTGCAGTGTATAATGTACAGTGTTGGGGAGTTACAGTTCTGCAGTGTATAATGTACAGTGTTGGGGAGTTACAGTTCTGCAGTGTATAATGTACAGTGTTGGGGAGTTACAGTTCTGCAGTGTATAATGTACAGTGTTGGGGAGTTACAGTTCTGCAGTGTATAATGTACAGTGTTGGGGAGTTACAGTTCTGCAGTGTATAATGTACAGTGTTGGGGAGTTACAGTTCTGCAGTGTATAATGTACAGTGTTGAGGAGTTACAGTTCTGCAGTGTATAATGTACAGTGTTGAGGAGTTACAGTTCTGCAGTGTATAATGTACAGTGTTGAGGAGTTACAGTTCTGCAGTGTATAATGTACAGTGTTGGGGAGTTACAGTTCTGCAGTGTATAATGTACAGTGTTGGGGAGTTACAGTTCTGCAGTGTATAATGTACAGTGTTGGGGAGTTACAGTTCTGCAGTGTATAATGTACAGTGTTGAGGAGTTACAGTTCTGCAGTGTATAATGTACAGTGTTGAGGAGTTACAGTTCTGCAGTGTATAATGTACAGTGTTGGGGAGTTACAGTTCTGCAGTGTATAATGTACAGTGTTGGGGAGTTACAGTTCTGCAGTGTATAATGTACAGTGTTGGGGAGTTACAGTTCTGCAGTGTATAATGTACAGTGTTGGGGAGTTACAGTTCTGCAGTGTATAATGCACAGTGTTGAGGAGTTTCAGTTCTGCAGTGTATAATGTACAGTGTTGGGGAGTTACAGTTCTGCAGTGTATAATGCACAGTGTTGAGGAGTTACAGTTCTGCAGTGTATAATGTACAGTGTTGAGGAGTTACAGTTCTGCAGTGTATAATGTACAGTGTTGAGGAGTTACAGTTCTGCAGTGTATAATGTACAGTGTTGGGGAGTTACAGTTCTGCAGTGTATAATGTACAGTGTTGGGGAGTTACAGTTCTGCAGTGTATAATGTACAGTGTTGGGGAGTTACAGTTCTGCAGTGTATAATGTACAGTGTTGGGGAGTTACAGTTCTGCAGTGTATAATGTACAGTGTTCTCGGGATACCTGAGCTATCTTGGCTTTCTTTGCCCTGGGGCTTTTTTCTCCTTTCTTGCGGTTGATCTGGTGCCTGTGGACCCAGCCCCTCAGCTCATCAGCCAGCCTGTGGGCAAACAAAAAGAAAAAGGGTGAAACTAGGGACGAGAGCAGAAACTGGGATCCTGGCTGATCCCAGCCCAGACACGAGCCAGGGGGCATTCATCAACCGGCCTGCAACTCATGCAAATGTGTGGTCCCTTTGTGCAACTATTCAGCAACAATTACAGGACAGCAGAAAGATCAGAGTGACTTCAAAGGGGCACGACAGCTAAGCTAATTCTGGATAATATCCAGGTGTTTAATTACATCTGAGGGGAGGCAGGGAGGGAGGTAGGCAGGCAGGAGGCTGTACCTGAGAGACTCGGTCCGGTTGAACTGCCGGCAGTCTGTGGAGGTGAAGAGCCGGTCGATGTCTCTGAGAACAAGGTCCTTCACATCCGAGAACGCAGCCGTCACATTCCTGAGAGGAACAACGCAGAGAAGAATGAATGGATAAATAGATGAATGAATATACACAGACACACACACACACACACACAAACAAGCAACAAGGAAATGAACACACAAACAAGAAAATGAACCTGTGCATGCACGCACACACAGGGGGTCCTCATAATCACTAACAGTTGCAATCTGAAACATCTTGACCCCAAAACCCGTCTTCCCTTGTACAATGTGCGAGCACCTTTTTTTGAGTCAAAGGTATATGCGGTAGAAATGTCTGACTCTTTGATAGCAGCAGTTTAATTTATTTAAGGTTTGCCCACTGATGATGGGAATGAGAATGTAGAGATGGGAGCCCAGCTAACAAGATTGAAGTTTTGCAGGTACCAAGTAAAGGCCCTGGTTGCCCACACCTCTGATGTAAAACGCTGGATGCGCAGACCTGCTGTGGTGTTCACAGAGCCACTTCGAGCTGAGCCAGGAGGAGAATTCGAATCTTGCTGTGAACAAGCTGACTTATTGGATATGAATTGGATGCTATAGAATGAAATACATTGCAAATAGTAATGTTGTTGGATCCTGTATTTTGTATCCTTTTGACTAAGTCTGTGTAAGGTCTGAAAAAGAGAGCTCATGGTATCAAAAGGTCAGGCCGACCTGCTGAAAGTTCCAAACCTCCCTTATCAGGCAAAAGCATCTTTTTAAATTAGACTCAGAGCCTTAAAACATTCTGATCCAGCGAGAGCAGAATGGCAAACTATATGGAACAGAATTAATAAGCCAGAAGCAATTGAACTAGGTTTGATTATAGTAAGAAAAAACAAAAGTCCTTAAATAAGAAACTTAATATAATAACATTAAGTAAATTTATGAGCAGTCCTAAGTTTTAATATTCAAGGTTGTATTTATTGCTAAGCAGGTGCCTAATTAAAATTAACCTCTTGCCTTCTGTGTATACCAATGGAGTAAAATACTATTACAATGTACAAGAGATTGCTATATTGAATTATCTGAATTAGAAATGTTATAAAGTCAGTATAAACTGTAACTTTACATATGCAGTGAACTTATTTTGTAACCTCGTCCTTACCTGCCTGTAGTAAAAGCAGTGTTGAAGATGACTCATTGGTTTTGGTCGATGAAGCTGGGAATTTTTGATGGTCAGCGATTTAAAAGCCAAGAGCCTCTCTATAATGAGTGATCTCGTTAATATTAACAAACAAAATACCTTTTGGATAACAGAAGATAGGAGTTTATATTAAAATAAACAGAAATGAATTCGAACCTGGCAAGAAGAGATGGAGGCACAGAGCGTAGAACGGTTTTACTGAATTAAGCTAAAGATTGGTTTAAAATAATGAGTATTAGAAAATGCTTACAGTAGTGTCTCATATTAATCAACACTGAAAATTGGCAAAAAGCTAGGATGTCTTAAAACCTGCTTCAACAGGATTTTGTATGAACAGAGAAAGAGGTCAGATTTAGTTCAGTCACTATAAAACTATTACATTCTAAAATGTTAACAATAGATGAAAATAACTTCATAACAGATCAATGGAGTAAAATAAAATTATTGAAGTATCTGAATTGGAAATACATGTTATAAAGTCATTTAAAGTCAAACTGTTGAAAGAACATACTAAAAGTTTATAATAACGGATGCCTGACACTGACAATGTTGTAGACAAACTGCTCAAACACATTTGAGATAATGTTCATTTAATTTAATCAGTTTAACAATTAGTTCAGTTTCTATCTCCAACTAAACAAAAAGTCTTTAGACATTATAATATAAATTAAACCAAAGAATATAAATGTTTAGTTTATATAAAGGTTTTTACTGCAAATAAAAAAACAGGAACTGTTAGGTTTGAATATAAGACAATAAAGTGTAAACTGTACTTAATAATTTTAGTACACAGTAGACTTACTAAAAATAATTAAATTAATAGCCTTGCTTCTACCTGCCTGCAGCAGAGCGGTGCTGACCTGGAAAGTCAACGTGAGATTTATTTGTCGTCAGTAGTTTTGAATCAATGGCCTTTCTATAATGAGCAAAATTAACTCTCTTCATTACATCATAGAAATTAGTGAAGACTTGGCAGGCGAAGCGAGCATTTCATTTAAATTAGAAAAGTTGTCTACAGTATCAGTTCTCATCAGGTAGCGACTTAATTGGGAAAATGTTTGAGAGCGGTGAATTTGGAAAAGCGCTTACAGTGGAGTTTCATATTAATTAAAAACTAGTCTTGGCAAGTAACAGAGTGTCTGAAACCTGCTTGTGTAGGCAATTTTTTTAGAAACAGAGGTCAGGCTTGGTCCAAGAATGGCTCAGTTAAATAAGGCTATTATATTTAACATGTTCATTATAGCTTAAATTTAAATGAAAATAACTGAACTAACCACTGTATGCTCAGTATTTTTATTCAAAGGCTTATGATAAACCCCTAGTCTTTGTCCAATATTTTGTTAACACACATTTGTATATGAAAATAAAGTAATCAGAACAGGTAATAAGAACATAAGAAAGTTTACAAACGAGAGGAGGCCATTCAACCCATCTTGCTCGTTTGGTTGTTAGTAGCTTATTGATCCTAGAATCTCATCAAGCAGCTTCTTGAAGGATCCCACGGTGTCAGCTTCAACAACATTACCTGGGGAGTTGGTTCCAGACCCTCACAATTCTCTGTGTAAAAAAGTGCCTCCTATTTTCTGTTCTGAATGCCCCTTTATCTAATCTCCATTTGTGACCCCTGGTCCTTGTTTCTGTTTTCAGGTCAAAAGCTAAATGCTACTAGAAGTACAGATGTTTCAACATCAACTGTTCAGAAGAGATTGCGTGAAGCTGGCCTAACTGGAAGAATTGCTGCAAAGAAGCCATTGTTAAGAGTGCAGAATAAGAGGAAGAGACTTGCTTGGGCCAAAAAACACAGAAACTGGACATTTGAGTATTTGTAAGACGCAGAGAGGGTGAGCGCATGAGTTCTGCATGTATGGTTGCCACTGTCAAGCATGGAGGAGGCAGTGTCGTGGTCTGGGGTTGCTTTGCTGGTGACAGAGTTGGTGATCTTTACCAATTCCATGGCAAGCTCAACCAGCATGGCTATCATAGCATACTTCAGAGGCATTCCATTCCATCAGGATTATGGCTAGTTGGGCAGTCCTTCATTCTTCAGCAAGATAATGACCCGAAACACACCTCAAAGTTGTGCAAGAACTATCTGGCGAAGAAGGAAAGTAAAGGACAACTCAATCTAATGACCTGGCCTGCCCAGTCTCCAGACCTCAATCCCATAGAACTTGTATGGGACAGAAGTCAAAGCAAAGCTACCCACAAGTGCCCTACATCTCTGGGAATTGCTGCAGAAGAGCTGGGAAGACATGTCGGGTGATTTCCTGCTGAAACTTGTTAACCGAATGCCTTGTGTTTGTGAGGCTGTTATTAAGGCAAAGGGTGGCTATTTTGAGGAATCCAAGATTTAGAGACAATTTTCAATTCTCTTGAACATTGCTTTGATACTTCTTATGTTTTGTTTTGTATATTGTAACATGTGTTTTCATTTTCAAGTATTTACAGAAACATATATGACGTAAAACATAACGTAAAAAATTATGAAAAAAACCTAGTTTCCAGCAAGTGTACTCAAACTTTTGACTGGTACTATATATATATATATATATATATATATATATATATATATATATATATATATATATATATATATATATAAAGTATGTGCAATTCTGACAATCCATAAGAACATAAGAAAGGTTACAAAACGAGGAGACAGGCAGACGGACGGACGACACGATCAGGCAAAATCCTAACCGTGTGTGACATTGCTAGCTGCGTGACATTGCTAGTTTATGCACTGGCTGCAAAAGCATTTATGATCTTGAATATTTAACATTTATTACTGTAAAATCTGTACAGCATTTCCTGTTCTGTAATTGAGAGGAACGGTAGTTCCTCATGCCAAGTTATCAGCGAACTGCCAGTGATGAGACTCTATACAGCACGGGCAGGTTACGTGTTTTCAAGGTATTGGCGCAGCAAAAGTAAATCAGCCAAAAGCAGCATTTCACTTTTAATTTGTAGTTCACAACACTCTTAGGTGAAAAGTAGGGGTGCACCGATACATTGGTTGGTTATCGGATCGGCACCGATAAAGGGGGAAATAACATTATCGGCTATTTATAGCCAATAATGTTTACCGATATTTATGCGGTGACGTATAAACCGTGAAACAAGAATATATTCGCTACAGTGTGCAAGTGCGCTCTCTGTCAGTTGTAAGTATGCCTAAATTAAGGAGTACAGTTTGGAATTTTTAAGTGCCTGTAAAGAACTCCAAAACAGCTGATTGCAAACTATGTGGTGCAAATATTTCACGTGGTGGCAACAGCAGTAAAGATTTCAACACAACAAACTTAATTCATCACCTCAAGACGTGCCATGCCCCTGAATACAAGAACTACTTAAAGGCTACGGAAAAGAAACAGGGGGAGGAAAGAGCTGCGCTGAAGCAACTATCACTACATGAAACACTTAAACGTACACAAACATTTGGAAGTGGGGATGCCAGGGCTAAAGAAATTACAAATCGTTTAACCCTTTGCGGTTCTATATCGGACCTGGTCCGACATTGCAATTTTCCCTTTCTGGTCCAATGTCAGACCCTGTCCGACATCATCAATAAGACGTAAAAAACAGGTCTCTAGTCGTTTTTTCTCCGGAAAAAGCCGAGAAAACCATTCACTGGCCGAGTGAGACCGATAGGAGCCGGAAAAAAAAAGAAAAAAAAAAAGGGGCGGATCTCAGCAATACACTTAGCCCCGGCACCACAGAGATAACACGGACATAAACAAACAAGATAGTTGCTTCTGCATCCAGCGCTCAAAGACTATCACAGACATTTGCCAAGCTTTTTGAGATGTTATAGTAATAAAATAATGACTTGGATCGCATTATTTAGGAGTTTGTGATAAAACGAGTGATCAGGAGATTATTTATTAGTATGCACGACTATGAAGAGGTATGTGAAAAATACAGCGAACAAGGGGTGGGGCAGGGCTGAAGATGCAGTACTGAGTGTCCTGTTGATATGCAGTGCCTTTTAAATATGTTTTACTGTGAAAAAAAATACTTTTAAACAGTGCGTCTAAAATAAACTGCGCGTGTGAAAATAAATTGGACCTGATGCGCCTGAGACGCGCTGAATAAATGGACCACAAAGGGTTAATGGAATTTATAGCTGTGAATGATCAGCCATTTTCCGTTGTACAAGATACTGGATTTCGCTGTCTCATTGAATGCCTTGAGCCTCGTTACACGCTGCCCAGTAGAAAGTTTATGTCTGAGACTGCACTTCCTGAGCTCTACAGTGTTGTTTTAAAACAAATAGACACTGGTTGAAGATGATCATGTATCAGCACTGAGCTTTACGACGGATATTTGGAGCTCTGATGTGTCGCCAGTGTCAATGCTGAGTTTAACTGAACAATGGATAGACGTGAATTTCAATTTACATAAGGCAGTACTAAAGGCACAGGAGCTCAGCACTTCCCATACAGCTGAGGCTATTTCAATAGCATTTGAAAATATGTTTGCAGCATGGAAAATTCTGAAGGAAAAAATTCATGCCGTTCAGAGATAATGCAAGAAACATAGCAAAGGCAAAGCAAGAGTCCAGTTTACCAAGTTTACCTTGTGTAGCACATACACTCCAGCTTGTTGTGAACGATGGACAGTTATCACAGTGCAGCGTGTCCGATTTACTGGGAGCGTCACGAAAAATTGTTGGGCACTTTAAACACTCTGCGCTGGCGTATTCTCGTCTTCAAAGGGTGCAGGCATTGCTCGGAATGCCTTCGAAGAGGTTACAGCAGGACGTACAGACAAGATGGAACAGCACGCACTACATGCTGCAAAGCCTTTGGGAGCAGAAGCCTGCGCTTGGAGCATATGCTGCTGACCATGAAATCCCCACAACTCACTGTACAGCAGTGGGGGATGATGGAAAAAATAGTGATAATTCTAGCACCATTTAAAGAACTAACTCGTGAACTGAGTTCATCCTTGGCCTCTGCTTCTGATGTCATCCCTTCCATTGTAGCTTTAAAAAAGGCTTTTGAGGAAAAGTTTCAGATTCAGACCAAGGAGTAAAGACTATTAAACACACTTTGCTGGAAGCCTTGGAAACACACTTTGAGAAAATTGAAACGGAACCTCTCTACTGCGTTGCAACCCTGCTGGACCCAAGATACAAGGACAGGTACTTCACTGGTAATGACAAAAAGCTGCTGACTACACAAATGCTTTTGACACACCTGGAAAACATGCAAGCCTTAACGGAGCCTGCTTCGAAGAAACCAAAGGAAGCAGATGACGGCACTACAAAACCCAGCCGCAACCTGTGTTCGATGTACGATGAGATATTGGAAGAAAGTACCGGTGGGGTAGTAACTGATGCTATAAGCAGTAGTGTTATGCTCCAGAAACAAAGCTACCTGAGTGAGCCCACACTTCAAAGAAGTGGAGATGAGCTAAAATACTGGGAGACCAACAATGGCCGCTTTCCCATTCTAGCTGAATCTGCACGGAAGTTTCTGTCTGCCCCCTGCAGTAACGTTGACAGTGAACGGCTGTTCAGTGCAGCTTCGCATATTGTGGACGAGAAGAGAAACAGGCTAATGTGTGAAAAAGCAGAAATTCTACTATTTGTTAAAACCTTCCACTCACTCACTTACGATAAATATATGAGTAAGCTATTGTATGCCAGAGGCAAGAATGTAAATCGGATACAGAGATATATATAAATATTAATATTACTTTAGCAAAATGTAAAATTGGCTAATTTATCTATCTATCTATCTATCTATCATTGTTATTGCTGTTGTTTTTGTGATGACTAGTATACACTGTTTTACATTGTAATTGTAACACCTTAATCTAGATTTAAATCCTGTTCATCTTGAAGGCAAGTGTGTTTTGATTTGGCCATTTTTTTCTGCATTTGTTTTCAAAGTAAAAGTTTAAAAGTTCATATTTGTGTGGATTTTTGCTTCCAAATGTATCTAGAAGCAGTAAGGCAAAAATAAAAGTGTGCACGTTTTACAAATGCAAACAAAAAACTTCATTTATTCAGTATTTTGAAATGACTTGCACTATTACTTAATATTATATCGGTATCGGCCGATATGGTTGGGACATCGGTTATCAGTATCGGCCCAGAAAATCCTTATCAGTACACCCCCAGTGAAACGTAGAAGAAAAAGTCAATACCTGTCATACAGTAAGAGAAATAAGTCACCAAAGTAAGGTAAAAACGTCCATCTCCTCCTCCTCCTTCTCCCAGCGTATTTTTCTGCAGACCCCAGGGAGTTTTAATCCACACATATGTATATTGCAGGACATCCGAGTTTAATGACAATTAACTTGCTTTGTCAACATGGAAATATACTAGGGAACACACTTAGTGTGATGTCTATATCATTTATATTAAATCATTTGTTTCTGTTTTAAAAATGGAACATTTGCCTACAAAAAATATCTTTCTTTATATAAATATAAAAAAAGGTCTGGTATACATGGGATTTGAAACTAACGTGTTGTGTTATTGTCAGTGCTACACGATTAGCTGAGAAAACAAGCAGTATTTTGAAAGATGAAGTCAGCCAGCTGAGATTCTAGGGACTATATTGGAGATTTTTTCGAATCATCATATAATCATCATTCTGGAAAAAGTTGGTTTCCTGTCAGTGTAACGCTCATTGTGGTCCCTACTGGCGTAAGGAAGTACGGTTCCTTTTGATACTGGTTGATGAGAGTAACGCTATTTGTGGTCCCCACTGGACAAAAAGGAATGTTAATTTCTGAGAATTAGCTAATAATGATGAAGCCTATATATTTGGTAAAAAGTAAAACATGAATAAATAAATACTTTAATAAATATTGAAATAAATGAATACATAAATCAATACATAGACATTTCTTTATCTATCTTGATATTTATTTATTTATTTTTCACTATCAAATATAAACACTGCCATTTAATACTGTATGAAACAAAAATAAATATTCAACAGACCTTGTTCAATTGTACATTAGTGAAGATTTTTGTACATTTTGTCATCATACTTTCATATATTTTTACTTTCAAATTAAAAAATATATTGTAACGACCCAGACACTTGGTTTGTTGCAGGACTTGTTCTCTGTTCAGTTTGTCTCGTCTGTCTTTTACGTTACATGTATTGTAAGGGGAACGGGTCACGCCGTTACTTAGCACATGGGAAGGGGGGAGTGAGTGAATGAGTGTTGAGAATGTGTGTTGCTGTTTCAGGGGTTGTAGGGACTGAGTGAATGAATGAGTGTTGAGAATGTGTGTTGCTGTTTCAGGGGTTGCAGGGAGTGAGTGAATGAGTGTTGAGAATGTGTGTTGCTGTTTTCAGGGGTTGTAGGGAGTGAGTGAATGAGTGTTGAGAATGTGTGTTGCTGTTTCAGGGGTTGTAGGGACTGAGTGAATGAATGAGTGTTGAGAATGTGTGTTGCTGTTTCAGGGGTTGTAGGGAGTGAATGAATGAGTGTTGAGAATGTGTGTTGCTGTTTCAGGGGTTGCAGGGAGTGAGTGAATGAGTGTTGAGAATGTGTGTTGTTGTTTCGGGGGTTGCAGGGAGTGAGTGAATGAGTGTTGAGAATGTGTGTTGCTGTTTCAGGGGTTGTAGGGAGTGAGTGAATGAGTGTTGAGAATGTGTGTTGCTGTTTCAGGGGTTGTAGGGACTGAGTGAATGAATGAGTGTTGAGAATGTGTGTTGCTGTTTCAGGGGTTGCAGGGAGTGAGTGAATGAGTGTTGAGAATGTGTGTTGCTGTTTCAGGGGTTGTAGGGAGTGAGTGAATGAGTGTTGAGAATGTGTGTTGCTGTTTCAGGGGTTGTAGGGAGTGAGTGAATGAGTGTTGAGAATGTGTGTTGCTGTTTCAGGGGTTGTAGGGAGTGAGTGAATGAGTGTTGAGAATGTGTGTTGCAGGGAGTGAGTGAATGAGTGTTGAGAATGTGTGTTGTTGTTTCGGGGGTTGTAGGGAGTGAGTGAATGAGTGTTGAGAATGTGTGTTGCTGTTTCAGGGGTTGCAGGGAGTGAGTGAATGAGTGTTGAGAATGTGTGTTGCTGTTTTCAGGGGTTGCAGGGAGTGAGTGAATGAGTGTTGAGAATGTGTGTTGCTGTTTCAGGGGTTGCAGGGAGTGAGTGAATGAGTGTTGAGAATGTGTGTTGCTGTTTTCAGGGGTTGTAGGGAGTGAGTGAATGAGTGTTGAGAATGTGTGTTGCTGTTTTCAGGGGTTGCAGGGAGTGAGTGAATGAGTGTTGAGAATGTGTGTTGCTGTTTTCAGGGGTTGCAGGGAGTGAGTGAATGAGTGTTGAGAATGTGTGTTGCTGTTTCAGGGGTTGTAGGGAGTGAGTGAATGAGTGTTGAGAATGTGTGTTGCAGGGAGTGAGTGAATGAGTGTTGAGAATGTGTGTTGCTGTTTCAGGGGTTGTAGGGAGTGAGTGAATGAGTGTTGAGAATGTGTGTTGTTGTTTCAGGGGTTGTAGGGAGTGAGTGAATGAGTGTTGAGAATGTGTGTTGTTGTTTCAGGGGTTGTAGGGAGTGAGTGAATGAGTGTTGAGAATGTGTGTTGCAGGGAGTGAGTGAATGAGTGTTGAGAATGTGTGTTGCTGTTTCGGGGGTTGTAGGGAGTGAGTGAATGAGTGTTGAGAATGTGTGTTGTTGTTTCAGGGGTTGTAGGGAGTGAGTGAATGAGTGTTGAGAATGTGTGTTGCTTTTTCGGGGGTTGCAGGGAGTGAGTGAATGAGTGTTTAAAAAATTAATGTATTTTATTTATGTGTAACAAACATTTTTAATGTGGAAATAAATGTAGTTGATATGAATGACACTTTCATTGGACATACATACTTTTGCACACAACTTTTATTCCATTTATTCAGTGCCTATCAGGCGAGTCAGGTCCAATTTATTTTCACACTCGCAGTTTATTTTAGGCAGCTGTTTAAAAGTAATTTTTTCACAGTTAAACAGGTTTAAAAAGCACTGCATATCAATAGGACACTCAGTACTGCATCTCCAGCCCCGCCCCACCCCTTGTTCGCTGTATTTATCACATACCTCTTCATAGTCGTGCATACTGATAAATCATCTCCTGATCACTCATTTTATCACCAAACTCCTCAATAATGTTATCCAAGTCATTATTTTATTACTATAACATCTCAAAAAGCTCTGCAAATGTCTGTGATATTCTTTGAGCGCTGGATGCAGAAGCAGCTATCTTGTTTGTTTATATCTGTGTTATGTCTGTGGTGAAGGGACTATGTGTATTGCTCAGATCCGCCCCCTTTTTTTTTTGGCTTCTCTCAGTTTCTATTGGGCTTTATATATGTATAAAGTGAAAAAAGAAGTGATATCTGAAATCTGGAAAGCGGTGGGGGTCAAGGTGCCCCAATTGTTTCTACTAACTTGGCTTGTGTTTTTCAGGCACAATAAAAGCTGATCGAACTTGCATCAAAAACACAAGCCAAGTTAGTCGAAGCAATTGGGCCACCTTGACCCCCACTGCTTTTACAGTTGTGCCTAATTGCTTGGTGCTGGCCAAGGTTGCCCCAATGGTTTCTTGAAACTTGGCTTGTGTTTTTGATAGCTCTATTTTAAATGGCTGGGCACTTTTGATAACTTGGCGCGTTTTCACATTTCCAGTGTGTTTTTGTTTCAGATACATTACAGTGCGTCTATGAGAATGGGTTTTCTGTGTATGTACGGGTTGGGTGACACAGTGCAGAATGCTTCCAGTTACTCTGAATGGGGAATCTAACAAGCTCGTCACAGGGAATGCAGTTCAGCACATTCTCGCCCTCCCTCAGCCCGTATTCCCGGAAACCTTATCTATAAAAAAAACAACTGCAGAGATAGAGAGCAGCTGCTGCTCAGAACTGCGGCCTTAACCCCTTCCTCACCACAAGAGGACAGTTTCTTCTAGTTTTTGTCGGATTATAATCAGGGATTGTTCCTTAGCTACTGTGTAAAACATGCTTGCTTTCCAAAACAGTAGGGCTAGCTCGGCGCTTCAGGGATCTCAGTAGCCTACCTCTCTCTTTCAGTTCAGTGCCAAACTGCGCCTCTCAGCACTGTGTGACTAAACGTTTTATTTATTATTTTTACCTTTATTTATAGTTCTTTCTACATAAAGATGAACCTTGTCCTAACACAAGTTTAATCACAGTTGGACAATTAGATTCTCTACGTATAGCCAACATCAACATGTAAGTGCAATGCTCTCAATGACTTATGCTAAAGAGTGTCTTATCACAACCGGACACATGCTTACATTTTAACATATATCTAGAGCCGCGTCTTATACACTACCGGTCAAAAGTTTTAGAACACCTCCATTTTTCCAGTTTTTATTGAAATTTACGCAGTTTAATGTCTCAATGTACTCTGAAATTAAAGCATAGAACAAATAAACAATTGGAGATAAAAAAGAAATCATGGAATCGTTTTGTTTAACAAAATTTAATCTAAAATTTTGACTCATCAAAGTAGCCACCTTTTGCAGATATAACAGCCGAACATACTCTGTGGCATTCTTTCTACAATGGAAATCAAATATTGTTCGGAAAGTTCTTCCCAACACTGTTGCAGAAGTTCCCACAAATGTGTTGCACTTGTAGTTTGCTTTGCTTTCACCCTTCTGTCCAGTTCATCCCAAACCAGCTCGATGGGGTTTAAGTCTGGAGACTGTGCTGGTCATTCCATGATTTGAAGCCTACCGTCTTGTTCTTTTCTTCTAAGGTAGTTCTGACATAGCCTGGAGGTATGTTTTGGGTCATTATCTTGCTGTAGGATGAACCCCTGACCAACTAGGCGTATACCAGAGGGTATTGCATGGTGCTGCAAAATGCTGTGGTAGCCGTTTTGGTTCAGGGTGCCACTCACTCTGTGCAAGTCGCCGACTCTGGATCCAGCAAAAGAGCCCCAGACCATCACGCTTCCTCCTCCATGTTTGACAGTTGGTGTCACACACCGAGGAACCATCCTTTCGCCTACTCGATGGCGTACAAAAACCCTGCGTGATGAACCGAAATTTCAAATTTTGATTCATCGGTCCATAAGACCTTCTTCCAGTCTTCAGTAATCCACTGGCGGTGCTTCATGGCCCAGGCAAGCCTCTTTTTCTTATTTTGCCATCTTAGCAATGGCTTTCTTACTGCCACTCGTCCTGTCAAACCTGCAGCTCGAAGTCTTCTCTTCACAGTTGAAACTGAGACTTGCTTACTTCGACCAGTGTTAAGCTGTGCTTGAAGCTGTTGTCCTGTGAGCCGCCTATCACGCAAGCTGTTGACTCTCAGAAACTTGTCTTCTGATTCTGTTGTGGCTTTGGGTCTGCCAGACCTCTTCCTGTCAGAGTTTCCTCCAGTTTCCAAGTAACTTTTGATGGTGTAGGAAACTGTACTCACTGACACCTTGGCTTTCTTTGCAATTTCTCTAAAGGAAAGACCT
Source organism: Acipenser oxyrinchus oxyrinchus (assembly GCA_030684275.1). Taxonomy (NCBI): domain Eukaryota; kingdom Metazoa; phylum Chordata; class Actinopteri; order Acipenseriformes; family Acipenseridae; genus Acipenser; species Acipenser oxyrinchus. The sequence goes on along the minus strand of CM060278.1, from coordinate 1,102,801 downwards.
ACACTTTTAAGGGTTATAATGGTCTGTCTGTCTTCCTTTGTTAATTGCCTTTTTCGCCATTATGATAGATTTCCATTACATGAGAGTAGATGTTAAAACTTCATGCTGATTTGAACTTGGCTCTCGCCAAGATAAGCACCAACTAAGGCGTAGCTTCACAGTAAACTAATGTGATCCATATGTGTCTCCATCCATTTGCGCTTCCTTCCATATGATGATGTAGATATCCTTCTGTCTGGTGTTGATGGCTGAAGTGTAATGCTGGCTCCAGGGATCAGCTTATTTTGCATCCCTAAGCGCATCAGCACACACAGCGGCTGCGATGCTGGCTCAGGGATCAACCATAGTGCGGTCTCCCCAGCGCATCAGCATGACAACCGTCTGGATTGAGCTAAGTAGGGTACATCTCTGGGGTCTTCAAGTGGGCACCTTCCATCCTCGGTGTTTCGTCGACTAGCCCACGACACCTCAAGAGGGCTCGGCGGTGATTCTGGCGTCCCAGCATCACCCCCTCCGTCCCCACTCAACTCAGCCCAGCTTACTTACCTGTACATCAGCCTTTCTTTCTTTCTATTGTGCTTGAGATCCCCAGCCAGAATCTTTCCGTCTCAACCACAGCCAGTTGCTGCTCCTCTCTGCTGCTTCAGATAAGTTCTTCACTGTGCGGCGCAACTCTTGGCCATTGAATCCGACATCTCTGAGAAACCGGGTTGTAGAGTGTGCCACAAATCCTCGACATCCCACTTCCACTGGGTAAACCCAGACTCTCCATCCTCGCTGTTCCGCTTCAGTGGCTAGTTGAGCATACCGCAGTTTCTTCCTCTCATACGCCTCATCTACAGCATCCTCCCATGGCACTGTTAACTCTACCAGGTGAACAAGGCGTGCTGATCCAGACCACAAGACAATATCTGGTCGAAGGTTTGTGGTGGCAATCTCAGGTGGAAAAATAAGCCGTTGACCAACATCTGCCAGCATTTTCCAGTCTCTAGCAGCTTCCAGTTGTCCTGGGCGAGGATTGGTTTTAACACCTTTTCTTGGTGGTTGCTCTCCTGGGCGGAGGAATGTTGTCTTTTGTGTGTAATGTTTTGATGGAACAGGTGGCAACTTATTGGTCATGTTACGCTTGTCTTCCAATGCTAAGGCCAAACATCGCAGCACCTGGTCATGGCGCCAAGTAAACCGTCCTTGGCTAAGAGCCACCTTACATCCTGTCAAAATGTGCCTTAATGTTGCAGGTGATGAACACAAAGGACATGAGGGATCCTCTCCTACCCAGAGGTTTAGGTTCTGTGGTGATGGGAGAACATCATATGTTGACCTTATAAGGAAACTGATCCTGCTCTGTTCCATTGACCATAGGTCTTGCCAGCCAATCTTGCGTTGTTCCACACTCTCCCATCTCATCCATTCTCCCTGCTTGCCCTGGGAAATGGCCTTTATACACCTCATCCTCTCCTCCTGCTTTTGCACCTCGTTGACTACAAGCTTCCTCCGTTGCGCTGGGGCTGCCTTGTGCCATGTAGGAGGAGCTGAACTGAGACCAAGACCCCTCTTCCATGCTGAACTTGCCCCATGATATCACCAATTTGAAGGGCAGCCTTTGCATCCTCCACAGCTTTCTTTGCCACCCACTTTCTTCCAGTTTTCAACACAGGTGCTGCCTCCCTTACGCATTTGTCGCGTGACTCTACTAATGTCATTTCCAGTCGGACCTTGGCGCACTTAAACTCCTCGGTTAGAGCGGAGACAGGTAGCTGCAGTATTCCTTTACCATAAAGTCCCACTCTGCTGAGGCAGCGTGGAACTCCCAACCATTTCCTGATGTGTGAACTGATTAAAGCTTCCAGCTTCTCTACTGTTGTCAAAGAAACCTCGTACACAGTCAGTGGCCACAGCAACCTTGGCAGTAGGCCAAACTGAAAGCACCAGAGTTTTAATTTGCCTGGTAAAGCGCTGCTGTCTATGCTCTTCAACCCTTCCACAGCTTGTTGTCTAACTTCTCCCACACGAACTGTGTCCTTTAGATCCCGTCGTACCATCTCCCAAGGCTCTTCACTGGCTTCTCAGACACTGTTGGTATTGCCTCACCATTAATGAAGAACGTTTTATCTACTACTTTACCTTTAATTATAGAGATGCTCCTTGATTTAGTGGGCTTGAATTGCATTCGTGCCCATTCAATGTTATTGGTTAATTTGCCCAATAACCGATTAGTGCAGGCTACTGTTGTAGTCATGGTTGTCATGTCATCCATGTATGCTCGAATTGGTGGTAGTCGTATTCAGAAGCCAAGCGCTCTCCTCCCACTACCCATTTTGATGCCCTAATGATTACTTCCATTGCCATGGTAAAAGCCAGTGGAGAAATGGTGCATCCTGCCATTATTCCAACTTCTAGGCATTGCCATGTAGTGCTGAATTCTGAAGTTGAAAAACTAAATTGCAAATCTCCAAAGTAGGCTTTCACTAGATTTGTTATTGTCATTGGTACACTGAAAAAATCAAATGCTGCCCAAAGAAGTTCATGTGGCACTGAACCATATGCATTAGCCAAATCCAGGAATGTCACATGGAGCTCCTTCCTCTCCTTTTTAGCTGATTGAATTTGTTGCCAGATCACATTGATGTGTTCTAAGCATCCTGGGAAACCTGGAATGCCCGCTTTTTGTATTGAAGTGTCAATGAAGCAGTTCTTTAATAGGTAAGTTGACAATCTCTGAGCAATAATGCTGAAGAAAATCTTGCCTTCTACGTTTAATAGGAAATAGGGCGAAACTGACTGATGCTGCTAGAATCATTTTCTTTAGGTATAAAGACTCCACCTGCTCGGCGCCATGCTCTTGGTACAACCTGTTTTTCCATGCTACTTTCATCAGTTTCCACAGGATTAGTAGAACTCCTGAAGCACTCTTGTACACTCTGTACGGAACTCCATTAGGCCCTGGAGATGATGAAGCCCTTGCTTTTTCACAGCTTGCTCTACTTCTTTCCACTTAGGTGCACAGTCCTCCATTTGGTATTCTGGTGGATTGATAGGTGGGATGTCTGAAGGAATTGACATAGGCTCCTGCCTTTTGAATCTGTATCGTTTCCTCCAAATATCTCTCCAGCTCAAACTTAGATGCTTTTAGTCGCCATTCTTCTCACTGGTGAATAACTTCTTTACAAATTTGAATGGGTCTTTATAAAGTTAGTTCTCATGCGCTCCTTCTTTTGTAGCGTTTCCGTAGGGCTCAGCTCTGCGCAATGTTGCAAGCTTATCTTTTATGACCCTTTGTAAGAGATTGAGTCCCTCCTTCTGACTTTCTTCTGCTCTTCTCCATTGCTTCCTCAGCTGTCTCCTTTCTCTAACTAAGCGTTCAATCTCCTGCTGCCGTCTAGACTTTCCAGGAATAGTTTGTACTTTTTCCTTCCTTTTTTCAACTCCAAACCTCTCGCTTCCATATGCGTAGATGATTTCCCAAATTTATCCAGTTTCTTTTCAACTGTTCCACTTAACCTTTCCAATGCAAAGCAGAGATCTGTGTTTACTGTGTCCCATGCAGTTTTCTCACAAGCTCTTGGCCATTTAACTCCAGGCTTGTGCCCGTTGAGGTTCTTTTCTCTCTTACGCTGGTTTGTCTGACCGGGTTCACAAGGATCATTAGGTTCATCACTAACTGTGTCCATGCAAGTCCTCCTCACATCTATGACAGGGGTGCTGATATCCTGCGAACTGTGGTTTGCTTCCTGTCGCTGGATTTCATTCGACTGACTTGACTGACTTCGTAAGAAGTACTGATCAATGCGAGGCCCTTGTCCCTTCTCCCTCAAGCATTTCATTCTCCCTTGATGAATCTTCAAACCCCTGACCGTAGCAATATACTACTTCCTGCAGTACAATACTGTCCAAATAATGCTTAAGAGGGTGTAGTAACACAGTCTGTTCCAACACTGCTTTTATACGGACAGAGGGTTTGTAAGTAATCAACAAAAGTTGGGACACCTGTAGGAATTGTTAGCATCAACTTTCAAGGCTTAATTTACTTCCATTGCTGCAGAACAGCTGTAAGTTGTTAACCCATTACTTGTTCCCTGAAAAAGGCCTTTTGTATAACTCTGAAATGTACATTATTTTTCAGTTTTTGGTAACCTAAACTTTTTTTTTTAACCTCTGGCAGTTTACCGCTTACCTTTGTACCATTTCAGGTTATTCACTGGACTTGAACTGCTTAAATTTCAATAAAAACTGGAAAAATGGGGGTGTTCTAAAACTTTTGACCGGTAGTGTATAAATATAATACAAATCAGGGATGGCAATAAGACTCCCATTGCATAGCAGTTTGATCCATTCCTGGTTTTACTATGAGTTTCCAGACCTGAGATTGTTACCTGTACACTGCAGCTAATCAAGATTGTAAAAAAAACCTGGAATGGGTGGAACTGCTATGCGATAGGAGTCTTATTTCCATCCCTGACAATAAATACATAAATAAAAAAGTAAAGTAGACGTTTCTGCAAATGCCTTCTTCATCATCAGTGTATTGAACTGGTTTTAGAATCCGTCATCAAGCGACTCTGCAGTTACGAAGTGGTCTGGCGACACACAGACGACTCAGTGAGCCCTGAGTTTTGCACCCCAATCAGGGATAATAGAAAGCACAAGACCACCCATTGTTTCCAAGCAGCTTGTTGGGGCATGGCTATTAAACCACAGTGAAGACTCCCACACACGCGAATGAGGAGACACCTGGAATACGCTCACTGCACATCACCGTCGCCAGGGAGACCACGGAACAGCATGGGGGCAAACAAAACACACTCACACTCGGACTGCATTATACGCTATAAGACAGACAAAAACAGGGAGTCTCCATATACCCCCAGGTGCTGGTGAACTCGATCATGTTCTCAGGAAATGTCAAATTGAAGCAGCAGTTCTCTAGATGTAAACATGTGCGTGTGTAACAGACAGCCTCCACACACCCAGAGTTTCAAGAACTGGTGCCAAAGAATGTTCTTAACACGTTTCATCAATCAGTCAAGTGGTTCTATAGATAGGTGTAAAACTGTAAAGAGTCTTGCTAATAATCTCAGAGACACAATACCTGAACAGTGCTCGTTTTCCAGCTCTCTCGCTCTCCTCATCCCCTTCAACCATCCCCCTCTTTTCCTCCTCCTCCTCCTCCTCCTGCAATGTGATCGCTCTCTCCCTCTCTCTTTCCTGCTCTCGCTCCACTTCCTGTCTCTGCTGGAACTCCAAAAGGTGTCTTCCTGTAGGAGGCACTGCCCCTTCCTGTCTCGCCGGCTTCAACTTCCTGTCTGTGATACTGTGCGGGTAAAATCAAGAAAAAAAAATCCAATTAAAAAAACAAAAGAAAAAATACCTACATGACTATAAAGCCCTGTAGAGAAGACAGCAGCTACTCAACATGGTGTCTATATAACACTATAACACCCTGTACAGAACTACAGCAGCCACCCAACATGGTGTCTATATAACACTATAACACCCTGTACAGAACTACAGCAGCTACCCAGCATGGTGTCTATATAACACTATAACACCCTGTACAGAACTACAGCAGCTACCCAGCATGGTGTCTATATAACACTATAACACCCTGTACAGAACTACAGCAGCTACCCAGCATGGTGTCTATATAACACTATAACACCCTGTACAGAACTACAGCAGCTACCCAGCATGGTGTCTATATAACACTATAACACCCTGTACAGAACTACAGCAGCTACCCAGCATGGTGTCTATATAACACTATAACACCCTGTACAGAACTACAGCAGCTACCCAGCATGGTGTCTATATAACACCCTGTACAGAACTACAGCAGCTACCCAGCATGGTGTCTATATAACACTATAACACCCTGTACAGAACTACAGCAGCTACCCAACATGGTGTCTATATAACACTATAACACCCTGTACAGAACTACCCCTGTACAGAACTACAGCAGCTACCCAGCATGGTGTCTATATAACACTATAACACCCTGTACAGAACTACAGCAGCTACCCAACATGGTGTCTATATAACACCCTGTACAGAACTACAGCAGCTACCCAACATGGTGTCTATATAACACTATAACACCCTGTACAGAACTACAGCAGCTACCCAACATGGTGTCTACATAACACTATAACACCCTGTACAGAACTACAGCAGCTACCCAACATGGTGTCTATATAACACTATAACACCCTGTACAGAACTACAGCAGCTACCCAGCATGGTGTCTATATAACACCCTGTACAGAACTACAGCAGCTACCCAACATGGTGTCTATATAACACTATAACACCCTGTACAGAACTACAGCAGCTACCCAACATGGTGTCTATATAACACTATAACACCCTGTACAGAACTACAGCAGCTACCCAACATGGTGTCTATATAACACCCTGTACAGAACTACAGCAGCTACCCAGCATGGTGTCTATATAACACTATAACACCCTGTACAGAACTACAGCAGCTACCCAACATGGTGTCTATATAACACTATAACACCCTGTACAGAACTACAGCAGCTACCCAACATGGTGTCTATATAACACTATAACACCCTGTACAGAACTACAGCAGCTACCCAACATGGTGTCTATATAACACTATAACACCCTGTACAGAACTACAGCAGCTACCCAACATGGTGTCTATATAACACTATAACACCCTGTACAGAACTACAGCAGCTACCCAACATGGTGTCTATATAACACTATAACACCCTGTACAGAACTACAGCAGCTACCCAGCATGGTGTCTATATAACACTATAACACCCTGTACAGAACTACAGCAGCTACCCAGCATGGTGTCTATATAACACTATAACACCCTGTACAGAACTACAGCAGCTACCCAACATGGTGTCTATATAACACTATAACACCCTGTACAGAACTACAGCAGCTACCCAACATGGTGTCTATATAACACTATAACACCCTGTACAGAACTACAGCAGCTACCCAACATGGTGTCTATATAACACTATAACACCCTGTACAGAACTACAGCAGCTACCCAACATGGTGTCTATATAACACTATAACACCCTGTACAGAACTACAGCAGCTACCCAGCATGGTGTCTATATAACACTATAACACCCTGTACAGAACTACAGCAGCTACCCAACATGGTGTCTATATAACACTATAACACCCTGTACAGAACTACAGCAGCTACCCAGCATGGTGTCTATATAACACTATAACACCCTGTACAGAACTACAGCAGCTACCCAACATGGTGTCTATATAACACTATAACACCCTGTACAGAACTACAGCAGCTACCCAGCATGGTGTCTATATAACACTATAACACCCTGTACAGAACTACAGCAGCTACCCAACATGGTGTCTATATAACACCCTGTACAGAACTACAGCAGCTACCCAACATGGTGTCTATATAACACTATAACACCCTGTACAGAACTACAGCAGCTACCCAACATGGTGTCTATATAACACTATAACACCCTGTACAGAACTACAGCAGCTACCCAACATGGTGTCTATATAACACTATAACACCCTGTACAGAACTACAGCAGCTACCCAACATGGTGTCTATATAACACTATAACACCCTGTACAGAACTACAGCAGCTACCCAGCATGGTGTCTATATAACACTATAACACCCTGTACAGAACTACAGCAGCTACCCAGCATGGTGTCTATATAACACCCTGTACAGAACTACAGCAGCTACCCAACATGGTGTCTATATAACACCCTGTACAGAACTACAGCAGCTACCCAGCATGGTGTCTATATAACACTATAACACCCTGTACAGAACTACAGCAGCTACCCAGCATGGTGTCTATATAACACTATAACACCCTGTACAGAACTACAGCAGCTACCCAACATGGTGTCTATATAACACTATAACACCCTGTACAGAACTACAGCAGCTACCCAGCATGGTGTCTATATAACACTATAACACCCTGTACAGAACTACAGCAGCTACCCAACATGGTGTCTATATAACACTATAACACCCTGTACAGAACTACAGCAGCTACCCAGCATGGTGTCTATATAACACTATAACACCCTGTACAGAACTACAGCAGCTACCCAGCATGGTGTCTATATAACACTATAACACCCTGTACAGAACTACAGCAGCTACCCAACATGGTGTCTATATAACACTATAACACCCTGTACAGAACTACAGCAGCTACCCAGCATGGTGTCTATATAACACTATAACACCCTGTACAGAACTACAGCAGCTACCCAACATGGTGTCTATATAACACTATAACACCCTGTACAGAACTACAGCAGCTACCCAACATGGTGTCTATATAACACTATAACACCCTGTACAGAACTACAGCAGCTACCCAGCATGGTGTCTATATAACACTATAACACCCTGTACAGAACTACAGCAGCTACCCAACATGGTGTCTATATAACACTATAACACCCTGTACAGAACTACAGCAGCTACCCAACATGGTGTCTATATAACACCCTGTACAGAACTACAGCAGCTACCCAACATGGTGTCTATATAACACTATAACACCCTGTACAGAACTACAGCAGCTACCCAGCATGGTGTCTATATAACACTATAACACCCTGTACAGAACTACAGCAGCTACCCAACATGGTGTCTATAAAGTTGTAATCCAGTGCTGGCCAGAGCCTCGCTGTACTGTACTGCACGGTTCTGTTCGGTTCTGTACTCACCTGACAGGTCCGAAGCTAAACGCGATGAAGAGCAGCACGGCCATCACACACACAGCCTTCCTGCTGCCAGCTGAGCCCAACCGGACCTGATCAGAACCCTGCAGAGAGAGAGAGAGAGAGAGAGAGAGAGAGAGTCAGAATACACACACAGAGACACACACACACGCATTCTCCCAGCCCCTCACCTCTGTGATGAAGGAGTCCAGTCTCTTCCTGAGCGCTGTGTTCTCTCTCCTTAGCCTCTCGTTCTCACACAGTGCCTCCTGTAGTTTGGTCTCCAGGCCCTGCAGGTATTCCTTCTTCTTCTTGCGGGACTGGCAGGCGCTCTCGCGGTTCTTTATCATGCGCTGCTGCCTCCTCAACACCTTCACCTGAGAGAAACAGAGAAATAATACATCCCTTCAGTTCAGGTTTAGTGCAGAGATACAATAAGGAAAGGTTTTTATTTTCATACTAATCAAAACTACAATAGATACAGAGTCAATTAATATAATGGAATTATTTATTTATTTGTTTATTTTTTTATCTCAAACTGTGACCTGGGTTTTTACACTGGTCTACACTGACACCTAGTGGACAGAACCAAAGCTGACTCCATCAGATGAAGAACTGCCTGTCTTCTCACTAAACTGTCTCTTATGGTACCAGACTACCGTCTCTAATACAAATGAATGAATGTGCAGGTGAGTGTATTCTAGCTCAATGTAAACTCACATCAATGTCGAAGCTGCTGGTCCCAGTATGACAGGGTGCTGGTACAATGGGTTTGCTGGTTACTGGTTTGCCGGCAGCGCTGTTGAAGGGGGTGGTGCTGGGACCAGTGGCTCCAGTGACTGGTGATGTGGGCTCCACTTTAATCAAACTGGGAACTGGGCCGAGGCGCAGCAGGTCTGATTGGGACAGAACAACTGGGGGAATGGAGACTGGAGGAGAGAGGGAGAGGGAGAGAGAGAGAGAGAGAGAGAGAGAGAGAGAGAGAGAGGGAGAGGGAGAGGGAGAGACACAGAGAGAGATAGTTTTGAGTTTTAAAATCCCTTTATTTTATCATTATAAATATTTTATAACTAAAGCCACAATAAATATTTTAAAAAAGTAAAAATAATTAAAATATACAAGTACAAGAACAAAACTACTACAGACCAATAAACCCCCTGTAAAACCAGCATCAGTTCATTCAGGTCCCAGTCACTTTAGAGTCTTACCAGCCCTTTCATATAAACACAGTGTTCTTCCCCTCCTCACTCACACACACACACACACACCCTCCCCAATACACCACGACTCCCCCTCCTCACTCACACACACCCTCCCCAATACACCACGACTCCCCCTCCTCACTCACACACACCCTCCCCAATACACCACGACTCCTCCTCCTCACTCACACACACACCCTCCCCAATACACCACGACTCCCCCTCCTCACTCACACACACACACCCTCCCCAATACACCACGACTCCCCCTCCTCACTCACACACACACCCTCCCCAATACACCACGACTCCCCCTCCTCACACACACCATCCCCAATACACCACGACTCCCCCTCCTCACTCACACACACCCTCCCCAATACACCACGACTCCCCCTCCTCACTCACACACCCTCCCCAATACACCACGACTCCTCCTCCTCACACACACCCTCCCCAATACACCATGACTCCCCCTCCTCACACACACCCTCCCCAATACACCACGACTCCCCTCCTCACTCACACACACACACCCTCCCCAATACACCACGACTCCCCCTCCTCACTCACACACACACACCTCCCCAATACACCACGACTCCCCCCTCCTCACTCACACACACACCCTCCCCAATACACCACGACTCCCCCCTCCTCACTCACACACACCCCTCCCCAATACACCACGACTCCCCCTCCTCACTCACACACACCCCTCCCCAATACACCACGACTCCTCCTCCTCACTCACACACACCCTCCCCAATACACCACGACTCCCCTCCTCACTCACACACACACACCCTCCCCAATACACCACGACTCCCCCTCCTCACTCACACACACACCCTCCCCAATACACCACGACTCCCCCCTCCTCACACACACACACACCCTCCCCAATACACCACGACTCCCCCTCCTCACTCACACACACCCCTCCCCAATACACCACGACTCCCCCTCCTCACTCACACACACCTCCCCAATACACCACGACTCCTCCTCCTCACACACACACCTCCCCAATACACCACGACTCCCCCTCCTCACACACACACCCTCCCCAATACACCACGACTCCCCCTCCTCACCACACACACACCCTCCCCAATACACCACGACTCCCCCTCCTCACTCACACACACACACCCTCCCCAATACACCACGACTCCCCCTCCTCACTCACACACACACCCCCTCCCCAATACACCACGACTCCCCCTCCTCACTCACACACACCCTCCCCAATACACCACGACTCCCCTCCTCACTACACACACACCCTCCCCAATACACCACGACTCCCCCTCCTCACTCACACACACCCTCCCCAATACACCACGACTCCCCCTCCTCACACACACACACACACACACCCCCTCCCCAATACACCACGACTCCCCCTCCTCACTCACACACACCTCCCCAATACACCACGACTCCCCTCCTCACTCACACACACCCTCCCCAATACACCACGACTCCCCCTCCTCACTCACACACACCCTCCCCAATACACCACGACTCCCCTCCTCTCACACACACCCCTCCCCAATACACCACGACTCCCCTCCTCACTCACACACACCCTCCCCAATACACCACGACTCCCCCTCCTCACTCACACACACCCTCCCCAATACACCACGACTCCCTCCTCACTCACACACACACACACACACCCTCCCCAATACACCACGACTCCCCCCTCCTCACTCACACACACTCCCCAATACACCACGACTCCCCTCCTCACTCACACACACACCTCCCCAATACACACGACTCCCCTCCTCACTCACACACCCTCCCCAATACACCAATCTGCTCCATCAAACACACACACACAGAGATACATGCACACACGCAGAGACACACACACACGCGCAGAGACACGGATGTACACACACACACGCAAACAAGCACAGAGACACACACACACACACGCATGCTAGCACAGACACACACACACACACACAGACACACACACACAGACATACGCACGCACACAGACACAAACACAGAGACACAAACACAGGCACACAAACACACAGACACACACACACACACACACACACACACACAGACATACGCACGCACACAGACACAAACACAGAGACACAAACACAGAGACACACACACAGAGACACACACACAGCGACACACACACAGGGACACACACACAGGGACACACGCACCCATGCACGCACACACACCCAGACACACAGAGACACACACATACACAGAGACACGCACGCACACACACACACACACACACACACACACACACACACACACACACACAGAGACACGCACGCACACACACACACACACACACACACACACAGTCTCCGTTTCCCTCTCCCAGTACCTGGCAGTGTCTGCTCGATGCTCTGTACTGGTTGCAGGATGATGGTTTTGGCCGGGCTGCTGGTTTGTGCTACTGGTATGGCGGTCACACATACTGGTTTGGGCTGGATCGCCGGCTTGCTGCTCAGGATCGTACTGGCTTTCCGAGAGCTCGTGGAATGAAGAGGTGCTTTGGTATCCCCTGGTAAAAGCACAGCACAGTGTAGTAAAGCACAGTGAAGATAATGAACCAGCCCCTTCTCAAAGTGTATTAAGGCACAGTGAAGATCACGAACCAGCCCCTTCTCAACGTTTACTACTTTGGTATTCTCTGGTAAAACAAACCAGCTCCTATCCCTCTCCGCTCATCTCTCTTCCCCCTCCCTTCTCTTCTCTCTCCCCTCTCACCTGTGGTAGTCGGGATGCTGATCTGCACGGTGTTGAAGGGGGGCGTCAGGATGTCCCCAAACATGTAGGGGGTGTAGGGGGGTTCTCAGCCTTCACCCCATCAACTATCCCGTTAGAGACGACACCCTGAGAAAAGAAAGCTTGAGATTATAACCCTGCTAATATGGAGACATTACCTCAAATAGCAGTAGCTTTGCAAAATAACCCAGTCAATGAAGTAGATTACAGAAATGATCAGGAGCCAGGCATGTCCCCTGTACCCCCTATAGCTGCATAAACTCTATTAGGAACCCTACAGACACAGGGAGACTGATTCCTGTTGTGATGAGTCAGCTCATTCAGAGCAGGGGGCTGACTGTTCAAACTCCTGCACATACCTGAACTGGGTACAGGAGGGCTCCTGTGAGTGTCCAGCAGTGTTAGTCTCATCTGTGCATGAGCAGGAGTTACAGAATAGTTAGCATGCTGTAATGCTCTCTGTCTCTCTTTACTTTAGTCAGTGTGGTGTCCTCTTGATTTAAAGTCAGTAACACAGTGCAGTGTGGTCACCTATCTGCTGTCCTCACACCCACTACAGTAACACAGTACAGTGTAGTCACCTATCTGCTGTCCTCACACACACTAGAGTAACACAGTGCAGTGTGGTCACCTATCTGCTGTCCTCTCACACACTACAGTAACATAGTACAGTGTTGTCACCTATCTGCTGTCCTCACACCCACTACAGTAACACAGTACAGCGTGGTCACCTATCTGCTGTCCTCACACACACTACAGTAACACAGTGCAGTGTGGTCACCTATCTGCTGTCCTCACACACACTACAGTAACACAGTACAGTGTGGTCACCTATCTGCTGTCCTCACACACACTACAGTAACACAGTACAGTGTGGTCACCTATCTGCTGTCCTCACACACACTACAGTAACACAGTGCAGTGTGGTCACCTATCTGCTGTCCTCACACACACTACAGTAACACAGTGCAGTGTGGTCACCTATCTGCTGTCCTCACACACACTACAGTAACACAGTGCAGTGTGGTCACCTATCTGCTGTCCTCACACACTATGGTACACTATTTTATTTTCAAAATAGTCTAAACATTAAGGGGACATGGTAAAAAGTAATGTAATTGTATGTGAAAATAATGTGATATCTTGTAACAATTGTAAGTCGCCCTGGATAAGGGCATCTGCTAAGAAATTAATAATAATAATAATAATAATAATAATAATAATAATAATAATAATAATAATAGAGGAGAGGGAGGGTGGAATGGAGACGAGCAAGTGTTTATCTGCTGGCAGAGGAGAGGGAGGGAGCAGAGGAGGGGTGTGAGTTTCACTTGCTGGTAGATGAGAGGGAGGGAGGAGAGGGAGGGGTGTGAGTTTCACTTGCTGGTAGATGAGAGGATTGAGGGAGGAGGAGAGGGAGGGTGTGAGTGTTTCACTTGCTGGTAGAGGAGAGGGAGGGAGGGAGGAGGGAGGGAGGAGAGGAGGGGTGTGAGTGTTTCACTTGCTGGTAGAGGAGAGGGAGGGAGGGAGGAGGAGAGGAGGGGTGTGAGTGTTTCACTGCTGGTAGAGGAGAGGGAGGGAGGAGGAGGAGGGAGGAGTGAGTGTTCACTGCTGGTAGAGGAGAGGGAGGAGGAGGAGGAGGAGGGAGGGTGTGAGTGTTTCACTTGCTGGTAGAGGAGAGGGAGGGAGGAGGAGAGGGAGGGAGTGTGAGTGTTTCACTTGCTGGTAGAGGAGAGGGAGGGAGGGAGGAGGGAGGGAGGGTGTGAGTGTTTCACTTGCTGGTAGAGGGAGGGAGGGAGGAGGGAGGGAGGGGTGTGAGTGTTTCACTTGCTGGTAGAGGAGAGGGAGGGAGGGAGGAGAGGGAGGGTGTGAGTGTTTCACTTGCTGGTAGAGGAGAGGGAGGGAGGAGGAGGGAGGGAGGGGTGAGTGTTTCACTTGCTGGTAGAGGAGAGGAGGGAGGGAGGGAGGGAGGAGAGGGAGGGTGTGAGTGTTTCACTTGCTGGTAGAGGAGAGGGAGGGAGGGAGGAGAGGGAGGGGTGTGAGTGTTTCACTTGCTGGTAGAGGAGAGGGACGGAGGGAGGAGGGTGAGTGTTTCACTTGCTGGTAGAGGAGAGGGAGGGAGGGAGGAGGGTGAGTGTTTCACTTGCTGGTAGAGGAGAGGGAGGGAGGGTGAGTGTTTCACTTGCTGGTAGAGGAGAGGGAGGAGAGGGAGGAGAGGGAGGGGTGTGAGTGTTTCACTTGCTGGTAGAGGAGAGGGACGGAGGGAGGAGGGTGAGTGTTTCACTTGCTGGTAGAGGAGAGGGAGGGAGGGAGGAGAGGGAGTGAGTGTTTCACTTGCTGGTAGAGGGAGGGAGGGAGGGAGGGAGGAGGAGTGTTTCACTTGCTGGTAGAGGAGAGGGAGGGAGGGAGGAGGGAGGGAGGGAGGGAGCAATGGAGGCAGCGAGTGTTTTACCTGCTGGCAGAGGAGTGTGTCTGTGTTGGAGGACAGGGAGGAAGCTGAGCAGTAGGAGGAGGCTGGGGAGGCTGGTTCAGACTTCACCTGAAGCACTGCAACACAAAGAACACGCGATACATGAACATTTAAGAACAATCGAGTTATCTGAAATAAAAAGAACCACTCAGAAATACTGTAAACATCATGAAGAGGTAAGGGGACAGCAATACACAAAAAATTATATATATATATATATATATATATATATATATATATATATATATATATATATATATATATACATACACACACACACACACACACACACACACACACACAGTGCTCCCTCGCTATAAGGCTCCCGGTTATAACGCTCCTACATCATGTCCCTCAATTCCCTATACTAGTGAATCATGCAATATTTCTTCAGTAAATACAGTGCCGGTGTTGTTCAAACTGTAAACAACTTCTCAGTGTAACTTCCGTTTTTTGTCTCTCCGTTTTGATTTGGCACTTTATAACAGACATCTTATTCAGCGTTCGTTTTATAACTAAATAAATATTAGACCTATTGCGTGGTTATCTTTCCTAATGTATTTACTTTTTTTGCTGTGAGAGGAGCTGCGGCTTTCTCTGGGAGATGAGACGCTTCAGCGCCACTCTGGCAGCCGAACCTGGGGTGAGCCCATTCCCTCTTCCCCTCTCCTTCTCGCACTTGGTTTGCTTGTCTTTCACTTTGAACTGAATTCCCGACCGCCGTTTAACCAGGCTATTTATAGTTTATATAGAATTGCTAATCAAAATGATCCACGAGTGGGAATGTTACCTTCTTTCTTTTTTTTTTTTTCTTTGTAAAAATAAATCAGGGGATTGGGGAACACCAAGACTGGGGCGCCTGCGAGGGCCTTCCGCAACTCTCCAAAGGCGGCAGCGCAGTGAGAGTCCCAGGTGAACCGGCCCCCCTCTATTAGCAGTGCAAGGGCCTGGTAATCCAGGCAAAGTCCTAAACAAACCGCCTGTAGTACGATGCCGGGCCCAAAAATCTCTGCACCTCAGTCACAGTCCTGGGGACCGGCCAGTCTTTTACAGCGGCCACCTTGGCAGGGTTTGTAGTGATTCCATCTGCCCCAACGACATGGCCGAGGAAGAGCGTTTTCTTCTGTAACAGGTTTCACTTCCCTGGGTGGAGTTTCAGACCGGCCCACCCGGACACGCTCAACACTGCCCACAGGTTTGCGAGTGCATCCGAGAATGTGGTGGCGTGTGCCACACTCAACACCACACAGGCCATCCGGAGAACTCCAGCCAGTACATGCTCCATCAGGCGCTCAAATGTCGCTGGAACATTGCACATTCCAAACGGCATCACTGAAAACTGCCACAGACCCTGGCCGATGGAGAATGCGGTCTTTGGGAGCGCCTCAGGAACCAGCTCGACCTGCCAGTGGCTGCTTCGCAGGTTGAGGGAGCTGAACCAACGAGAGCCCATAATACAGTCCAGGGCCTCGTCGAACCTGGGAAGGGGGTACGAGTCTTACGGGTCACTGCATGAGCTTCCTGTAAATCCACACAGAATCGCAGTGATCTGTCCTTCTTCCGCACCAGCACAGCAGGTGCAGCCCATGGACTGGCCGATGGCTCGATAATTCGATAACGCCTACGACGGCCATTTCCTGTATGAGAGCCGCTGCTGCCTCCTGATATGAAGAGGGGGAGTGATGAGGCTGCTCCCGGATCGGGACTGCACTGCCAGTGTCAGCGTGGTGCTGTACAAGAGGCGCTGTCATCTGCTTCTGAGAGAGGCCGGGTCCTGCCCTTCACGTCTGACGAGCCCCCTCCTCTTCAGGTGACGCGCCGATGTTGGCTTGCTCAGCCGGCTCTCCTCCCCTAGTTCTCGGTCCGTGGCGACATGAAGACGGTCTTGGTCGATGAACACATCCCCAGCAGCCAGGTCGAGGGTGGCCCCCACCTTGGCCAGTAGGTCCAGCCCCAGAATACAGCGGCCCTGGATATCCACCATGCAGAACTTGTGTTCAACTAGGTGGCAATCTCGTCATCACTCTGACCTCTGTTCCGCTCTCCTGCGGCGCCGCAGACCCGCTTCATGGCCCAGTCTCGACCGCCCTCCTCGAGCACGACGAGTCAGACCTGCTGTCGGAGCGTGGTGGGGGCCAGGCTGCAGATAAAGGCCTCCGCCGGCTGAGAGCAGTGGCAAGCTCTTTAAAGTCATAAGGGCCCGCCAGGTCGAGATCAAGCAGGACCTGCAATGCCTGGCTTTAAGCTGTGGAACTCTGTTTAATTTTAAAGACAGCAGCAACCAAAAAGCAGGCAACAGCTTTATTTATTTTTTTCTTTTTGGCAGGGCAAAGCTGAAGTGCAACGGCACTCAGTGTTTTATTAAATAATAAAACAAACAGTTTAAACAAAACAAAACAAAAAGGCGCGTTGGCCAAACAAATAAACAAATAACAAATAGTCTCATGCTGGTGTTTTAACCAGCACGCTTAGCAATCGTTATCTCTTTACCGTCTCTGCTCTCGTTCTCCAACTCTGAACCCTCCTCCTGAGCGCAGACAGCTGCAGGCTTTTATAATCTGGCCGAGGGGTTAACTAGCTATTAATTAATTATCCTATTACCCCTCGGTCATAGTCTGCATGAGTTTAATAAGGATGCGTGACTGTCAGCTAGTTAAATAATCAGTAGCTGATCAGTCACGCATCCTCACAAGGTTTTAATAATCAAAAATACAAAACAATAACAATAATATTGGCCATCATATAAACATATAACTCATAATATAAATACATAATAAACAAAGGGGCGGGACACTCCGCCACACATGGTTACCAACATTCTAATTGAAATAACGTTTGGTCACAGCAGAGCTATACCTCATACAGATACAATTTAAAAATGGTCTCAAATAAACCGGAGAAAACGCAGCATATAAAAGTGTATTACACAGACTTTTATAGCATACATTTCCAAGTAAAAATGATATGCACGGGACAAAACATAGATATTGAACAGAACTAACTTGCACTTATTATTCGGAGTCTGAGCTCCGCCCCTCTCCTGCTTCAGCACAGCTGGACTCAGAGTCACTGGAAGGCAAGGCACAAGAGCCTGTCTCGTCCTGCCGCGGAGACTTCAGTCGTCGGCCAGGGTATTGTGCACAATATTCATGAAGTGTTTTCCTCTTGCACCCCATTTTCAAATCAAACTAGTAACTGTCACCGTATACCTATAGCAAAAGCTTATCTACACCTTAACCCTCAATTAGTGACACACAGTCCATTTTATTGCCAAGAGAAAGTACTTAATTGCTCAAAACAATGTGTGCCTCCTTCTAAACCGCAAGGTGTCAGGTGTGCACTGGCTGTCTATTGACAGGTCTGGGCTGGCTTACCTGTCAGTATGTCTTCGTTTGCTTGTTTCCATGGGGACCGCACATTTTCTGGGTCCAGCGTCAAGACCAGATCATTATCAAACTAAGAACCAGAAAACAAGGAAAACAGAGCGTTTATAATGGAGACAGAAAAAAGGAAAGCGCTGGGCTGCAGTGTGGAAGGCAGTGGGTTTGAGCAGATCAGTGGTTAGAGAAAGCGCTGGGCTGCAGTGTGGAAGGCAGTGGGTTTCAGTATCTCAGTGGTTAGAGAAAGCGCTGGGCTGCAGTGTGGAAGGCAGTGGGTTTCAGTAGCTCAGTGGTTAGAGAAAGCGCTGGGCTGCAGTGTGGAAGGCAGTGGGTTTGAGCAGATCAGTGGTTAGAGAAAGCGCTGGGCTGCAGTGTGGAAGGCAGTGGGTTTCAGTATCTCAGTGGTTAGAGAATGCGCTGGGCTGCAGTGTGGAAGGCAGTGGGTTTCAGTAGGTCAGTGGTTAGAGAAAGCGCTGGGCTGCAGTGTGGAAGGCAGTGGGTTTGAGCAGCTCAGTGGTTAGAGAAAGCGCTGGGCTGCAGTGTGGAAGGCAGTGGGTTTGAGCAGATCAGTGGTTAGAGAAAGCGCTGGGCTGCAGTGTGGAAGGCAGTGGGTTTGAGTAGCTCAGTGGTTAGAGAAAGCGCTGGGCTGCAGTGTGGAAGGCAGTGGGTTTCAGTAGCTCAGTGGTTAGAGAAAGCGCTGGGCTGCAGTGTGGAAGGCAGTGGGTTTGAGCAGATCAGTGGTTAGAGAAAGCGCTGGGCTGCAGTGTGGAAGGCAGTGGGTTTCAGTAGGTCAGTGGTTAGAGAAAGCGCTGGGCTGCAGTGTGGAAGGCAGTGGGTTTCAGTAGCTCAGTGGTTAGAGAAAGCGCTGGGCTGCAGTGTGGAAGGCAGTGGGTTTCAGTATCTCAGTGGTTAGAGAAAGCGCTGGGCTGCAGTGTGGAAGGCAGTGGGTTTGAGCAGATCAGTGGTTAGAGAAAGCACTGGGCTGCAGTGTGGAAGGCAGTGGGTTTGAGCAGATCAGTGGTTAGAGAAAGCTGGGCTGCAGTGTGGAAGGCAGTGGGTTTGAGCAGATCAGTGGTTAGAGAAGCGCTGGGCTGCAGTGTGGAAGGCAGTGGGTTTCAGTAGCTCAGTGGTTAGAGAAAGTGCTGGGCTGCAGTGTGGAAGGCAGTGGGTTTCAGTAGCTCAGTGGTTAGAAAGCGCTGGGCTGCAGTGTGGAAGGCAGTGGGTTTGAGCAGATCAGTGGTTAGAAAGCGCTGGGCTGCAGTGTGGAAGGCAGTGGGTTTGAGCAGATCAGTGGTTAGAAAGCGCTGGGCTGCAGTGTGGAAGGCAGTGGGTTTCAGTATCTCAGTGGTTAGAAAAGCTGGGCTGCAGTGTGGAAGGCAGTGGGTTTCAGTATCTCAGTGGTTAGAAAGCGCTGGGCTGCAGTGTGGAAGGCAGTGGGTTTGAGCAGATCAGTGGTTAGAAAGCGCTGGGCTGCAGTGTGGAAGGCAGTGGGTTTCAGTAGCTCAGTGGTTAGAAAGCGCTGGGCTGCAGTGTGGAAGGCAGTGGGTTTCAGTAGCTCAGTGGTTAGAAAAGCGCTGGGCTGCAGTGTGGAAGGCAGTGGGTTTGAGCAGATCAGTGGTTAGAGAAAGCGCTGGGCTGCAGTGTGGAAGGCAGTGGGTTTGAGTATCTCAGTGGTTAGAAAGCGCTGGGCTGCAGTGTGGAAGGCAGTGGGTTTGAGTAGCTCAGTGGTTAGAGAAAGCGCTGGGCTGCAGTGTGGAAGGCAGTGGGTTTGAGCAGATCAGTGGTTAGAAAGCGCTGGGCTGCAGTGTGGAAGGCAGTGGGTTTCAGTATCTCAGTGGTTAGAGAAACGCTGGGCTGCAGTGTGGAAGGCAGTGGGTTTCAGTAGCTCAGTGGTTAGAGAAGCGCTGGGCTGCAGTGTGGAAGGCAGTGGGTTTGAGCAGCTCAGTGGTTAGAGAAGCGCTGGGCTGCAGTGTGGAAGGCAGTGGGTTTCAGTAGCTCAGTGGTTAGAGAAAGCGCTGGGCTGCAGTGTGGAAGGCAGTGGGTTTCAGTAGCTCAGTGGTTAGAGAAAGCGCTGGGCTGCAGTGTGGAAGGCAGTGGGTTTGAGTAGCTCAGTGGTTAGAAAGCGCTGGGCTGCAGTGTGGAAGGCAGTGGGTTTGAGCAGATCAGTGGTTAGAAAGCGCTGGGCTGCAGTGTGGAAGGCAGTGGGTTTGAGCAGATCAGTGGTTAGAGAAAGCGCTGGGCTGCAGTGTGGAAGGCAGTGGGTTTGAGTAGCTCAGTGGTTAGAGAAGCGCTGGGCTGCAGTGTGGAAGGCAGTGGGTTTGAGCAGATCAGTGGTTAGAAAGCGCTGGGCTGCAGTGTGGAAGGCAGTGGGTTTGAGTAGCTCAGTGGTTAGAAAGCGCTGGGCTGCAGTGTGGAAGGCAGTGGGTTTCAGTAGCTCAGTGGTTAGAAAGCGCTGGGCTGCAGTGTGGAAGGCAGTGGGTTTGAGCAGATCAGTGGTTAGAGAAAGCGCTGGGCTGCAGTGTGGAAGGCAGTGGGTTTCAGTATCTCAGTGGTTAGAGAAAGCGCTGGGCTGCAGTGTGGAAGGCAGTGGGTTTGAGCAGATCAGTGGTTAGAAAAGCGCTGGGCTGCAGTGTGGAAGGCAGTGGGTTTCAGTATCTCAGTGGTTAGAAAGCGCTGGGCTGCAGTGTGGAAGGCAGTGGGTTTCAGTAGCTCAGTGGTTAGAAAGCTGCTGGGCTGCAGTGTGGAAGGCAGTGGGTTTGAGCAGCTCAGTGGTTAGAGAAGCGCTGGGCTGCAGTGTGGAAGGCAGTGGGTTTGAGTAGCTCAGTGGTTAGAAGAGAAAGTGCTGGGCTGCAGTGTGGAAGGCAGTGGGTTTGAGCAGCTCAGTGGTTAGAGAGAAAGCTGGGCTGCAGTGTGGAAGGCAGTGGGTTTGAGCAGATCAGTGGTTAGAAAAGCGCTGGGCTGCAGTGTGGAAGGCAGAAAGCGCTGGGCTGCGAAAGCGCTGGGCTGCAGTGTGGAAGGCAGTGGGTTTCAGTAGCTCAGTGGTTAGAAAGCGCTGGGCTGCAGTGTGGAAGGCAGTGGGTTTGAGCAGATCAGTGGTTAGAAAGCGCTGGGCTGCAGTGTGGAAGGCAGTGGGTTTGAGCAGATCAGTGGTTAGAGAAAGCGCTGGGCTGCAGTGTGGAAGGCAGTGGGTTTGAGCAGCTCAGTGGTTAGATAAGAACGCTGGGCTGCAGTGTGGAAGGCAGTGGGTTTGAGCAGATCAGTGGTTAGAGAAAGCGCTGGGCTGCAGTGTGGAAGGCAGTGGGTTTCAGTAGCTCAGTGGTTAGAGAAAGCGCTGGGCTGCAGTGTGGAAGGCAGTGGGTTTGAGCAGATCAGTGGTTAGAGAAAGCGCTGGGCTGCAGTGTGGAAGGCAGTGGGTTTGAGCAGATCAGTGGTTAGAGAAAGCGCTGGGCTGCAGTGTGGAAGGCAGTGGGTTTGAGCAGATCAGTGGTTAGAGAAAGCGCTGGGCTGCAGTGTGGAAGGCAGTGGGTTTCAGTAGCTCAGTGGTTAGAGAAAGCGCTGGGCTGCAGTGTGGAAGGCAGTGGGTTTCAGTAGCTCAGTGGTTAGAGAAAGCGCTGGGCTGCAGTGTGGAAGGCAGTGGGTTTGAGCAGATCAGTGGTTAGAGAAAGCGCTGGGCTGCAGTGTGGAAGGCAGTGGGTTTCAGTAGCTCAGTGGTTAGAGAAAGCGCTGGGCTGCAGTGTGGAAGGCAGTGGGTTTCAGTAGCTCAGTGGTTAGAGAAAGCGCTGGGCTGCAGTGTGGAAGGCAGTGGGTTTGAGTAGCTCAGTGGTTAGAAAGCGCTGGGCTGCAGTGTGGAAGGCAGTGGTTCGAGTAATGGTTAGAGAAAGCGCTGGGCTGCAGTGTGGAAGGCAGTGGGTTTGAGCAGATCAGTGTGGAAGGCAGAAAGCGCTGGGCTGCAGTGTGGAAGGCAGTGGGTTTGAGCAGATCAGTGGTTAGAGAAAGCGCTGGGCTGCAGTGTGGAAGGCAGTGGGTTTGAGCAGATCAGTGGTTAGAGAAAGCGCTGGGCTGCAGTGTGGAAGGCAGTGGGTTTCAGTAGCTCAGTGGTTAGAGAAAGCGCTGGGCTGCAGTGTGGAAGGCAGTGGGTTTGAGCAGATCAGTGGTTAGAGAAAGCACTGGGCTGCAGTGTGGAAGGCAGTGGGTTTGAGCAGATCAGTGGTTAGAGAAAGCGCTGGGCTGCAGTGTGGAAGGCAGTGGGTTTCAGTATCTCAGTGGTTAGAGAAAGCGCTGGGCTGCAGTGTGGAAGGCAGTGGGTTTCAGTAGCTCAGTGGTTAGAGAAAGCGCTGGGCTGCAGTGTGGAAGGCAGTGGGTTTGAGGAGCTCGTCCGAGACGCTGGGCTGCATGTTTACCATGGAGTCGTAGTGCAGTCTCTGTAGACAGTCAGCAGGCTCCTCTCCTTCCTCCATACTCTCACAGTTATACAGACAGGCATCTGAGAGAGAGACGAGAGAGAGAGAGAGAGAGAGATTTTCAGTACTGTGACTTCACTGTGAAAGAGAGGCTATTTTAACACACATCCTCCTAACCGCAAACACACTTCCCACTTGAGCTATCTCTACACACACACAGTGACACACACACGGTTATTAGCAGCCCTGATAAAGACAACTTTCGGTTATTAACAACATTTTCATGGGAACCAATCCCATCACATAGACATAATGTTAATGGATCTCAGATATTAGCAACTGTCTGCCGCTTAATGACGACTTTTTATATTTTATTTTTTTTATTTACAGTTTCTATGGCTACGGCACGCACATGACTACATCGCGCGCATGCATCGCAGCGTCTATGTATGTATCAGTTTTCATAACACAGCTTTACATTTATTGAGTCTGACTGTCGTCTGTCATCATGCGTTCAAAACGTGTAGACATTTCTATAGCCGGTAAAGTTCGGATTCTGGAGGCACTACGTGAACCCGGTGCTAAACAAGTACGGGTAGCAGAGAAGTTTGGCATCTCAAAATCTGTAGTATCCTGCAGTTTGAAACTGGCTACGAAGCTGCATGCAAAATTGAGAGTGATTTACAGCTGGAGGTGGCGAATCGTAAAAAAACAAACACTGGACAACTACTTCTTTTAAAATGAACTTCTGTATTAAATGTAAGTCCTGAATACCAAGAGTGTTTACTGTGTGTAAAGATATTGATAGTACGTTGTTGTAGTACTGTGTGTACAATACAGTACTGGGTATCCTTTTTTTGTTTCACACATCTGTGTAGTATTAGTAAACAGTTGTTTGTTCT
Source organism: Acipenser oxyrinchus oxyrinchus (assembly GCA_030684275.1). Lineage (NCBI taxonomy): Eukaryota > Metazoa > Chordata > Actinopteri > Acipenseriformes > Acipenseridae > Acipenser > Acipenser oxyrinchus. The sequence goes on along the minus strand of CM060278.1, from coordinate 1,078,924 downwards.
GATATTTGGTGTTTTTCGTGTTTATTTTTTAACACTGTAATGAACCAAGACGTGTATTTCAGTGCGCTGTTTCTACAGCTATAGTATACATCGTTTTTCCAGATACATACGCTTGGAAATGTGGCTTTTCACTTAATAACAAAGTTCGGTTAATAACAACTTTTTGCTGGGAACCGAGACGTTGCTAATAAGCAGCATCTACTGTAACACTTTGAAATGCACCTCTACATCTTTCAGCATGGCCTCTGTCCTCGTTAGGTAGGTTTGTCAGGTTTTATTATCTTTTACTACATTGTATTTTTTTTTTTCACCCTGGTAGCTGCACTATAACAGGGTTCTCCCCAGGTCTTTTCAGCTGGGCGGGCCGCCCGGCAAAGTGGCTGTCGCCGCCTGGCTGAAAAAACCTGATCCTCCCGTCTTACAGATGCTACTGTGCCTTTAACAATACGGATTGATTGCGCTTCTAGCAGACTAGATCACTTGCGCGTTGCTGGGTGAAGGGGCGGGTCTTCTGTGTTAAGCACTTCGAGAGGCTAAAACATTAAAAATGACTGCTAAAAAAATAACTAATTATTTTCAAAGCAAAAATAGTGACAATGAATGCAGGGGGTCAAAATAAGCCGACGATCGGTGCAATCCACCGCCTAATACTATATTTGTGCCAGCTACTTTATTAAAAAAAATATTACGATTATTTTCGGGTATTATCATTGTCCATTTTTTGTTATATTATTGTATTGTAAGGTGATATATAGTACATAATAGCTGTACATGCACCAAAAAAGCATATTCCTTTTGTTGTGATATCGTAACAATATGTACCCACGTGCTTGTGAGATATTGGGGGTTCATTTATAGAGGCTGTCTGCCTTTAAGAAGAAAGGCGTGATGGGATACTAGCTGTTGTCAGCTGACATACAAATGCTTAAGTGCAGAGGTGCTGGATTATTACACTGCAGTTTCATGCAACAGTTATGATGGTGACCAAACGTGTGTGAGTACTGCTGTGTTAAAAAAAATGGTTAAAATGAACAGTTGCATTCAAAAAATGTAGAACAGCGAAAAACAAAAATAGACGTGCATTAACAAAATGCCCTGAAAACTTAACATAAAGAAAACAATTTAGATGAAGCAATAAGCTCAATAATTAAGCTAAAAGGGAAGTGAAAAGGTTACCATTTGTTTTTTTGTTAACTCCAATAACCCTACGTTATCTTTCCCCAGTCAAATCGTAGAGTGCCTAAATAAGCAGGTAATTTACCAGAATAAAAAACAGTCATGAAAAAGAAAATGTAGAACATAAAAAAAGTGCAGCCAGATATAGTCAACGGAAGACAACACATTATTCAAATGCTTTGTCGTATTATATATTTAATGTAAGGCAAGTTTATTTTTCCGTTAAAAGTGCTCCCGGCTATAATATTGTGGCGCCCGGCTGTACAGAATTCCTGGGGAGAACCCTGCTATGAGTTTGCTGAGACCCTCAGCGAGGCTAGGAGACAGCACTCACACGCCCCCCCTACTTGCCCCTCACTGCCATGCAAATGAAAACAAAGCCAAGATGAAATCAAACAACAAGACAAATCTAAACAAAAACACCACCTGCACCCCTACAAACAACAAGGCAAATCTAAACAAGAACACCTGTACCCCTACAAACAACAAGGCAAATCTAAACAAGAACACCTGCACCCCTACAAACAACAAGGCAAATCTAAACAAGAACACCTGCACCCCTACAAACAACAAGGCAAATCTAAACAAGAACACCTGCACCCCTACAAACAACAAGGCAAATCTAAACAAGAACACCACCTGCACCCCTACAAACAACAAGGCAAATCTAAACAAGAACACCACCTGCACCCCTACAAACAACAAGGCAAATCTAAACAAGAACACCACCTGCACCCCTACAAACAACAAGGCAAATCTAAACAAGAACACCACCTGCACCCCTACAAACAACAAGGCAAATCTAAACAAGAACACCTGCACCCCTACAAACAACAAGGCAAATCTAAACAAGAACACCACCTGCACCTCTACAAACAACAAGGCAAATCTAAACAAGAACACCACCTGCACCCCTACAAACAACCAGGCAAATCTAAACAAGAACACCTGCACCCCTACAAACAACCAGGCAAATCTAAACAAGAACACCTGCACCCCTACAAACAACAAGGCAAATCTAAACAAGAACACCTGCACCCCTACAAACAACAAGGCAAATCTAAACAAGAACACCTGCACCTCTACAAACAACAAGGCAAATCTAAACAAGAACACCACCTGCACCCCTACAAACAACCAGGCAAATCTAAACAAGAACACCTGCACCCCTACAAACAACCAGGCAAATCTAAACAAGAACACCTGCACCCCTACAAACAACAAGGCAAATCTAAACAAGAACACCACCTGCACCCCTACAAACAACCAGGCAAATCTAAACAAGAACACCTGCACCCCTACAAACAACAAGGCAAATCTAAACAAGAACACCTGCACCCCTACAAACAACCAGGCAAATCTAAACAAGAACACCTGCACCCCTACAAACAACAAGGCAAATCTAAACAAGAACACCTGCACCCCTACAAACAACAAGGCAAATCTAAACAAGAACACCTGCACCCCTACAAACAACAAGGCAAAGCTAAACAAGAACACCACCTGCACCCCTACAAACAACAAGGCAAAGCTAAACAAGAACACCTGCACCCCTACAAACAACAAGGCAAAGCTAAACAAGAACACCTGCACCCCTACAAACAACCAGGCAAATCTAAACAAAAACACCTGCACCCCTACAAACAACAAGGCAAATCTAAACAAGAACACCTGCACCCCTACAAACAACAAGGCAAATCTAAACAAGAACACCTGCACCCCTACAAACAACCAGGCAAATCTAAACAAGAACACCTGCACCCCTACAAACAACCAGGCAAATCTAAACAAGAACACCACCTGCACCCCTACAAACAACCAGGCAAATCTAAACAAGAACACCACCTGCACCCCTACAAACAACCAGGCAAATCTAAACAAGAACACCACCTGCACCCCTACAAACAACCAGGCAAATCTAAACAAGAACACCTGCACCCCTACAAACAACAAGGCAAATCTAAACAAGAACACCACCTGCACCCCTACAAACAACAAGGCAAATCTAAACAAGAACACCACCTGCACCCCTACAAACAACCAGGCAAATCTAAACAAGAACACCACCTGCACCCCTACAAACAACCAGGCAAATCTAAACAAGAACACCACCTGCACCCCTACAAACAACCAGGCAAATCTAAACAAGAACACCTGCACCCCTACAAACAACAAGGCAAATCTAAACAAGAACACCTGCACCCCTACAAACAACAAGGCAAATCTAAACAAGAACACCTGCACCCCTACAAACAACAAGGCAAATCTAAACAAGAACACCTGCACCCCTACAAACAACAAGGCAAATCTAAACAAGAACACCACCTGCACCCCTACAAACAACCAGGCAAATCTAAACAAGAACACCTGCACCCCTACAAACAACAAGGCAAAGCTAAACAAGAACACCACCTGCACCCCTACAAACAACAAGGCAAATCTAAACAAGAACACCTGCACCCCTACAAACAACAAGGCAAATCTAAACAAGAACACCACCTGCACCCCTACAAACAACCAGGCAAATCTAAACAAGAACACCACCTGCACCCCTACAAACAACAAGGCAAATCTAAACAAGAACACCTGCACCCCTACAAACAACAAGGCAAATCTAAACAAGAACACCACCTGCACCCCTACAAACAACAAGGCAAATCTAAACAAGAACACCACCTGCACCCCTACAAACAACAAGGCAAATCTAAACAAGAACACCACCTGCACCCCTACAAACAACCAGGCAAATCTAAACAAGAACACCTGCACCCCTACAAACAACCAGGCAAATCTAAACAAGAACACCTGCACCCCTACAAACAACCAGGCAAATCTAAACAAGAACACCTGCACCCCTACAAACAACCAGGCAAATCTAAACAAGAACACCACCTGCACCCCTACAAACAACCAGGCAAATCTAAACAAGAACACCACCTGCACCCCTACAAACAACCAGGCAAATCTAAACAAGAACACCTGCACACCTACAAACAACAAGGCAAATCTAAACAAGAACACCTGCACCCCTACAAACAACAAGGCAAATCTAAACAAGAACACCTGCACCCCTACAAACAACCAGGCAAATCTAAACAAGAACACCTGCACCCCTACAAACAACCAGGCAAATCTAAACAAGAACACCACCTGCACCCCTACAAACAACAAGGCAAAGCTAAACAAGAACACCTGCACCCCTACAAACACCAAGGCAAAGCTAAACAAGAACACCTGCACCCCTACAAACAACAAGGCAAATCTAAACAAGAACACCTGCACCCCTACAAACAACCAGGCAAATCTAAACAAGAACACCTGCACCCCTACAAACAACCAGGCAAATCTAAACAAGAACACCACCTGCACCCCTACAAACAACCAGGCAAATCTAAACAAGAACACCTGCACCCCTACAAACAACAAGGCAAATCTAAACAAGAACACCTGCACCCCTACAAACAACAAGGCAAATCTAAACAAGAACACCTGCACCACCACAGAGCTGATCTTTAATGTAAGGCATAGTCTTCAATGCCCTTTATTTTACATTTCAAATGTGTATATATATATATATATATATATATACACACACACACACACACACACACACACACAGTGCCTTGCATAAGTATTGTAGTGTAACAACCTGGAATTAAAATGGATTTAATTAGGATTTTTTGTCACTGATCTACACAAAATAGTCCATAATGTTGAAGTGGGGAAACAAATCTACATATTTTTCAAAATTATTTACAAATAAAAAACTGAAAAGTCTTGACTGCATAAGTATTCACCCCCTTTACTGTGACACCCCTAAATAAGCTCTGGCGCAACCAATTGCCTTCAGAAGTCACATAATTAGTTGAATGGAGTCCATCTGTGCGCAATTAAAGTGTCACATGATCTCAGATTAAATACACCTGTTTCTGGAAGGCCCCAGAGTTTGTTAGAGAGCATATCTAAACAAACAGCATCATGAAGACCAAGGAGCTATCAAAACAAGTCCTGGAGAAGCACCAATCAGGGTTGGGTTATAAAAAAATATCCCAAACTTTGAACATCCCCCGGAGCACCGTTAAATCCATTATTAAAAAATGGAAAGAATATGGCTCAACCGCGACTCTGCCTAGTGAAGGCCGTCTACCAAAACTTAGTGACCAGGTAAGGAGGGCATTAGTCAGAGAAGCAACCAAGAGGCCAATGGTAACTCTGAAGGAGCTGGAGAGATCAACAGCTGAGATGGGAGAAACCGTCCATGAGACAACTATAACCCGGACGCTCCACAAAGCTGGGCTTTATAGAAGAGCGGCGAGAAGAAACCATTGCTGAAAAAACCCCACATCAAATCCCATTTGGATTTTGCCAAAAGGCATGTGGGAGACACAGCAAACATGTGGAAAAAGGTTCTCTGTCTGATGAGACCAAAATTGAACTTTTTGGCCTTAGCGCAAAACGCTATGTGTGGCGCAAAGCCAACACTGCTCATCACCCTGAGAACACCATCCCCACGGTGAAGCATGGTGGTGGCAGCATCATGTTATGGGGATGCTTTTCATCGGCAGGGACTGGGAAACTGGTCAGGATTGAGGGCAAGATGGATGGAGCCAAATACAGGGAAATTCTAGAAGAAAACCGGTTTCAGTCTGCAAGAGACCTGGGACTGGGGCGGAGGTTCACCTTCCAGCAGAACCCTAAACACAAAGCCAAAGCTACACTGGAGTGGTTTAAAAACAAGAACCTGAATGTCTTAGAATGGCCCAGTCAAAGCCCAGACCTCAATCCAATTGAGAATCTGTGGCAAGACTTGAAAATTGCTGTTCACCAACGGTCCCTATCCAACTTGACAGAGCTTGAACAATTTTGCCAAGAAGAATGGGCAAAAATTGCAGGATCCAGATGTGCAAAGCTTTTAGAGACTGCCCCAAAAAGACTCACAGCTGTAATTGCTGCCAAAGGTGCTTCTACCAAGTATTGACTCAGGGGGGTGAATACTTATGCAACCAACAAATGTCTTTTTTTTTTGTTTAATTAACTTTTGTGTCACAATAAAAAATATTTTGCACCTTCAAAGTGTTAAGTATGTTGTGTAAATCAAATGGTAAAAATCCAATTAAATCCATTTTAATTCCAGGTTTTAACACTACAAAATGTGGAAAAGTCCAAGGGGGGTGAGGATAATTTGAGAAAAAGACTAATGACTTTATTAAAATAGCTGTTTTACTTGTCAGAGCTGCTTCTAGTTTATCTGGGCAGTGCCTGATAGCTGAATGAAGCTAATATATTACTGAACTGTCTGTGTCTCGCTTTGCTGTTGTTGAAAGATTATTATTATTATTATTATTATTATTATTATTATTATTATTATTATGATGCTGTCTGAGCTCCAGTCGAGCTGCCCGGCTGTGATTGGCTGACTCGGCAGTTGCGAGTACAGGGCTGGTTGCTTTCATCAGTACTAAGTATTGATTGGCTGGTTTGGGTGGATAATTTTAATTGGACCAGTTGTTTCTCTGTTTAGTATTTGCTGTCAAATAGATGTGAACTGAGCTTTCAGTACAGCAAGTGAAAATGAAAAAGCCGGCCCTTGCGTGGATTGATTGTGAGTTTGATTCACAGTTGATGCTGTGACGTTACAGCGAGCTGTAAGCTATTTTCCAGAAATTCTGTGAAATAAGCCATGCTTTACCATGTAAAAATACAGCCCACTCTGGTCAGAGCACACAGTGAGCCCACATGGCAACCACTGTGACCTCTCAATGGTGGAGTGGATGAGACCCTGTATGCTCTAGATGTATTGCATTGTATTGTATTGTAGTGCAGTGCATTGTATTTGAAAGGCTGCAGCCAGTTCTGTTCCACAGAATCATCACTTCAGTCTTAGATCATGAATGAAGCACCTGCCAACTGAGCACCTCCAACCATCAGGCCCTGTCTCTGTCTGTCCCAGCATTACTGAGACTGCAACTTTCATTACTTCACCTGCCACTTTTAAACACCCATTTGCAGTACATCTGAATTTAAACTGTAAAGGAAACTTCAGGAACACAAGAAACATGCCTTTGTCTAAAATGTTAATTTTAACATGACCCGAATGGTGTATTTGTATTTATTGTATGTTAGAACGCCTGTGGCATCAATAACGAAACCATAATAAGCGTGTGAGGGAGGACAACCCAATCGTATAAAAAAAGTGTGCGCTAATATTATGGCCAACTAGAGTGTTTATCCACAAAGCGCAGACCCAGCAAAATAAATTATTTTTTTTTTATTTATTTTTTTAATGTACACTACTGTATAACTTGTTTTATATATATGTTAAACGTGTCTGTGTAAATTATGTATTACTTTATGACTCTCTATTCTGTTTAGACATGGTCGGATTCGCTGTTTTTCACAAGTCAAGCTTATTTTTTCTTATTTGTTTTTAAAATTTTTTGCAGAACTAATGACAATTATGAAATTGAATCATGTGAATTTTACATTATTGCTGTTTCTTGCAATTAGTAGCTTCAGCTGCATAAATAATAACAAAGACCACAATATAAACGTAATTTGTTTCACGTAAAAAATACGTTTAACCCAATAACCCACTATTTACAGAAATCAATTCAACTTCAAACACGCATATTTATACATATCTGAATGTATTAAATCTAGTATCTTACCCCAGTCTTCGCTTGTCAGAAGATTGTCAGCAAAAAAGCGACTGTCGAGTTCAGAAAGCAACTCAGTCCCCATCGACGCGAATAAAGATTTACAATATAATATAAATTAAAAAAACGTGAATATACTGAGATGAAACCGCCTGACTAGATATAAGTCGTTATTCATAAAAAGAAGTAATCTTAGATATAAAGCTATTTATATTATATATTTTGTGTCCAGCCAAAGAAAAATATCGCTAGGTTTCGCCTCACGCTGATACAAGGAAACATTACAGTACTTACTATAACCCTCCCCTTTACATCAGAACCCCGCCTTTTTTCAATATCTAGCCAATCAGAGGCTTGATAATTGGTTGACACTCAAGAACAGCCAATCTTCAGGGGGCTAGTTTCTCTGGTGCAGTTCAAAGATCAATATGAGAGAGGGCGTGACTAATTACGTTATACTGTCAGAAAGCGTGTATCAGGAAGTCCGTTAGTCCAATCAGAGGCCGATGTCCCTGAGTGACACCACCAAAAGCAAATTGAATCAGAAGAATTCAGATTTTTCCTTCTAAATGGCATCTTTTGAGCCAATTGAGGTTTGCTATTGTTTTTGAGTGCAATGGGGCTTCCAATCGAATTAGATTTAGAGATTGAACAAATGTAAGGAAGCGATTTATTTCAGAGTTAACGTTTTTGTTCAGTAAAAATAAGAATAATAAAATAACCGTGACAGGTGAATTACGTCAAGATTAGGGGATATTCCTTCTGATTGTGCTATCCTTGTTTCACTTGTCTTGTTTTTCTAAGGAGACTCCCACTCATTCAGAAATGTCTAGAAATGTCAAGCGCCGCACACTCCTTCACATCCCGTTCGTTGCTGAACAACACAGGTGGAAACTGAAGCTGTTTAAAGATGGCGCTCACATTAAATATAATGCGAAGCAGGAACGTAAAATAAGCAAAAATGGACAAGGGTGGCTACATACGAGTCAATATATATATATATATATATATATATATATATATATATATATATATATATATATATATATAATCTCTGAGAGTGATGTCTGAGAGTGATGGAGACGAATATAATATTAGTGGGTACACACTGTATAGGAAAGACAGGCAGGGCAGAAGAGGCGGAGGGGTAGCGCTAGACATAAGAAATAGTCTTGAAGCCCAGGTGTTAAATCTGGACGAAGAAAACAACGCTGAATCAATATGGGTCAGAATAATGGACAAAAATTCAAAGGGCATAATAATAGGAGCATGCTATTGACCGCCAAATTCAGACGCCGAGCAAAATAATCTGTTAAACAATGACCTTAGAAATGCGTGTAGCGAAGGAGAAGCCATACTAATGGGGGATTTCAACTTCCCCCATATAAAATGGGAAAACCCGTTGGGGAGCATGATGGATGAAATTGAAATGGTGGAAATGACAAACAGAAGTAGATTGGAGTAAAATAGAGAAAACTTCCACAGAAAAAGGATGGCTGTTTTTAAAAAATGTAGTACAAGAGGCGCAAAACAATTACATCCCAAAAGTAGACAAATCTAAATCTAAAACAAAATGGTTTAATAGATCAATATATTTAAAAAATATTCAGCGAAAAAAGGCACTTTACAGAGCATTTAAAAGGGACCAAAAATAAAGTACACAGAAAGAGTACTTGGAACTGCAAACACAAGTCAAAAAGGAAGTTAGAAAGGCCAGGAGGCCAATTCCAAAATGTTTTTTCCAATATTATAACAGCAAGAGAACATTCAAAGAGGAGGTTAAATGTCTAAGAGACACAAATGGCAAATATATTAAATGATTACTTTTCACAGGTTTTTACAAAGGAGGATATGGACAACATGCCCCACATGTCGACCTGTTCCTATCCAGTTTTAAATAACTTTAGCATAACAGAGGCAGAAGTGTTAAAGGGACTAGGAGCTCTTAAAATAAACAAATCCCCTGGGCCGGATGAGATCCTCCCAATAGTAATCAAAGAAATGAAAGAAGTTATTTACAAACCGCTAACCAAGATCATGCAACAGTCTCTTGACACAGGGGTTGTACCGACAGACTGGAAAACTGCAAAAGTAATCGATCCACAAAAAGGGAGACAAAACCGAACCAGGTAACTACAGACCAATAAGCCTGACTTCTATTATATGTAAACTTATGGAAACTATAATAAGATCCAAAATGGAAAATTACCTATATGGTAACAATATCCTGGGAGACAGTCAGCATCGTTTTAGGAAAGGGAGATCGTGTCTAACTAACCTGCTTGACTTTTTTGAGGATGCAACATCGACAATGGACAACTGCAAAGCATACGACATGGTTTATTTAGATTTCCAGAAAGCTTTTGACAAAGTCCCGCATAAAAGATTAATTCTCAAACTGAACGCAGTAGGGATTCAAGGAAATGCATGCACATAGATTAGGGAGTGGTTAACATGTAGAAAACAGAAAGTACTGATTAGAGGAGAAACCTCAAAATGGAGTGAGGTAACCAGTGGTGTACCACAGGGATCAGTATTAGGTCCTCTGCCATTCCTAATCTACATTAATCATTTAGATTGTGGTATAGTAAGCAAACTTGTTAAATTTGCAGACGACACAAAAATAGGAGGAGTGGCAAACACTGTTGTAGCAGCAAAGGTCATTCAAAATGATCTAGACAGCATTCAGAACTGGGCAGACACATGGCAAATGACATTTAATAGAGAAAAGTATTTCATGCAGGCAATAAAAATGTGCATTATAAATATCATATGGGTGATACTGAAATTGAAGAAGGAATCTTTGAAAAAGACCTAGGAGTTTATGTTGACTCAGAAATGTCTTCCTCTAGACAATGTGGGGAAGCTATAAAAGCTATAAAAAAAGGCCAACAAGATGCTCGGCTGTGAGAAGTGTTGAATTTAAATCAAGGGAAGTAATGTTAAAACTTTACAATGCATTAGTAAGACCTCACCTAGAATATTGTGTTCAGTTCTGGTCACCTCGTTACAAAAAGGATAATGCTGCTCTAGAGTGCAAAGAAGAGCAACCGGAATTATCCTGGGTTTAAAAGGCATGTCGTATGCAGACAGGCTAAAAAAACTGAATCTATTCAGTCTTGAACAAAGAAGATTACGCGGTGATCTGATTCAAACATTCAAAATCCTAAATGGTATAGACAATGTCGACCCAGGGGACTTTTTTGACCTGAAAAAAGAAACAAGGACCTGGGGTCACAAATGGAGATTAGATAAAGGGGCATTCAGAACAGAAAATAGGAGACACTTTTTTACACAGAGAATTGTGAGGGTATGGAACCAACTCCCCAGTAATGTTGTTGAAGCTGACACCCTGGGGTCCTTCAAGAAGCTGCTTGATGAGATTCTGGGATAAATAAGCTACTAACAACCAAACGAGCAAGATGGGTGTAGACCTGTGTATTGAAGCACTCAGGCACTAAGGGTGCAGACGCACCGAGGACACTGAGTGAGGTAGAATACAATACTGACGCACTGAAGGATCGGGGCACCGAGTGCAGGTGTTATTCACATGCTGTGACGCTAAGTACCGATGCATGGAGCATCTAAACACCGAGGACGCCGAAGAACTGAGAGGCGCCCAGCCTTAACCACGTGACGTCAACACAACCCGGGGTAGCGCATAGCATACATCGGGGTGGATGCACAGGCTTGAGTGGCAGGGGAGCGCACGGTACAGGACAGCGATAACCTGGTTCTGGACAGTCTGCAGTCACACAACGGAGCAGCGCATAGGGTATGCCGGACTGGAGCACAGGCTCAAGGAGCTGCGGCGTGTCAGACAGGAAGAAAAGTGCACTCCTTTTTTATTATAATTATTTTAACTGCAAAGGCAGTAAAACATAGAGGCTTACACACACAGCAATTCAGCTATAAGGAAAACACATTCACCACGCCAGGCGGGTGACCAAGCGCAGCAGAGCTGGGTCACGGTGGAGGAATCACGCTTCTCTCTTTTATTTTATTTTTTTTTAAACTCAAGCCAGAAAAAACAAAATACACATACACGCACACAACAGTAAAGCTGTGAGGGTAAATAGAACAGTCACCACGGTAACACGGGTGAACTGAACAGAGCCGGAGCCCGATGGAGGATCACACGACTCTTTTTTTTTTTTTTTTTTAACTGCAATAGCAGAGGAGAAAACACAAAACAGAGAGTGTTGTAAGGTTAGAAAAGCAGACTACAATCGGAAAGCGATGTCGGCTGTTGAAAAGAAAATGATTAAACGCAGCGCTGTTGTGTTATAGCTCAGTTCACAGAAGCAGAGTGTCTGATTCCAGGGATGTGGTTTTTGGAACATCACTGTATGTATGATAGTTAATATTATACATAGTAAATTTGCCATTGAGAAATTGAGGTGTAGCTTGTTACCATTGAAAATACACTTCCCCATTGCTTTTCATTTATAGTTTAATGATTCCTATTATAATATTTGTATAAGGCTCTACAGGACCTTAATGAGCATTAAAGCACTCCATATACATCACCCAGCACTGTACCTTCATGAGAACTAAAAGATCCCATTCTCAGCTCTCTGCATCTTGTCAAGCACTAATACTCTCATTACACTGTCTCCCTGTGCTGTTACCCTGTGCAGCAGTTATCAGCAGCTTCAGCACACAGACGACCACAGCTTCACGTCACACAGCTGCTTGTTTTTCAGATTCTGTACAAACCACAGAGTCGGTGCAGCTCTTGGTCTCGGGCTGGTGTGAAGATGAGAGCTGTAAGCTCCCAATCTGTAGTGACAAGATCTAAGGAGAGGGGACTTACAGAACCTCAAAATTGAACGACGAAGTATAAAATTCTGCTGTGTTGGCTGGTGCTATTGAAAGTTATTTGCTTATTAACTATTATTTTATTATTTTTCTTTAAAGAAAGAATGCTTACTTTCATGTTTTATACACAGTTGTATGTTAAATTGATGTCTGCAATCGCTGTTCCCCTAGTACATTAAAGCCTCTTTCACACTGGCATGCTGTATCCGGGTTGTGACCTGGTGTCACGCGGGTGGGCTACGTGATTTCACACTGGTTTTTGAAGAAGCAGGGTCGACCTGGGTGACAGAAGCAAGTAAATGCACGCACGCAATGCCCAAGAAGCAGCTTCCATCCAAGCTTCTCTGGATTGACTCGTCGGCCCAAATGTTCATCCCTGCTGCAATCTGGCTCATGGGGTGTCTCAATCAACAAAAATATTGCACAACAGAATAAACAGAAATGTTGCTTCTGGAAGTGAAACCTTCACGCAGGCGTGGCTGTTTGTTGCTTTCTTCAGCTTACGAACAGCCATCATGCATTTTGTCTCGCTCAGTCCGGGTCAAAGTGTGTCGACCCACATCCTGAGGTGGGTCATTGCCGACCCAGGGTTCGTGGTATTGTGACCCGGGTAGCAAGAACCCAGGTTGGTACCCGGGTAGGAGTGTTAGTGTGAAAGGGGCTTGTACCTTCATTTTTTCCTCCAAACAGCATACCTGCCTCTATACTTACCACCAGTCCTGACCCCAGCCTCACCCCCCATTTCCACCAACAGGGACAGTCGCCTGGAGTTCTGCAGCCAACTGCGCTCCACTAAGGGAGGATGCTTTTCTGGCTACCACTGCTCCCCCCCCATTATACAAAGGGAATGGGCTCTCCACAGCTCAGACCTACTGCTCAGGCCGTCTTAATGTCAGCAGGGAGGGGACATTTATAAAATCACCTTTTCTCCAAAATGTTTAAAATGTGCATTATCAAAGAGATACTAATCCAATAGGAGTGGGTCAAAGAAACCAATGTGAGGGTTCCCTTAGCTTTATGAGCATAATAACTAGGCTCATATTTGACTTTAGAATGGTTTGGGGGACACTAGACCTCAGTTTTGCCATTACTTTAATGCTGTTTGATTCAACTGACCTTATAGTAACCCTATCCTGCCCATACATGGCAGAAAAGGGGGTTTGTACCACTATTTTATTTATAGTGTTGTCCAGCAACACCATTGGAATTCAAAAACCCAAAATATTTCAGTTAAAGAAATAGCACAGCAGCACACTAACGCTTATTATAAGAATGCCTTCGAATTAATTGACTTGTGTGCTTGTTTGTATGGAATCGTGTTGTAGCACCCCCCCTGCTGGCAGGTGCAGTACATCACACTTTCAGGATCATCTACAGTGCTGGTAAACAATGGAGTCCGAAGTGTGTATTGTAGGGCGGAAATGCCAGTGGGAGAGTTTTATTAGAATTCACAGGGTTAGGCCACTGGCCCTTTAAGAAAGAAAAAACTAATTTTATTGGTTTTACGTTTGGCCTATATAACCTGGTGTGTATCTTACATGTTGAAAGCATCCTACAGTACAGGCATGTCTGCAAATGCAATACAGCTTTTGATCCTGCCCGGCCCTGTACAGACAAGGCTCTGCTGTGTGATGGACAGGGCATAGAGAAGTAGGGATACAGAATTGGGTATTACAACGGCTTCATAGTCTTAGCACTGCTCTGGAAATCCTAGGTTTCAATCACAGTAAAACAGAAGACATCCCAGAAGAGATACGCAATGCAAGAGTATCGAAACCCAGGCCTTTAGGCAGAGTGAAGCCTGGCTGGGGACCGAACCCAGAGCTCAGAGATAACTACTAAGTTCCTTGCTCTCTGCACCCAGCTTTCTCAAGCTTTTCATAAACACAAATTTTAAAAAAAAATGTTTTTTTCTTTTTCTAACTTTCAGATCTCTCCCCTTTCCTCCGTGATCGTGTGTTTCATCAATGCTGTGCAGTCTGGGAGGAAACAGTGATGTATTAGCGATATATATGGATAGAACTGAAAAGAGCCCTCTGATTTGTCAACACACCTGTTTGAAATCTTCCTGTTTTCTGTCTGAAAAAGGCCATGCTGAGTGTGATTGGTGGGGTGGGGGGGCTGTGTTTCTGCTGGTGTTGTGGGGTGTTGAGCACCCTCTCAGCTGCTGTGTTGGCTCAGGGGGGTAAGCACAGGTCTTGACTTCGCTCAGAGGAGGGTTCATCTGTCCTGATAACAATGGAGAGCTGCATGCCCATCTTCTGTCTCACTGTCCTGCTTCTGCACTCACCAGCCAGTAAGTTCCACGCTGTTATTTCTTTACAGCTTTTTAATGAAGTCAGTTATTTATTCTGAGACAGGGAGTCCTGTTCAGTGGTCCAGGGACTGAGTGACTTGTTGGGTAGAACTGCCCATTAGGATGTTTTCCTTTCAAGGCTGTTTTTATTGATTGATTTATTGAGTTTGTTAACTGGGATAGAACTGTAGAGGTATAGATTCTGGAGGCTGGGTTCCACCTGCAAACCTGCCTAAACCCAGCCTAGGTGAGGGATACTGGTGTTCAGGTGGACACAGTAACTTCTCAATGCAGTAAAATGGGATCTCAAATCCTGAGTTTATATTGTGCAAGTTGAATTAGTTTCACTGTAAAGAAAGTCCCTGCTCAAGCACAGTGTATTTCCAGCTGTGTTGCATTGCAGAAATAACACTTCATGGTGCCACGGCTGTGTCTGCTGGTGAGCTGCAACTTCACAAAGATGTAACTTCTAGATTATAGTGTGTTAATCTACCAGAATAGTCAGGCAGTGCTGCTGTTGAACTGAAGAACAAGTTGTACTGCAGCAGTTTAAAATGTTAAAAATTGAATTGTAACATTGAGACTGATTTCTTTAAGCTGAATTGTATCTGATGCCCCTGTAATTTAAGTGGTCTATTATTATTATTATTATTATTATTATTATTATTATTATTATTATTATTATTATTATTATTATTATTATTATTTTACATGGTGAATGATCATTTTATTGTAAACTTCAGTGTTTTACAGTCTTATTATTCACGGTGCTGGCGCACGACCCGTCTACACTATGTCTTATGGTGTTCATTTGTATATCTTGTATTGATGCAATTTTCTCACTGCTGCTTCCTCAAATTGTCGCTTTTGTGTATTAATTTGTTTTGTTGATGGAGTTGCATCCCAGTGAGATTTGTCTGATTGGTAACATTTTGAAATCAATCAAAAGTGTGTGATCAGATACAGTACTGGAGCGGAAAAAACAGGGCTCCTCTGCTCATGTTTGCCTCTGCCCTGGTTATTCACTGTGTGTTTGTGATTGATAGATAGCTGTTTCATATTAATTGACACGCTGGATGAGATAAAAAATGTTTTAAGGGATCTTACACATCCATAAGTACGTAATTCTATCTTTCAAATACCGCATGTGTAATGTGCAGTGTAATCTTGTGTGCTTGTATATCAGTGATCTCGGTGCTGCTGGTTTTATTCACCCAGGTGCAGATGTTGGGTTTATTTCTAGCAGAGAGCTGTGTCAGGGTTCTTAATCATCAATGTGGAAGAATAATATTGGAAATGTACAGGAAAATATTTAAATGATTTAACAAAAAGTTATTTAAACATTATACTGTCTTCGAAAAGCACAAAATAGTCCTGGGGCTGATGGGTCTATCAGATCTCTATGTCATTTTTTACCATGATACTTTATTTATCAAATAACCACGTCCATGGGTAAATGTATGAAGTAATCAGAAAATGTATAAAGTTACCGGCTGCTGGATCGGTTTATAAAATGACAGAGGAAATGTTTGTTAATAGAGTATAAATATATAAAGATAAAACGTCAGGTAGGGGACGTTGTGTAAAGAGATATTTCTGCTCGTATTAAGGTTTGATTTCTCTCAAATCAGCAATACGAGGGAAGATGAAATAATCTTTACTTCATTGATTCTATTTTCTTTTTTAAAGTCACATTATAGTATTTTTAAAATGTCCCCAAATATAAATATGAATATTTCCCAATACACTGTTATTTTTCCAGCTATAGTTTTGTTTTCAGCATTTAAAATATGGTAAGAATCTAATGTTACTGCTGATAACTTTCTGCATCGTTGTTTGTTTCTACACACAGCAGCTCCTTTCTACCTGAACAATATGCGTGTTATAACAACAGTATATGAGCAGGGAAGTGTTTAGTATAAGTTACTGCCAATTAGTTTTTATTATTTTCTCCCCAATTTGAAATGCCCAATTATTTTTTAGGCTCAGCTCACCGCTACCACCCCTCCGCTGACTCGGGTGGGGTGAAGATGAACACACGCTGTCCTCCGAAGCGTGTGCCGTCAGCAGCCCGCTTCTTTACACTCTGCAGACTCACCGTGCAGCCGCCGGAGGACAATGCAGCTCTGGGCAGCTTACAGGCAAGCCCGCAGGCGCCCGGCCAAGACTACAGGGGTCACTGGTGCGCGGTGAGCCGAGGACACCCTGGCCGACCTAACCCTCCCTCCCCCCGGACGACGCTCGGCCAATTGAGCGCCGCCCCCTGGGAGCTCCCGTCCACGGTAGGCTGTGGAATAATAGCCTGGACTCGAACCGGCGACGTCCAGACGATAGAGTGCATTCTGCACTCTAGCGAGTTATTATTATGATGTTATGCTACATTGTGTTTCACACTCAAAAAGACACTTTTTTTGCTGCACTTCATTCAAACATTAGAGGAAGAAGTAAATATATCCTACAGTTGGACTATTCCAGTTTTGAAATAAAATAAATATACTATATCTATAAACACTAACAATTAATATTTCAGCTAAATATCTTTATATGAAATGTGTTTCATACAACAAGCAGTCAGTCAGCAATGGAGCATTTGTAAAACATATTACAGAGATTCATCCACAGCTATTAAACACTCAACAGTGCTGAATTAAGAAATACAAAAGAAAAAAAAAAACCTTAAATGACAATTGTTTCGATCAGAAGTCTTTGTTTGGACTGAAGACATTGAAAAGGCTTTGAATTCTAGTTTCTTTCAGTATTGCTTTGTTACAGAATGTGTAGCATCATATAGTGCAGGGGCTCTCAAACCCGCTCCTCGGGACCCCAGTGTCTTCTGGTCTTCCTTCCGAGCTCTCAGTTACTTAACTAAACCCTTAATTGAACTAATAATTCACTTAATGAGGCCTTTTTAATTGTGTTCAGCTCTTAAACATTTGGAGATTTCAAGTTAACTTAAATTCTGCAACTTTTTACGAGCTGAGAACAATTAAAAAGATCTAATTAATCAAATTATAAGTTGAATTAAGCGTTTGTAGTTAAGTGATTGAGAGCTCAGTTGGAATGAAAACCAGAAGACACATGGGGTCCAGAGGACCGGGTTTGAGAAGCCCTGCAAGAGTGTCTAGAGAAACCTGTCTAACCCGGCATCGCATAGGACCAGAAAAGAGTGCTGCCCAATACAGTGTGCTGCTTGATAGAGGGAGCTGCTGTAAAATGTAGTAATGTACCTGAAAAAGGCATAAATGACAAACTAATTTAACACTTTGAAAATTTGTAGGAGTTCTGTTGACATAGGACTATACCCTGAAATTCTAACTTTACAAAATTACTTTTATATCATGCATTAGTTGGTAAACCAGGTAAACTTCTTTTTCTGGGACCCTAAAAAATTATGCCAATACAGAATGCTGGTGTGTAGAGGGGCAGCATTAGACACGGTTTACTGTGTGTTTGGTTATTGCCTCCTTAATAATTAAAATGCAATAAAAAGTTAAAAAAAAATAATCAATGTATTATGTTCCACTTATAATGGTCTGGTTGTGTTCTGTTCCACTTGTATAGTGTTCTGGTTGGGTTCCGTTCCACTTGTATAGTGTTCTGATTGTGTTCCGTTCCACTTGTATAGTGTTCTGGTTGGGTTCTGTTCCACTTGTACAGTGTTCTGGTTGGGTTCCGTTCCACTTGTATAGTGCTCTGGTTGTGTTCTGTTCCACTTGTATAGTGTTCTGGTTGGGTTCCGTTCCACTTGTATAGTGTTCTGGTTGGGTTCCATTCCACTTGTACAGTGTTCTGGTTGTGTTCCGTTCCACTTGTACAGTGTTCTGGTTGGGTTCCGTTCCACTTGTATAGTGTTCTGGTTGGGTTCTGTTCCACTTGTATAGTGTTCTGGTTGTGTTCCGTTCCACTTGTATAGTGTTCTGTTTGGGTTCCGTTCCACTTGTATAGTGTTCTGGTTGTGTTCCGTTCCACTTGTATAGTGTTCTGGTTGTGTTCCGTTCCACTTGTATAGTGTTCTGGTTGTATTCCATGTTGTTCGGTACTGTTCCTAATAACTGCACACTTGGGTGGGCTATGAGGCACGAGGAGTGGCTTATTGCTGTTATAACATGACTCTCGTGTTTATTCTATAAAAAGAAAACTAAAAGAAACTCTCGATTTGAAACTTGAAATCTAAATGTATTCCATGTATCCTTAACATTGTCAGGAAGAACTTGATACTCCTGCATTGTGAATATATGTGTGGAGAAGATCATTTATGTGTTTATTATAGTGCCGTTTGAATGTATTAAGAAATGAATAAATAAAGCTGCTGACTTGCATGTTGTACACAGATGGGGATGGAAAGCTGATGTCTGGTATTTCTGTTTCCATTACTCAGTAATTGCGCTCTGCACTTTACATTGTGTAGCATTCAAAAGCAATGATGTAGGATGTTACTCATTCTACACAATACTGCTCACTGCATTTTGTAATGCGACTGCTGTGTAATTCTAATGACATGATGTTTAATAAATAGTTTTGAAATAATCCCATACAGATGATAACATTTAGAAATATGTTGATGTAATAACATCGCTGTTCTGGGCATTGTAGAGCTTCTTGTACCATTGCTGCCTTTTATTCTGTCATTCACTTTGCTTCTTTGGACCAAGAGTAACACGTCCGTGCCATTAAGCACTACAGTGTCCTCAGAAACAGCCCTTATTGCTGTATTATTGATGCTAAACGCCTGGAAGGAACATTAACTAGGTATCTACAAAGAGCCTCTCAAATATTCTGAACAGACTTCCAAATATACAAATAAAACTACTAGAACGAACAGAACCATAACTATGAGTTCCAAATATGAAGCATCATATACATGTCAATTACATTTCCTACAATAGTAAGCTTGTGTTTGAACAATAATATATGATGTATGCATGGTTATCAGGGTTGTGCTCCGTTTCTAGAAAAGTTGAATATTTGTCATGTACTTTACCTGCTATAGTGTTATCTCAGAGACTTGGTGGAAACCCTTCTTAGCACACGCCTTATGCAGCGTGTGAACATCATGAAAACATTTCTATACATGAAATATATATAGAGGAGTTTTACTGCTGATGTTTACTTGGGAAGCTTTGTGATATGGAGAATAATACAACTCCATGCAGTGTAAACAGTGTGTGATTATAAACTCGTGTTCTCTTGTGGCAGGGCCTGTGCAGACTCCTTCTCTGATTCCCTTTTCTCTTTTTAAAGGCGGTGATGATCTGAGGCTGGTGAATGGAGGCAGTCCCTGTGCTGGGAGAGTGGAGATTCTTCATGAGGGACAGTGGGGGACAGTTTGTAATGTTGGCTGGGATATAGTGGATGCAGGAGTTGTGTGTAAACAGCTGGGCTGTGGATCTGCTGTATCAACACAAAATGCTCACTTCGGAGCCGGTTCTGGAACCATCTGGCTGTATGGGGTTCTCTGCAGAAGCTCTCACTCTGCCCTCTTGGGACTGTTGGTCATTGGGGTGGGGTAAGGTCTATATGTGCACTCACGCCTTGGACGCTGGAGTGATCTGTTCAGGTAAGAGACACACATTCCATCACAGAAACACTTACTCAATATACAGGGTCAGACAAACAGGACCACCTGCCCTCTGTAGCACTCCTCCAATGTGCAGCTCATCACACTGATTTATGTGTCATGGAAATGAAATCCCAGACACATATTCAATAATACATAAAAGCATCTTCATGGGCAAGACATTAAATATGACAGACTAGAGACATGCTCGGTTGGCAGGTGCTTCAATCAACACAATCAACACAGATCACTGCTATTTCTGCAATTTTCTTGATCTCTGACACTGCGTATTTAAGATTAATTTCCTTCCAATTTTTTTTTTTTTTTTGGAAAAATTTGTGATCCAGTTTACAAATGTGTTGCACTTTGTGTGGATGTATTACAGGTTTTGAGATACATTTGTAATCTATTAATTTAGAAATCATTGGATTGTAGCAGTACTTAAAGGGTAAGTATCTTCAGGTTAACTTTCTAGTCTTCCTTTGATTGACAGCCCCCTTCCCTTTGTATGATGCTTGCAATCATTCCGAGTCGTTCTCTTTGCAATCAGGAAACTCAAATACTATGATTATACAGTATAAATATGTGTGTAAATGGTGGAACAGGTGTAGCTGGTGACGTGATAGACAGACACTAATTGTGAATAAGTGTTTTATTGTGCCTTTTCCAGGTCTGGCGACCGTCAATAATAAATCGTGACACGATGTGACAGTGTCGTCACAGTCCTGAACAGAAAACAAAGGCACGGTCACCAGTCCTGGGTGAATCCAAACGTGCAGGTGCTCTGTGCAGTGGTGCTCGATAGTGTTTCCGTGGCGACAGCTCCGGAGGTGTGTTTTAACTGTCTAGTGGTGCAAAACAGACAGAAAATTACAGACAGACAGAAATAACACACAACACGTAACACTAATTCTTCTCTTTTCTGAGAGCTCCTCTCTCAGTCCTTCTCTCCTATCGCTCTAACCCAAACGAAGGAAAAGATCAGCGTTACTCTGGCTATATGTAATCCCGCATGATATCTAGGTAAACGGTTGCAGCTGCCTTATTACTTGCAGCTGCCCCTCGTTTACCTTTCAAGTCAAAACGGTCTTACAACAGAGTCTCGCTTCTTTCCAGGCTGACCCACTTCCCGGTCCCGGAAACGAACTGTCAGGCCAGCCCTTCCAGATACTTCTCCTCCCGTTCTTTAGCGCCCTCACAGGTCGGGAGGAAGATTTATTACCAGAACTCATTATATTTCTGTCACAGTGTGTTAACAGACTCTTGACTTTTCATCAGAATTTTTATTTTCATCAGTAATTCTGTGACACTGTGAAGTGTCCCCTGTTTCACAATATTAATGTAAACGATGAATGTATGTGTTGTGTGTTTGTGGTGATGGGCTGGCAGGGATTGGGTTACCTTTTCCTATCCTTGCATGGAAATTGTCTCCCTAGTCAGGGCTGGATTAATGCGTAGGCAAAGTAGAACTTTACTCACTGACACTGGCACTGTTTCAACACAGTCATTTTTTTTTTCTTGTCAGTGTAGGCAGGGCAGTCTCACTTGTGTTACGTGCAAAATCACCACCTCGCTTGATTTTGATGACGTTATAGATGATTTTGTGTCTTAAAAAGCAGAAAAGAAGCCACTTTAAAGTGTATTTGGTGCTGCGGTGCCAATGCGGGGACCAGAATAGTCCTGAACTGGAGTTATAAAACACATCTAGCAAGCCAGGCCATGTAAACAAAGCAACCACTTCTACAGTAAAGCACGTATCAGCAGTGCAGTGTTTCGTATGCTGTTGAGTTTTTACATTAGTATTCACTTGTTTTAGTAATTGTGTTCCCAAGTCTCTATGTTTGTGGGTGTGGTCTGTTTCCTGTCAGAATCCGTGATTGCCTGGGAGAGGTGGGGGCTCAGGCTATTAAATTTGCTTTCTATATGTTTAAGCGAAACCAAACTTTGTCATTGACCTGTGTTTCAGTTTTGGAACTTGTACATGTTAAAAAATATAAGTGTCACATTCTTAATGGGACGACAACGTGGATTAAAGCTGTCTACAGTCCCTGGTTCACATTCGACCTGGTGTCTCTTTTTGCTCAATACATTGGGAAATGTGGTTATCAAGCTCCTCTACAGGATTAGAAGTAGGCTTCAGGGTTTATTTTTAAATGTATTTAGCACACAGTCTTCACTGGGACTGTTTCTGTCAGGTTCGCTCAGTCGTTCAGTTCAGAACATTGCGTGAAAGTTTCGTCAGAATGAATTCATCATAATGCAGCATAATTCACAGATTCTGATCAAAACCATGAATGCTATCCTAAACACTTGTGAGAAAGGAAAATTTTGCTCTACAAATTAAAAAAATTGTAAAACAATACTGGTAAACCAGCCGTGCGTTCAATAGCAGAGCGCTCTCTAGTGGCCCTGTAACCTATGTTAGCAGTTATTGGACAGTCTGTTAGGAGCGAGCAGTTTCACAATAGCAGCCAATACATCGCGGTGTATTCAAAAAGTTGCTTTAAGCGAGTTTTGCCATTTTGTGTGTGTTTAGCATCTTGAGGCGAGTCATATATATTGTCCATATTTCTTTTTCTAATACAATCGTCACATAATCAGTTTTAAAATGCCAAAAATTACAAGAAAAATATTACTTATCACACATGTGTTGATCACACAAAAACATATTTGAAATAATCAATTTGCAGCCACTGCACTGATAATGCAGGCTAGCCTTTTTGGACCTCCAGCGAGGCAGCTCTGAGCTTGCCTTGCTATTGTTAGGCAGTGCTTTCAGCATGCAGGTCATTCAATAGAAAGCGCCACGTAACGCTCTGGAGATCTCTGCCTATTGAACGCACCCCTGATCTTAACAAATGGCACGTGTATGGGAGTAAGTGTAAACGTGTGTACATGTCTGCTGTTTGATGTTATTCATGTTAGAAGGTAGGGCCTACAAGTGTATGTTTGCCTAGAGTCCAGTGATGGGTTAATCTGGCCCTGTCCCTAGCTCCCTCCATTCCAGCCATGTAAGAATGCGGGACCCTGATTGGTTGACCAAACAATTATTCAATATGGTCATTGATTGAAGGCAGGTGAATATAAAAGGATAGTGTCCACCTCATGCAGGTGAAGAAGTACACATGAGGCGAGTTGCTGGTCCCTAAATACAAAGTGCTGCAGTCTGTCTGTCTGCCCGCCTGCCTGCCTGCCTGCCTGCCTTAAGGAAACCTTTAATTTAAGTTTAATTTTGTTTATTTATTATCATTACAAAATAGCAGGGAAAGTGAAGCCTCATGAAGCACTGAGCTTTTTGAACCACTGGTTTGGTGAAAGGCTCACCGATCCGAATCTCATGAAGCCATTATGCTGTTTTGCACATGTTAAACTTCATTGATAAACTCCATAGTCATTAATCCTACTGTTCTAACAGTGCAGTAGCTGTTACGACAAAGTCCAACATGCAGATGATTGAATGCTTTGCATTTGCCAATGTAAGAAGATAATAAGATTATGGAAGAAACTTTTTTTTTTACCGCATTATAAGCGCTACATGATGTGTGCTGCAACCACAAAGAGAATTGGGCTGCCTTACAGCTGTTTAAAATGATTTTGTTTCTAAAAACTGTTAGCTTGTCGATGCATAGGGGTACCATCTGTAGTTTAAGTATATAAACTTACTGTGGAGATCCGGGTTCAGTACCTATTTCATTATTATTATTCACTGTTTAACACGCAGTGAAGGTTTATTTAACTTACAGAATGCAAAACACAAAACTATATTTACCTTAATCATCAATGTGTAAGAATAATATTGTAAATGTACAGGAAAATATGAAAATGATTTAACAAAAAATTATGTAAACATTATACTGTCTTGGAAAAACACAAAATAGTCCTGGGGCTGATGGGTCTATCAGATCTCGATGTCATTTTCTTAACATGATACTTTATTTATCAAATAAACACGTCCATGGGTAAATCTATAAAGTAATCAGAAAATGTATAAAGTTACCAGCTGCTGGATCCATTCATAAAATGACAGAGGAAATGTTTGTTAATAGAGTGTAAATATATAAAGATAAAACGTCAGGTAGGCGAGGTTGTGTAAAGAGATATTTCTGCTGGTATTAAGGTTTGATTTCTCTCAAATCAGCAATACGAGGGAAGATGAAATAATCTTTACTTCATTGATTCTATTTTCTTTTTTTAACGTTATAGTATTTTTTGAAATGTCCCCAAATTTAAATATGAATGTTTCCCAATATACTTTTATTTTTTCAGCTATAGTTTTGTTTTCAGCATTTAAAATATGGTAAGAATCTAATGTTACTGCTGATAACTTTCTGCATCGTTGTTTGTTTCTACACACAGCAGCTCCTTTCTACCTGAACAATATGCGTGTTATAACAACAGTATATGAGCAGGGAAGTGTTTAGTATAAGTTACTGCTTAATCAAAACTAATAATAATAATAATAATAATAATAATAATAATAATAATAATAATAATAATAATAATAATAGCACACATTGTACCGTTACAGAAAATTATACCTTTATACCTAGATTAAACAATCTCTGTCTCTCATAATGTAAATGCAGTTTTACATATCCACAACAGGTTTTATCTATAAATGACTGAATAAGGTTGACTTCACAAATACATAATTTCACATAATTTAAATTAAAAAAAAAAACAGGTAAAAATAACATGCACGAGCAATAGCCAGGTGTCTTTGTTAATCGAGCTCGAAGAATAAAGTAGCCCATGTCTTAAATTCGAGTACAGTAGAGTGATGCGTGCATTAAAATCACCAACAAAAGACAAGACTACCTGAGTACAAAAACAGCAATGTGACTGACTGCCGAGAAAAGACGAACAAAGACGGCACTCCCCGAATACACAAGCAGCAACGTGACTTACTGCTGAGAAAAGACGAACCAAAACATCACTGCCCGATCTCGAATCATCCATTCAAGCAGCCATTTTCAAAGAAGCCTCATTAGCTTCCTGAGGAATTCGAAGAGACGCTTTTACAATTTCAGCGTTTCGTTATTAGGCTCAGTTTTAACAAACAGCACCAGCTTGTACAGATCGGAAATGCTGACCAGACTCCTGTATATTTCGACATGCCAAGCAATACCACAGTTCACAAATTGGGAGAAAAACAGTTGTGAGTGATCACGAGTGGAAATGAGAAGCACCACATCACTGTAATTGTGTGTGACAGCAGACGCTCGCAAACTGACTCCATATGCGTAATTGAGGTTGTGTCTTTGTAAATGCATATTTATTTGATGTTTGTTGTGGGAAATTTGGGCTGTGTCTTAAATTGGAGGGCTCTTAAATTCAAAAGAATACGCTATCTATATTACACCAACATACACACAATCTAGCCTGGCAAGTCTTCATTCCAGTGTTCACCTTTCCCTCACCTTTACAATTGAGTACCAATCAATGGCAATTAGTTTCCGCATTGCGTGTTTTAAAAGTCGACTGGAAGCGGATTTTCCTCTCATCCAGGACGCTGCCGTTTTTACTGCCGTGTTGCTGTACCAAGGCCATCAAATTAAATTGTCTTTCAGCGGTCCCTGAAGAATATCCTGTAACACAAAACTGAAACTGAGCTTTCTGAAAAAAAAATCTACAAAATCTGCATACACAAATGTATTTGAAAGTATTCAGAAACCTTCAATACTTAGATCCACAAACAAGGCTGTTGTTATACACATGTGTTGGCTGTAAAATATACAAACAAATAAAACTTTTCATTGTATTACCTGTTCACCAGAAAACAGGGATTGTGACCCTTTTGTCTTCTCCAGATCCACACAACGCTGTGGTATCTGAACCCAGTATAAAATGCATGTTTCAGGAAAACAGTGTAGGATTCTCACATTGTTTCATTCTTCTTATGAACTGGAATATGATACTAGACAATGAATGACAACATATAAGGGCATATAAGGGCAGTTTCAACCTCTTTTAATAGATGTACAAATAACCCTCACTACTTTTTGTAATAGGCCGTTATAACAGCTTGCCTACAGGATCTTGGCAGAGGTTAGTGCTGCAATGTGTCCGCTAGGCGGCACCAAAACACTGTTCAAAGTTTTTACATTCCAAAGGTCAGACTAATACATCCTGTTTAGCTGTATTAAGTGCTGCATTGATTAGTGAAAAAAAGAGCAATAATTAGGCTTCCTTTGCATGCGATCAAAACCTTTTGTTAACCTCCTCACTCAACAGCTTCCTCATTAGAAAGTATCAGAACTCCCTCACATCTTTTTTGTGATATGGCAGGGCACCTTGCTGATCTCGTCGAAACCACAATACGAATTCACTCTATTGTTAATATGAGCTAATCTTATATCGCTGCTCTTTCAACTAAGCTCAATGTCCTTTGGATAGGACAGGAAGTGTGTTGTTTGAATAAACAAAGACAAAAACTGACGTTTTAAATGACCAACTCCACACTGCTTGTCACTAATGACGGTTTTGCTCATTTCACATGTATAGACTACTGCACTATGGCAGCATAAACTGTTCACTGCTCTGTATATATATATAAAACAAGCATGACTACAAACAAAACAGGAATAGGCAAGTCTTCATTTTGTTGCTTAATAATGGATCATTTAAAAGCCTTTCAGTCAGCATGTGATTGTAACACAATACAAAAATGAACCAGAGAGATAAGTGAATCAGACTTGTCAGGTGCCCAGAGTTTTATAATGAAGGAAATAAAGATGTTTAGGTGGCAGCCTTACTGACAGGATCCTTTATTGCTCTCTTGAACTCTCTGATTCAAAATACGTCGTCTTGCTGTCTTGCTACATCAATGGCATATTATTTACTTTTAATTTAATATATTTGAATTACCATGTCATGTTTGTATGAGGTTCAGTGAAAGAACTAACTGAATAATAATATTCAGATGTTTTCCAAGGTGAAGTTTGTAATTATCTGTTAACTGTTGTTGCTTTGCCCCCAGAGTCTAATGTCTGCAGTTTTGTGATTTCAGACCATCGAGGAGTGCGGTTAAGTGGTGGCAGCGATCTCTGTTCTGGGAGAGTTGAAGTACAGCATGTAGAGACCTGGGGAACAGTCTGTGATGCTGACTTTGACTGGCAGGATGCAGAGGTTGTCTGTCGGGAGCTGAAGTGTGGAGTTCCTAAAGAGGTGCTGGGAGGAGACCCTTTTGGAGAGGGGCAGGGTACGGTCTGGTCCGAGGAGATGCAGTGCCAGGAAAAGGAGCCTCACGTCAGAAGGTGTTTGACTTCACCCAGCAAGAAGCAGAGCTGCACACACAGGAACGACGTGGGCCTTGTCTGTTTCGGTGAGTCTATACCGCTAGCTGAATGTTGCTTCATTTTTGGCAAGCCTGCTGTTGATCATATACCCAGTTTGAGTTGTTCTAGATAAGTGTCACTCTTCAGAAGTCTGTAATTAAATGAATACTGGTGCATAACTACTAGAAAGCTAAAGAAATGAATGACCACCAATCATGCCCTTGTAGTCAATATTACAAGAACATAGCAACCCTTTTGTGATTGATAGCTAGAGTAAAGCAAACCCAGTGTCCTGATTCTCTGCTTGTGCTGTGCCCTGCTCACACTCTGCTGCCCTGTGTGCAGGGTACACTGAGTACAGGCTGGTGGGTGGCCCGGACTCCTGTTCTGGTCGAGTGGAGCTGCAGTACGATGGTCAGTGGGGGACGGTCTGCGATCGCTATTGGGATCTACAGGACGCCACAGTTCTCTGCAAGCAGTTGAATTGTGGGTACGCTGTATCAGTCCCGGGACAGGCCTGGTTTGGTCAAGGCAGTGCTGATGTACGGGCTGATATATTCGACTGTGATGGCAGTGAGGCGCACATATCAAATTGCTCCATCTCTGCATGAGGTAACTGCACTCATAGCAATGATGCAGGAGTGAATTGTTCAGGTGAGTAGCAACCACTCTAATGGGTGGAAGATTGAATAGGTAACTTAACATCCTATCTGCTAAACATATCTCGGTATTCTAGGTATTCAGATCTTCTACTGCCATCTGCTGGGATTGTAAATTAAATCAATTTACTGTTACAGTATTTTTTTATACCCATTAGTATTGATTAACTGTTACCATATTTGGGGTGTATTAGATGTGTACAGTTTATGATATTTTATATATTATGCATACATACAAATAAAGCAAACGGCATCACATTTAAGCTTATAGTTAGTAATGCCATTTACACTTTTAATTAAGTTTTCAATTATCTATGTTGGTTCTGAGTTCTAAAGCACCAATACCATTATGAGTTTGTTCATTTCTCTATAAAGCTAAATCTCTGAATAGCTTTGAGCTTGCTCCAGGTGGAAGAATAGACAGTGCCCAAACAACAGAATTACTCTGAAACCATGTTTATGTTTTAACTGATTCAACATACAAGATAACAAACTGTAGACTGATGTAGAAGCTGTAGATGTCAGTGCTGTTCCTTCAGCTCTGACATGTTTCATTCCCCCCCTGCTCACTCTTATTATCTTCAGGTCAGTTGCTACCAGCACAAGCAGGTCGAGTCGGGCCTCTACCAAGTAAATGCAACACAAGTAATGAAGGGACCACGCTCTGCTCAGGTTAGTGCAATTCAAACTCTTGTGTTAATAAGTTATTTCAATGTGACTATACTGACATTACTGCCATGGGTACAGTCTATGACAAGGATTCTTATCTGAAAATCGGCATGCATTATCATAGGGTTATTATTTATATTATTACTAACTGATTCTGTGCCTAAGCTGCAGTGATTGTGTTATTGATGTCTGCTTGTGATTTTTACCCCCTAGATCACACGGCCCTCAGGCTGGTTGGGGGAGGAGGTGCCTGCGCTGGGAGGGTGGAGGTTTATCACAACGGCTCCTGGGGGATGGTCTGCAATGACTCCTGGGACCTGGCAGATGCTGAGGTGGTGTGTAAGCAGCTCCAGTGTGGGGCGGCACTCAACGCCTCAGTGTCAGCCTCCTTCGGTCAGGGGACCGGACCCATCTGGCTGGACGAGCTGCGCTGTCAGGGGAATGAATCGACTCTGTGGGAGTGTGCCTTAGGAGGGTGGGGGCAACACAACTGCAACCACAAGGAGGACGCGGGAGTCATGTGTTCAGGTACAGGACTGCAATAACTCACCATGCCTAACCAGTGGAAACTGAGCCATCTCTATATTAGCTATTAGTATGTTAATAGTGGAAACCACGGCAATATCAATTACTACATACGACTTATTTAAACTGAGAGGTGGAGCTCAGTAAGCAGTGCAGATTACTGGTGATCCTGTAATACATGAAGATTTCAAACCATTTATACCACCTCTCCAATTTCTAGCTGATTGTATTAAAACGTTTTATATAAAAAGCTTTTTAATATTGCCTCGCAGCAGTATTGTAATCAGGATAGTTCTGAGTGTCATTCATTGCAGTGCAGTTTACTTTCACGGTAGTATGGTTTTTTTTGACAGAGTTCAAGGATCTTAGACTGGCTGAAGGCTGCTCTGGACCAATAGAGGTTCTCTACAATGGCACCTGGCGTAGTGTCTGCGGCGATAGAATGACACAGATTACAGCTTCAGTGATATGTCAGCAGCTGAACTGTGGAGAAAGTGCTGCCTTTAGAAATGCAAAATCCAGTTCTGATTACAAATGGCTTGATGGAGTGAACTGCCGAAGACACGACTCTACACTGTGGCAGTCCATCCTTACCCTGGGGTCAGACAAATTGCTTTAACAATGAGGTGGCTGCGATTGAGTGCACAGGTAAAGATCTCCCTCTGTTGTTCCTCTGCTGGTTACCTGATGGCTCAGCGGTTAAAGACCACAGGTTTGAATCCTCCTCCTGAGAACAAGGACACGCTGCCCCTAGCAAGTTACACAACATGGTAGCTGTGTTATTGGAGGTACTGTCCTTTCTAAGAGAGGTCCAGTTGATGTTCCCTCTGCTTGGTGGATGTTAACAACACTTCTGGAAGCAGAGCAGCGGATAGTGTCCCCAGATCCCTGATCAAACCCCAGCACATCAAAGAGGAAAGGCCAGAGCAGGGATGTTTTAAAGTATAGAAAAGCAGGGCCTCTTTAAAATTGAGAGGAGATGAAACTTAAGAGATCCCAATAGAAATATGCCCATTGCCTTATGGACACCCCTACAGCAATATCTTCAGAATACTTTGCATTCACCATTTCTTGTTTCAGCTCAAAACAAATGAGACACAAAGCAAGAGCATGCTTGAGCAGAGTGTGAATGCAATCTACTTTTTTCCAAACACTGAATTCACTTGATTGTTTGTTTTTAACAGTGAAAGAGAAGCCGTCTGTCACCAGCATACCCAAGTCATGCTCTGAAGACCTCACTCAAGAGCACTGCACAGGTTATTTTTTATTTAACAACGTCCAAAAAATAATGCATACAATTACAAAAGCATGACTTTACAGTGTCATGCATTGACATTTTTACCTGTTTAACACACATTTTAGACAACATTGTCAACGTTTGGCCTTTAAATTTCTGCTGTAAACTAATTTTAATGAGTGGTTCTTATAGTTTCCAATACTAAAGAGTCTTTTTAAATTAATAATTAAACACTGAATTGTGATTGCCTCTGATCTCTGAGACTGGTTACCTAGATTTTTTTTCCAGAAAGGGATATCAAGCCTCTCTCTACTACTCACACAGCTGCCAAGGGGCTGAACTGATTCAGGAAGCCCTGCTGTTTTATTCCAGAGCCAGCAGAGCTGAGGCTGGCTGGAAGCTCAAGTCCCTGCTCCGGACGGGTGGAGGTGCGGTTTGAGGGGTCCTGGGGGACAGTCTGCGGTGACTCCTGGGACCTGAAGGACTCCCAGGTGGTCTGCAGACAATTAGGCTGTGGGTCAGCGGAGAGCATTATTATTATTATTATTTATTTCTTAGCAGACGCCCTTATCCAGGGCGACTTACAATCGTAAGCAAATACATTTCAAGTGTTACAGTACAGGTAAAAATACAATAAGAGCAAGATAAATACAATGACTAGTTCAAGCAAGTACAATTGTGACAAAATACAATTCAATAATACAGCAGATAAAAGTGACAGTGATAGTTACATCAAGATATGATTAAATACAAAATACTACAGTTTAAACACTTGGCAGATTACAGTACTCTGAAGTACAGGATTAAATGCAGTAAAATAGGGGGCAGATAAGAGTAAGTAAAGCATATTTAAGGAAGGGTGAAAGTGTCCCAGGGGAGAAACAGAGGAGTTCTACAGGTGCTGTCTGAAGAGGTGAGTCTTAAGGAGGTGCGGAATGTGGTCAGGGACTGGGCGGTCCTGACATCTGTAGGTAGGTCATTCCACCACTGCGGAGCGAGGGTGGAGAAGGAGCGGGCTCTGGAGGCAGGGGAGCGTAGAGGAGGTAGAGCCAGTCTTCTAGTGCAAGCGGAGCGGAGAGGTCGAGTGGGGGTGTAGGGAGAGATGAGGGTCTGGAGGTAGCTGGGTGCAGTCTGGTCAAGGCATCTGAAGGCTAGTACAAGAGTCTTGAACTGGATGCGAGCGGTGATCGGGAGCCAGTGGAGTGAGCGGAGTAGTGGAGTTGCGTGGGAGAAGCGAGGCAGAGAGAACACCAGGCTGGCAGCGGAGTTCTGGATGAGCTGGAGCGGACAGGTGGCGGACGCAGGGAGGCCAGCCAGGAGGGAGTTGCAGTAGCCTAGGCGGGAGAGTACCAAGGCCTGGACCAGGAGCTGGGTGGCATAGTTGGTGAGGAAGGGTCGGATTCTTCGGATGTTGCTCAGGAAGAATCGGCAAGTGCGTGCCAGAGTGGAGATGTGCTGGGAATAAGAGAGGCAGGGGTCCAGGGTGACTCCGAGGTTCTTAGCAGAGGAAGAGGGAGAGAGTGTGGTAGATTCCAGAGGAACAGAGATAGAGAGATCAGAGGAGGGGAGGAGGAGGGAAAGAAAAGGAGGTCAGATTTAGAGAGGTTGAGTTTGAGGTGATGCGAGTGCATCCAGGAGGAAATAGCAGACAGACAGGTAGAGATACGGGAGGAGATGGTGGAGTCAGAGGTGGGGAAGGAGAGGAAAATCTGAGCATCATCAGCATAGAAATGGTATGAGAAACCATAGGATGCGATGAGGGGGCCCAGGGAGCGGGTGTAGAGAGAGAACAGGAGAGGACCCAAGACTGACCCTTGGGGGACTCCTGTTAAGAGAGGGTGAGGTGTGGGCACAGGGAGGGGTGAGGCTACATTTGGACAAGGGAACGGCACCATCTGGCTGGACGAGGTGAACTGCAGGGGCAGCGAGATGCACCTGTGGGACTGCCGGCACTCTCCACTGGGACACAATGACTGCGACCACAAAGAGGACGCATGGGTTACCTGTGCAGGTGATAGAGGGGGTTATCTGAGCAGGGGAGATGGGGAATTAGCTGTACTGGGGAGATGCTCTGTTGTGTTTGGCAGGGAGTACTTGCTTACATTGCAAATATTAACAGTCAGTTCATTTTGTTTTACAGGTGTTCCAACTACTATCAGCTCTCCATTGAAAACAGGTAAAAGCAGCACCTTTTAAACTTCACAGACACTACTCTCTTATACACAAACACAAAAGCACAGCTCTAGGGGGAAATGTTTCTTATTGTGTAGCGTTCTGAATTTGGGAGTCGTGTGAATAAAAGAAGGGAGGCTCAGTTAAGGCTTTCCTATGTAAGCAATGTGAATACAGCTTTTTTGCTTTATTTACAGTACAGTACCCAACTGTTTACAGAATTGTCTGTCTTCCTCTCCAACAGAAGACTCTCCATCCAGGCTGCAGCCACAGAGAGACATGACCATCCCAGTGATAGACTGCATCGTGCTGGGAGCTCTGCTCTTTGTGGTGTTGGTCCTGTTAGCCGGGCAGCTGCAGCACAACAGGATGCTGAGGAGAGGTAAGGAACAAATCCCTTTAAAGAGACGCGAGCTCAGGAAGGTGACACACTCAGGTCCTAGTGCGCTGTTCTAGGATTGTATTCAGTAATGCCCTACACCGGCATTTTAAATCTGCAGTGCTTTCAGGACAACACAAATGCACTACCTAGATCCTTTATAGCAGAGGTCATTGTTTTGTGCATCTCAGATGACAATTTATAAATCATTTTCTTTTATTAATTATCTGGGTAGAGAAAAAGCTTGTCTTGACCCACATGTGCGATAGCAGCATGCTGCAGTAGGGGCAGCAGAGGACACAATCTTGACAAGTTCTGTCATTAATTAAAGAGCTGTTAAAACTGCAGTTTTAAATAAAGAAAATAAATCGTGTTCTTGCACTGTGGATCACTGAAGGCTGTGCTGTTCAGTACAGTATGTGCACAGCTGTGTCACTGTGAATGAGCGCCTGTTTCCTCCCATAGGGATTGCTAAAAAGGTGCTTGACCCCTTCCATGAAGCCGTTTACGAGGAGACTGAGTACAAACTGGCCAGACAGGGAACCTATGATGCACCCAGGAGAGGTGAGTAAGAGAGGAGGGGGAGTGGAGAAAGAGAGAGCCAACACACACACATCACACTGCCACACAATCCACAAACATGACTCAAAGAAGCAGACTTGTAAACCTCTCATCACAGGAAATACTACAAAGAGTGGGAGACAGACAGGAACAGAGCAGCACACAGTAGATAATAAGTAGTTACTTAGGGTGTAGATCACAAAACCACTGTTTAATTTCCTATCCTGAATTCAGTAATCCAAACATTGAACAACAGCTACAATAGTAGTCAGTGTGCAACAAGTAGCAGGTAGTGAATTTGCAGAGTGAAAGCAGGCAGCACTAACCCAGTCTCCTGTTCCAGGGAGTTTCCTTTCTGATGAGCTGCCCTCTGACTACGATGATGTGGAGGACAGTGAGGGGAACCCCATCCCAGGTAAGGGAGGGGCTGTGTTACAAACCTATGAAGAAGCAATTCTCTCACCTATATCACAGATTCTGTTCTCTGTCTGGTTTAGGTGAAGCAGTGCTCTCTCTGGTCTGTAACACTAATGCTGTTCTCTGTCTCTTTTAGGTGAATCGATGCCCTCTCTGGAAGGAGAGACCCCAGGGTACTATGACGATGCCGTCCCTATGAACAGTAACCCCGAAGATTTATCAGGTGAGTTCTTGCAGACAAGCTCTGTAGAGAAGCCCTGCACCAAACCCAGTCTTGGAGAAAGTAAATGTATTCAATCAGGTTCCTAATTTAGCTCACGTTTGTCAAACCCTCAGTAACTGCATATTGTTTGTGCAGGTAAGTCCCAGGACTGTGCAACATCCCTCGCCATGCCCGTTGAGCAGTAGAGTGAGTTTGATTCTAGGGTGCCAAGTAGTTTTTCTACATTTGATGGATCAGTCTTAATGTTATGTAAATAGTTTTATTTAGCACTGTGAACACTGTAACTGTTAGTGGACAATAGAAGGGAGTTCATATTTCTTTATTTAGCAGACGCCTTTATCTAAGGCGACTTACAGAGACTAGGGTGTGTGAACTATGCATCAGCTGCAAAGTCACTTACAATTACGTCTCACCCGAAAGACGGAACACAAGGAGGTTAAGTGACTTGCTCAGGGTCACACAATGAGTCAGTGGCTGA
Source organism: Acipenser oxyrinchus oxyrinchus (assembly GCA_030684275.1). Lineage (NCBI taxonomy): Eukaryota > Metazoa > Chordata > Actinopteri > Acipenseriformes > Acipenseridae > Acipenser > Acipenser oxyrinchus. The sequence goes on along the minus strand of CM060278.1, from coordinate 1,043,821 downwards.
GGTGGCATTTGAACCCGGGGACCTTCCGGTTACAAGCCCTTTTCTTTAACCACTGGATCACACAGCCTTCCTCTTTAGTTCTCCTTCTCTCTCTCCCGTTCTCCACTCACCGAACACACAACCCCGAGTGAGTGAAACATGCATCTATATATACTGTTGTGCTGGGGTTCAATTACTAATTAATTATTCACTTGAATCCCAGCACGTGAATTAATTGTGCAACCTTGTGCTCACATATTAAAATACTTTAAATGCACGTGAAGTGATGAGCAATCCCGTGCCTAAATACAATTATACATTTTAAATAACTCGTGCTGCACACACCCATTTATATCCCGTGCAGCCATGCCTATACACCAACATTAAACTCACCACACGCAACATACAACACAGAAATACACACAGGGACGGAGCACATTGCCACAAAGTGTAAATAGCATTTTAAACTATATAAGCTTAAGTGTGAGACTGTTTGCTTTATTTGTATGCATACATAATGTATAAAATATCATAAACTGCACACATCTAATACACCCAAAATATGGGAACAGTTAATCAATACTAATGGGTATATAAAAATACTGTAACAGTAAATTGATTTAATTTACAATCCCAGCAGATGGCAGTAGAAGATCTGAATACCTAGAATACCGAGATATGTTTAGCAGATAGGATGTTAAGTTACCTATTCAATCTTCCACCCATTAGAGTGGTCAAGCCAGGCCTGCCCCGGGACTGATACAGCGTACCCTCAATTCAAGTGCTTGCAGAGAACTGTGGCGTCCTGTAGATCCCAATAGCGATCACAGACCGTCCCCCACTGACCATCGAACTGCAGCTCCACTCGACCAGAACAGGAGTCAGGGCCGCCCACCAGCCTGTACTCAGTGTACCCTGCACACAGGGCAGCAGAGTGTGAGCAGGGCACAGCACAAGCAGAGAATCAGGACACTGGGTTTGCTTTACTCTAGCTATCAATCACAAAAGGGCTGCTATGTTCTTGTAATATTGGCTGCAAGGGCATGATTGGTGGGCATGCATTTCTTTAGCTTTCTAATAGTTATGCACCAGTATTTATTTAATTACAGACTTCTGAAGAGTGAGACTCATATAGACCAACTCGAACTGGGTATATGATCAACAGCAGGCTTGCCAAAAATGAAGCAGCATTCAGCTAGTGGTATAAAAGTGGTCAATTTCTATTGAAAGTAATGGCTCCATTGTATCCAATGTATATAAAAATGCTTTATGGTATGCTAAGCTTCTTGAGATTTTATTGGACATATACAGTTTGGACAGTTACAGTTTCAAATGGCATTTTACTTATAAAAATAGTCTACCATGTAATTTAGGCAGGCATTTACCACTGACAATGCTGCAAAACCTATTCCCATATGAACATTGTCCAGGGGAGAAACATTTCAAACGCTATTCAGCACCCTGAGCTTCCCTGTATTTATTACTTTCCATATGTCCTGGTGTGAGCTTCCATTAGTTATATAGGTCTCCTTTGTGCAGTTTTAAAAGAAGCATAGTAAAAATATATATTTTCAATTTATAACAATAGCAGCAACACCAAGACAACTCCTCAGAGCAGCTCACAATTCACAAAACAGTTTAAAGAGAAATCTGACTGAGGCCAGCAGAGAGTTCCAAAGGTTAGGAGGATAATAGGAAAAGGCTCTTTCTCCCTTTGCTAAGGAATTGCAAGCGCCCTGTGTCAGGAGAATGCAAAGTGTGGCTAGGGATGTAAAGAGAGGGCAGTTCAGACAGATAAGGCAGAGCAAGGCCTTTCACACACTGATAACCAATGTAATGAGGCTGTACAGGGGTAATATAAACATGCTGTCTGGTTAAAAAAAGTTTTCAGTTTGCAGGTCTTACTTTCCTTTACACTTGAGCCTCCTAAAGCAAAAACACACAGCCCACATTGTAAAAACTTTGATAAAGAATTCTCGTTGAAACATTTGTCTAAATGACTTGCTTGATATCTGCCCATAATGTTTATGGCCCCGGGTTAATAAACAAAGTTATAGACTCACCGAAACAGACAAGGCCCACGTCGTTGCTGTGTGTGCAGCTCTGCTTCTTGCTGGCTGAAGTCAAACACTTATAGATCTGGGGCTCCTTTCCCTGGCACTGCATCTCCTCGGACCAGACCGTACCTTGCCCCTCTCCAAAAGGGGCTCCTCACAGCACCTCTTTAGGAACTCCACACTTCAGCTCCCGACAGACAACCTCTGCATCCTGCCAGTCAAAGTCAGCATCACAGACTGTTTCCCAGGTCTCTACATGCTGTACTTCAACTCTCCCAGAGCAGAGATCGCTGCCACCACTTAACCGCACTCCTCGATGGTCTGAAATCACAAAACTGCAGACGTTAGACTCTGGGGGCAAAGCAACAACAGTTAACAGATAATTACAAACTTCACCTTGGAAAACATCTGAATATTATTATTCAGTTAGTTCTTTCACTGAACCTCATACAAACATGACATGGTAATTCAAATATATTAAATTAAAAGTAAATAATATGCCATTGATGTAGCAAGACAGCAAGACAACATATTTTGAATCAGAGAGTTCAAGAGAGCAATAAAGGATCCTGTCAGTAAGGCTGCCACCTAAACATCTTTATTTCCTTCATTATAAAACACTAGGCACCTGACAAGTCTGATTCACTTATCTCTCTGGTTCATTTTTGTATTGTGTTACAATCACATACTGACTGAAAGGCTTTTAAATGATCCATTATTAAGCAACAAAATGAAGACTTGCCTATTCCTGTTTTGCGGCCGTCTGCTATCACACACAATTACAGGGATGTGCTGCTTCTCATTTCCACTCGTGATCACTCACACCTGTTTGTCTCCCATTTTGTGAACTGTGGTATTGCTTGGCATGTCGAAGAATACAGGGGTCTGGTCAGCTTTTCCGATCTGTCCAAGCTGGTGCTGTTTGTTAAAACTGAGCCTAATAACGAAACGCTGAAATTGTAAAAGCGTCTCTTCGAATTCCTCAGGAATATTATCACGCTATTTTGAAAATGGCTGCCTGTACGTCATGGATGATTCGAGATCGGGCAGTCCCGTCTTTGTTCCTCTTTTCTCGGCAGTCAGTCACATTGTTGTTTGTGTACTCAGGTAGTCTTGTCTTTTGTTGGTGATTTTAATGCGCGCATCACTATACTGTACTCGAATTTATGACACGGGCTATTTTTCTTTTTTTTAATAAAAATAAATGGTTTAAAAAGTGCATCTTAAATTCGATGGTATACGGTATTCACCCCTACTGTTCAAGCAATTTTACAACAATAATCCACATTGCTACAGTTTACACCATGGCAATTAAATGTTTTTGAAAGGAAAAAAATAGAAAATATGAAAGCACCTGCAAAACAATTGATAACCCCCAGCCCTATTGTGATTTGCAAGAGGGAGAGCCCGCTTTTTACATTGCACAATACAGGTCAGGGATGCCATTTCAAAAAAAAGAAACCGGCCATGCGATGGACGGCCCATTTAAACATGTGTGCTACAGATGGAAGGCGGTTCTAATGTTTTGTCCAAACTCTTCATAGACTAAGAGATTTATATTTATGTGTTTCCTACCTGAACAGATCACTCCAGCGTCTTCACCGTGACCACAGTTACTCTTTCCCCACCCTTCAGATCCACAGTCCCACAGAACTGACTCAGAACCGCTGCAGGAAACCTCATCCAGCCAGATGGTTCCAGAACCAGCTTCGAAGTGAGCCCCGCCTGGTGCTGATAGAGCCGATCCGCAGCCCAGCTGTTTACACACAACTCCTGCATCCTCTATATCCCACTCAACATCACAAACTGTCCCCCACTGTCCCTCGTGAAGAATCTCCACTCTCCCAGCACAGGGACTGCCTCCATTCACCAGCCTCAGATCATCACCGCCTTTAAAGAGAAGAAAGTGAGTCAAGTTCTGCTCTGATGTTACCAGATATTGGTATCAGCTATCATTCATATTCTGGATTAGGTGTCACTCAATATTGGTATCAGGTATCATTCATATTTTGGATCAGGTGTCACTCGATATTGGTATCAGGTATCATTCATATTTTGGATCAGGTGTCACTCAATATTGGTTTCAGGTATCATTCATATTTTGGATCAGGTGTCACTCGATATTGGTATCAGGAATCATTCATATTTTGGATCAGGTGTCACTCGATATTGGTATCAGGAATCATTCATATTTTGGATCAGGTGTCACTCGATATTGGTATCAGGTATCATTCATATTTTGGATCAGGTGTCACTCGATATTGGTATCAGGTATCATTCATATTTTGGATCAGGTGTCACTCGATATTGGTATCAGGTATCATTCATATTTTGGATCAGGTGTCACATTTGGTGCCACTGGTCAAACAGGTGGTGGAACCCTGAGTACTACTGATGATCGTGCCGCTATAGTTACAGTTTCAACTTTGTTTCTGTATTAAACTACGCGTTTCGACCATAAATATCTTCGCAATAGTAGGGGATAAACATTGTGACAATGTCTCTTGAAACGGTCTTTCAATAGGATTATTATTTTAAAGATAAGAGATGGGTCAAAACGTAGACATGTCCCGTGTGTACAATGCGAATTATAAATAATGTCGTTTCCCTTTCAAGTCGAAAATAACCATCAAGTATGGGACATTGCCGTCAGGCAGTAGGGATTGGCTGAGCTTTTATAGCAAAGCTGCCGATAGGCCTCTGCGTGAGCTGCCACGTAAGCCCGCCCCCCTGGGAGCTTACTATACGCAGCGCGCAGAGACTCTCTTCCTCTTTTGTCTTCAGCATCGGTAGCGGTAGGTCATTAGAGCTTGTCGACTCACTGTACTCACTGAGCTTAGGCTTGAGAAGCTGGTTTTTGCCCCTTCTCCGAGTTTATTTCAGTTGCACTCTTTATAGTATTATTTTTGTTTATATATTTGTATATTATTATTACATTATATATTCCTTCACGCTTTGCTTCGGCATCGCGTTTTTTGTTTCTCTCGTGGTCTTCGTCTTTCCTTTACTATAATTAATTCATAATTATTGTTGTTGTGTTTTTGGGTTTTTTTTGTAATAATTATATATTGTATATATATATATATATATATATATATATATATTGTTTAGGACACGTCACGTTGGCCTTGGCCACGCATGCATTGCAGCCTCGGTCTTGCCTGTGGCTAAACTGTGTGTGTGTGGAGCCTGCTGCAGTCTCTATATTTATATCCACTGCGGTGTGCTCCAGCCCTACCGCGTGGTAGCTGTACGGCCTGCCCCTTACAGTCACTAAGCACTATATAGTGTTGCTGCAGCGTCCCAAAAAAAAAAAAAAAAATCCCTTTTTTTCAACATTAGGAAGACGACCAGCAAGCACATACTCCCTTAGCACCTAAGGTAGGTATTTACTCAGCATCAGACACTGTACCAGCACTAGCGTCTCCGCTCTGCGGGTCAGCTGACGCTTAGGCGTCTCGTGCTAGCGTCTCAACGCTTGGTACTCGCACTCCGCGTGGTGTCAGCGCCTAGGCGCTTGGTGCAGCGCTTCCGCGCTTGGTGCAGCGCTTCCGCGCTTGGGACTCGGTGCTCGACGCTCGGTGCTCGACGCCGGCGCCGACGCCGGAGCTTGGTGCTCGATGCTCGGTGCTCGACGCTCGGTGCTCGACGCCGGAGCTCGGTGCTCGACGCCGGTGCTCGACGCCGGTGCTCGACGCTCGGCGCCGACGCTGGAGCTTGGTGCTCGACGCTCGGTGCTCGACGCTTCGGTGCTCGCCGCTGAGCTCGGTGCTCGACGCCGGGTGCTCGACGCGTCGGCGATCGGTGCTCGATGCTTAGGCGCTCGACGCACGCACCTCCGACGCTCGATGCTTCGGCGTTCGACGCTTCGGTGCTCGGCACTCGACGCACGCACCTTAGGTGCTTAGCGCTGACGCTTAGGCGCCGGTGCTCGACAGCGTCGGCGCCGACGCACCTTCGAGGATTGACGTTCGACGCTTCGGCGTTCGTTGAGCCACGCTCGACGGAGATGTCGGGTTTTCATCGCTGCGTGACCTGTCAGGCAAAGCTGCCTGCCAGCGATCCGCACGATGATTGTGTAGCGTGTCTGGGGCCAGAGCACGCCGCATCCGCGTTGGCGGATAGGGCTTTTTGCCATCTCTGTGCTTGCTTCCAGACGCGCACCCTCCGCCAAAGGACGAAGAAAGCAGTGGGTGGGCACTCTCCCTCTTCGGGGTCATCCCACACCATTTCTGCCCCACCGTCGTCTACGGTGACGCCGCCAGGGCGGCTACAGCTCTCCAGGAGCCCGTCCTCCCAGCTAACTGCTGGTCAGAGGTACCCCACCAGACACGCTCAGGAACGCAGCCCCTCCCCTCGTAGGGTACGCCCCCGTCGGGAGTCTAGGTCGCACTCCAGATCGCCTCGACGGAGAGGACGCTCTCGTTCCCCTCGTCAGGACAAGCGATACAGAGACAGGTCAGGGGTGGTGGAGCTAACCTCCAAAATGTCGCAGTTCATGGAGGTTATGATGGGGCAGCAGTCCATCCTGATGTCCCTAGCAAATGTGGTGCCCCGAGTCCCAGAACAACTGGCTGGGCCCATAGCTAGCCAGCCAGTGGCCCCTCCACAACCTGCACCGGTCGTCACCCCTCCAGTGCAACCCCAAGGGGTGTGGGATGTTGATGCGGTTTCCAGAGACGCATCTGACGTCCTGGAAGGGGCGAGTATAGAGGCTGAGGTAGCCTCCCAGCACTCTGAGCAGGACATCGAGCTCGAGGTGCTGGAGACCGATGACCCGACGTGGTCTGTGGTGGAGAAAGCAACCCGCCACTTGGGCATCGAGTGGCCTATGGAGGAACTACCACGGCGTTCCTTGTTTGAGTCGCCTTCAGCCCAGCCCCATCAGTTTAGGATGCTTCCGGCATTCCCAGACTTTGTTAAGGAGGTACAGTCCACCTGGGGGGCTCCGGCCTCTGCCCCTGCGACTTCTCGCAAGGCCTCGGCCTTTAGCATGCAAGAGGCAAGTGAAGCTGGGTTGGCGTCCTTCCCACAGGTGGACACTGCGTTCGCCGCGTTGGTGAAGACGCCAACGTTATCGGGGCTGACAAAGGATCCTGCATGCCCCAATAAGCAGTGCAGGACCACAGAGGTGCATTTAAAAAAGGGGTACGCTGCGGCCACAGAGGCGGTCAGACTGTCAAATGTGGCCAGCCTGCTGACAGTCTATCAAGCGGCACTCATTAGGGACCTGCCTGAGTGCCCTTCTGCGGCCCTCAGAAGCGAGTTGGGGACGGTAAGTCAGCTGCTAGTAAAGCTGGCCCAGCGAAAATGCCCGGGCTCAGGGCAGGAGCATCGCATCTCTGGAGGTGGCCAGAAGGCAGCTCTGGCTCTCGCAGGCGAGAGTGCAGGAACCTGACAAGGCCCCGTTGCTGGATGCCCCAATCACACCGGGGCACACATTTGGCCCGGCAGTGGAGGAGATGCTGCAATGCTACGCCAAGGCGCGGGAGGCGTCACAGCAAATGGCGAAGATGTGGCCAAATAAGCCGTTCCAGCCAAAGTGGCCTCAGGAACACCAGTGGCGCAGGACACCGCCATAGCAGCAGGCACAACCACAGGGTAGTAAGACCTCCCCTTCAGGTCCATCACCGCGCGGCCAACCCGCGTTTGTAGACCGCAGCGCGGAGGGTGGCGCCCTAGAGGAGGTGGCAGGCCACGCCCTCGTGGCTCTGGCCAGGCCCCTCGCGAACGAGCACAGCCGAAACAGCCCTGAGAACTCCAGGCAGCTGTTAACCCACCCCTACACTGTCCCACAGCTCCAGTTCTGGCAACACTGCACCAACGACATCTGGGTGCGCAAAACTATATTCACCGGGTACACCCTTCAGTTCCGGTTAAAACCTCCCCCCTTCCGGGGAGTGGTGGTAACTGCAGTGAAGGACTCGGTTCAGTCCTCAGCTCTGAATGTGGAAATACAGGCATTGCTCAGGAAGCATGCCATTCAACAAGTAGACCCTGCTCTGATCGACCAGGGGTTCTATTCCAAATACTTCCCGGTGCCCAAAAAGGACAGCGGGCTCCGTCCTATTTTAGATCTGCGATGACTGAACAAATACCTGCGGGTGTTATCGTTCAGGATGCTTACGCACAGGCACATCATCCAGTCAGTCCGACACGGCGACTGGTTCACCACCGTGGACCTGACAGATGCGTACTTTCACGTTCCCATCTGCCCGGGTCACAGGAAGTATCTGCTTTTCGCATTTCAAAGCAGGGTATACGAGTTTTGTGTCCTTCCATTCGGCCTGTCACTAGCTCCTCGAGCCTTTTCCAAATGTATGGATGCCATTCTAGCTCCCTTGCGGGCTCAAGGTGTCCGACTGCTGAATTATCTGGACGACTGGCTCGTCTGCGCGCAGTCGAAGGAACAGGCGGCACAGCACACAGTGATGGTTACAGACCATCTTCAGCGGCTAGGTCTGAAGATCAATTCAGAAAAGAGCCGCCTCGTGCGAGCCAACAGACCGAATTCTTGGGTCTGCATCTGGACTGAGTGTCCATGGAAGCGACCCTGTCGACACAAAGAGTTGCCTCGATGGAGCGGTGTCTCTCCCTATTCAGGTTGAGAGAAACAGTCAACATGGAGCTGTGTCAGCGCATGCTGGGGTTGATGGCTGCCGCCTCGCAAGCCCTTCCTTTGGGCTTACTACACCAGAGACCTCTGCAGGCCTGGTTCAATGCCTTCGCGTTGCATCCGCGGAGAGACAAACACCGCAGGCTAAGGGTATCCCGAGCCTGCTGGGAAGCGCTACGCTGGTGGAAAGTTCCGTCAAACATCCGCCAAGGCGTACGCTTGGGTCCCATTTTCAGAAGGGAGGTCATCACGACCGACGCTTCCAACCAAGGTTGGGGAAAAGTCTGGAACGGGACAGGGACCTGTGGAGTGTGGTCAGGACCCTGGAGGTCAGCCCACATCAATGCTCTGGAACTCAGAGCGGTGGACCTTGCCCTCCGGCACTTCTTGCCAGTGCTTCTAGGCAAGCATGTGTTAGTGCGGTCAGACAACACCACATTTGTGGCGTACATCAACCGCCAGGGCGGCTTGCGGTCCCCTGGTCTTCACCGGATGGTAACACGGATGTTGCTATGGGCACAACCGCGTTTAACCTCTCTGCGTGCAGTTCACCTACCGGGCAGAGTCAATTACGCAGCAGATCTCCTATCCAGAGGAGGCCCTCTTGCCGGCGAATGGCGTCTCCACCCTCAGGTGGTAGAGTGCATCTGGGAATGGTTCGGCACAGTGCAGGTAGATCTCTTCGCTTCTCAAGAGACCACGCACTGCCCCCTATGGTTCTCGGTGAAGGACCTTGACAGCCCCCTAGGAGTCGATGCACTGGCTCACGAATGGCCACCAGGGCTCCTGTATGAGTTTCCACCGATTCCGATGCTCCCCGCCTTCTTAGAGAAGGTCAGGGTAGAGCAAGCGATAGTGATTCTGATCGCTCCTCGGTGGCCTCGGAGAATATGGTTCCCGAGTCTGGTGCAGTTGTTGCACGGTAGCCCGAGGGAGCTCCCTCTGCGAGCGGACCTGTTGTCCCAAGCCCAAGGAGGGCTATGGCACCCAAACCCCAAGCTCATGCAGCTATGGGCTTGGCCCCTGAACGGAAGTGCCTGTCAGCCTTAGGGCTCTCGACGGCGGTGATTTCGACCATTCAGAGTGCTAGAGCGCCCTCTACTAGGTCGCAGTATACATACAAGTGGCAGTTGTTTCAAGATTGGTGTCTGGCGGAGGGCCATGACCCAATATCCTGCCCTATGGCAGTGATATTACAGTTTCTACAAAAACTGTTAGATGAAGGGAAATCTCCCTCTACACTTAAGGTGTATTTAGCCGCCATATCGGCTTGCCATGTACGCATTGACGGGTTATCACCAGGTTGCCATTTTCTGGCATCTCAGTTCCTGAAGGGCGCAAGACGCTTGCGGCCTCCAAGGATAACAAGTTTACCGTCATGGAGCCTTGACGTGGTGTTAGAAGCCCTTACCAAGGCACCGTTCGAGCCTCTCCACAGTGTGGACATGAAGCTCGTGTCTATGAAAACTGCGTTTTTGCTATCAGTGGTATCAGCAAAACGCGTGGGCGAGTTACACACACTTTCAGTGCATTCATCATATACTCGTTTCGCAGGAGACTAAGGTTCTAAGGTCTCCATGCGTCCAAATCCGGCCTTTTTACCCAAGGTCATATCCCCGTTTCATATGAACCAACCAGTCAAGTTGATGGTGTTCCATCCTCCTCCTTTTTCTTCCCCAGAGGAAGAACGGTTGCACATGCTCTGCCCCGTGCGGGCATTGAGATGTTATATTGACCATACAACGACTGTGAGGCAGACAGAACAATTGTTCATATGCCATGGTTCTAGGACTTTGGGTCAGCCGTTGTCTAAACAACGCCTTTCCCATTGGATAGTGGATGCTATTAAATTAGCATATGAATCTGCAGGCCTTCCGCCACCAGGGCAGTTGAAGGCACATTCCACTAGGGATATGGCGACATCCTGGGCCCTCTTTAGAGGGGTGCCGGTGTCTGACATTTGCGCTGCAGCCAGTTGGGCTACACTGCATACTTTTATGAGGGTCTACCGTTTAAATGTACTGGAATCCTCTGCTCAGTCATTTGGAGCATCCGTGTTACACTTTATGACGCCCTAGTTGGCGCTCATATTGAGTATTGTCACGATATGGTGTTGACCCCACTTTAGGATAGGTGTCATTGCGAGCGTAGACGCTGAGGCGCGGCTCCGCATATGCGTAGATGTATTGCCTACGCAGTTGCGTTATGACGTAAGTCTGTCCTACTGCCGAGAATCCTCCCTTGCGACGGCTTGGGTACACTGTTCCCATACTTGATGGTTATTTTCGACTTGAAAGGGAACGATAGGTTGCGGATGCAACCCCGGTTCCCTGAAAGAGAAAATAACCATCAAGCCGCGAGGTCGCTCCGGAAGCCTTCACGGCCTGAAGAGCAAAAGAGGAAGAGAGTCTCTGCACACTGCGTATAGTAAGCTCCCAAGGGGGCGGGCTTACGTGGCAGCTCGCGCAGAGGCCTATCGGCAGCTTTGCTATAAAAGCTCAGCCAATCCCTACTGCCTGACGGCAATATCCCATACTTGATGGTTATTTTCTCTTTCAGGGAACTGGGGTTGCATCCGCAACCTATCGTTTTCAGTAAAAGAAACACGTGCACAGCATGGTAAAAACCATGTTTAGTTGCAGTTACACTCTGCGTCCTGCATAAAAGCGCGGCGCTAATGATCTCATATAAGAACCTTGCTATCCTGGCGTCTAATGCTGCTACTGAGAGCAAAGCTTTTCGTGCCTTCGACGTTAGAAACATACCAACGATCTTCCAGGACTGAGGCTTTCACAATTTCCGTGAAATGCAGATTTCACAATTTCCGTGAAATGTACCCATTTCTGTGTAATATGTAGTTCCCAGTGAAAAATCCCATTTCTGAAATAACAGTGTAAATGGGCTGCACATATTTTTATCACTTAAAATAAATACAGCGAACGTTTCCCTTAGTTATTGACACACTATCTGTTACACAAAAGCTCTTAATCTGGCAGCTGGTTTGGTTTGCTTCAATCAAAAAAGACACTGCATCACAGATCGGAACTATTTCTGCTAATATCGCTCTGTCCAGGACAAAAGGGGACCTGTCACGTGTCTGTTGTTATTTTTACATTTATTTATTTATTTATTTATTTTGTTTGATAATTCACTGATGATGAAAATAGAATGTGTTTAAAAGATGGACATAAAAAACTAGATATTCTACACTTTAGTATTTACCGTTTTCAGGTTAGCATTTAAATATTTAGGAACATTTGTTCTGTAATAACTGTATGACAATGCAATAAAATCTTTGCTGACCGATATTTGTGCTTGCTAATTGTGTGATTTTATCAAGTTTTAACTGCAATTAAAAAAAAAAAGTATCTGATTTTGTATGTATGATTGTATTGTATTGTGTTGATTTTTTTTTTTTTTTTCTGCTGTAGTGTGAACCTCTTGGCCAGGTCGTTATTGTAAATGATAATTTGTTCTCAAATGACTCACCTGGCTAAATAAAGATTAAATAAAATAAAAATAAAAAATCATGGGCTGAAGGTGTATAGATAATTAACAATACCGGTTGATATGCTGCTTGTAATTTCCAGATTGATTTGAAAATGTTTAACGACCGGGCTAGCCAAACCCTTAGACAGTGGTTTGCACCTTGCTAGTAGCATTGCTGACATCATTAAAAATCATTTTAAAAAAATTTAAAAAACTGTTTTAAAACTGCACTGTTTTTTTTTTTATTATTATTATTTTCCATTGCCACATTTAAGTTTAAAAAGCTAGTTGAAAATCTTCAGCTAAATGTAATTTTTGTCAGCTAGTCAGATTAGCCAGTCACAATTTCTTCAAATCAGTCGTAAAACCTAAATTCAGCTGTACCTGAGTAACATTCCGTCTATTTTTTTTTTAATATAGATATACCAATATAAGAAATGTACCTGAAGCAAAAGCAAAGATTCTGTTTTCTGGTAATTACGTAATTCTATCTTTCAAATATCGCATGTGTAATGTGCAGTGTAATCTTGTGTGCTTGTATATCAGTGATCTCGGTGCTGCTGGTTTTATTCACCCAGATGCAGATGTTGGGTTTATTTCTAGCAGGGAGCTGTGTCAGGGTTCTTAATCATCAATGTGGAAGAATAATATTTGAAATGTACAGGGAAATGTGAAAATGATTTAACAAAAAAATATTTAAACATTATACTGCCTTGGAAAAACATACTGATCTTGATACTAAATAGTCCTGGGGCTAAGGTGGGTCTATGAGATCTCTATGTCATTTTCTACATGATGTTTCATTGTATTAGTATAGTATAAAAGATTCCTGGAGATCGGTCAATTTATCAAATAACCAAGCGCATGGGTGAATGTAAGTAGCAAATAATATATTATATGTACAAATATTAATTGCTTTAATACAACTACTACTACTACTACTACTACTACTACTACTAATAATAATAATAATAATAATAATAATAATAATAATAATAATAATAATAATTATAATAATAATAATAATAATAATAATAATAATAATAATAATAATAGCACATAAAAATATACTTGTATAAAAGGTATTAAAATTGAAATGCAACAGATTTCATCTGTAAATGATTGAATAAGCTTGACTTCAAAAAAATAGAATTCATTCTTCAAGCTCGATTAACAAAGACACCTGGCTATTGCTCATGCACGTTATTTTTTAACTAGGTCTTTTATTTAAATTATGTGAAATTATGTTTTTGTGAAGGCAGCCTTATTCAGTCATTTATAGATACAATCTGTTGTGGATCTGTGAAACTGTATTTACATTATGAGACAGAGATTATTATATAGGTACTGTAACTGTACAAGGTGTGCTCTTATTATTATTATTATTATTATTATTATTTCACATGCTACATTGTGTTTCCTTGCTGACCCTGGGTGTGTCAGGGTATTACAGTGCAAATGCATTTAGGGGCAATAGGAAAAGTAAATAGCACAGTTTATTTTGAATGTTTATTTTCCTAAGAAAAGCCAAAAAAATAGTTGTGATTAAGCAGTAACTTATACTAAACACTTCCCTGCTCATATACTGTTGTTATAACACGCATATTGTTCAGGTAGAAAGGAGCTGCTGTGTGTAGAAACAAACAACGATGCAGAAAGTTATCAGCAGTAAGATTAGATTCTTACCATATTTTAAATGCTGAAAACAAAGCTATGGCTGGAAAAATAACAGTGTATTGGGAGATATTTGGGGACATTTTAAAAATACTATAATGTGATTTTAAAAAAAGAAAATAGAATCAATGAAGTAAAGATTATTTCATCTTCCCTCTTAGTGCTGATTTGAGAGAAATCAAACTTTAATACGAGCAGAAATATCTCTTTACACAACCTCGCCTACCTGACGTTTTATGTTTATATATTTACACTCTATTAACCAACATTTCCTCTGTCATTCTGTCAAACATGAGCAGAGGAGCCCTGTTTTTTCCGCTCCAGTACTGTATCTGATCACACACTTTTGATTGATTTCAAAATGTTGCCAATCAGAAAAATCTCACTGGGATGCAACTCCATCAACAAAACAAATCAATACACAAAAGCGACAATTTGAGGAAGCAGCAGTGAGAAAATTGCAGCAATACAAGATATACAAATGAACACCATAAGACATAATGTAGACGGGTGGTGCGCCAGCACCGTGAATAATAAGACTGTAAAACACTGAAGTTTATAATAAAATGATCATTCACCATATAAAATAATAATAATAATAATAATAATAATAATAATAATAATAATAATAATAATAATAATAATAATAACTTAATAAATAGATGACTTAAATTACAGGGGCATCAGATACAATTCAGCTGAAACAAATCGGTCTCAATGTTACAATTCAATTTTTAACATTTAAAGCTGCTGCAGTACAATTTATTCTTCAGTTCAACAGCAGCACTGCCTGACTATTCTGGTAGATTAACACACTATAATCTAGAAGTTACATCTTTGTGAAGTTGCAGCTCACCAGCAGACACAGCCGAGGCACCATGAAGTGTTATTTCTGCAATGCAACACAGCTGGAAATACACTGTGCTTGAGCAGGGACTTTCTTTACAGTGAAACAAATTCAACTTGCACAATATATACTCAGTATTTTAGATCCCGTTTACTGCATTGAGAAGTTAGTGTGTCCACCTGAACACCAGTATCCCCTCACTTAGGCTGGGTTTAGGCAGGTTTGCAGGTGGAACCCAGCCTCCAGAATCTATACCTCTACAGTTTTATTCCAGTTAACAAACTCAATAAATCAATCAATAAAAACAGCCTTGAAAGGAAAGCATCCTAATGGGCAGTTCTACCCACCAAGTCACTCAGTCCCTGGACCACTGAACCGGACTCCCTGTCACAGAATAAATGACCGACTTCATTAAAAAGCTGTAAAGAAATAACAGCGTGGAACTTACTGGCTGGTGAGTGCAGAAGCAGGACAGTGAGACAGAAGATGGGCATGCAGCTCTCCATTGTTGTAACCCGTCTACTCAAGCCTGATCTATGCCTGCAGGCTCAAATTGAAAATGCCTGGAGACCCTGAGTTTTCAAACTTATCACGTGGACCCTGCATGCATGGAGACTGACTTTCAAAAACTATCACATGGACCCTGCGTGCATAATAAAGACCTCCTCTTATTGTGATTTATGCCAACAGTGTATACTTGCAAGACGGACGACACACGCCTCACACCCCAAGCCTGGCACCCTTATAACTCCGCCCCTACAGTGACGCAATTTCCAAGTCCTGGAACGACACATTCAGCGTGCAACGCCCTTTTATAACTTAGCTCCCCCCTTTATGCTAATCGAGTGCCGGAGCGAACAGCTATCCCATTGGTCCCCAGCCGTACACTGGGACCAATGGGCACACACAGCCAACAGCCAATGACAGGGGCCAGAGCACACCATGCGTGCAGGATAGCTCGCACAGCCACAGGGACAGAGCGAACCCGCAACTACAGGTAATAGTACAGACGGGGGGGAGAGGGACACAATACAGCGGCATTAACAGCACACAGACAGTAGAAACAAGAGGGAATACAGTACACAAACATAATACACGGATCGCTACAATATATATAGTTGAAAACAGGGACAATTGAATAAAGACCATTTCAAGATTATCTATTACACATCTGGCCAAACGCTTTGCATCACCTAGAATTTCAGAATTTAGTCTTCATTATATATATATATATATATATATATATATATATATATATATATATATATATATATATATATATATATATAACATAATTTATGTAATCAAAGATAAACAAAATGATATCGGAAATAAAGTCTACCGGAAAAATAGTAGTACTGTATTTCATGATAGATTTAAAAATGTCACTTTTTTCAATTGTTTTGTCATTTTTATCATTTAGTATATGGAAAACTACAACATGCTATGTTACCGTAACATTATTCAGCAGGTTTCATTCGACATTATGAAGCAAAATTGGTTAATTCTATAGCACCGGCGTAGATTTAGCTAAGGACGGTAGGGACATGTCCCTACCAATGTCAAGGGACCGTTGAATTCTCCCTGCCAATACTTTTGATAAATCTGAAACGTCTTTTGTCAAATCATTTTATCCGCTCCACAGAGGGTTAACTCTCTCAAGATCCCCTCGTTGCTCCTCCCTCATCCAAAAAAAACCCAAAAAAACCCGCTAATTTGATTGACTTAGGCCCTAGGTTCTCAACCGGGGGGCGGTGAACGTTTGAATAATAACGAACTAGTAATAATAACAGTGACGTGCCAAACGATACTCCCGATTTCGCCCTTTGAGTGCAGCGAGTTATTAAAGATAGAAAAAGAGATAGCTTTAAAAAGAATGGCACCCTGGGATTTGAAGGTGTTTGGTGGGGTTTTGGGGTGTAATCAGTAGACAAGAAAACTACAAATTCCATAATGCATCACTGTAACACGGACTCAGAGCACGGCTGACGTCAGGGATCAAGCAGAGTGTGCTGTTTTCATTGAGGCGCAGAAGTGCACAAGGACTCGGGAGTGAAAGGTGATTCTCCGGGTTTAAAATAAGGAAAAATCTAATCAATCTTAAACGGTGTATATTGTGCCACATTTTTCACATTTATTTTAAAAAATAAGAACAAATATAATCAGTTTAATTCGATATTTATTTTATGTTTGTTGGTTAATGCGTTGTCACGTTATTTCTGTCCTCCTCCTTCCTCTCTTTGTAACAAACTTACTCCTTGCTTGATATTTTTGTATCGTGTGTGTAAAAAGCGAACACGAACATATGTATTTGATTGAATGGACAGTGTGACTATCCAGGCGGCTAAATAAACGCACTTTATTATATAGGCAGTACTAAAATATATATATTAAAAGTCAAACTAAACGGGGGAGGCAGATATAAAAATAAATTTCAGTCGGGCGTGAGTAAAAAAAGGTTGAGACACGCTGGCTTAGGCTGGACTCTGGAAAGACGCTGGTCTGAAGTTGCTGCTTGCCGGTCAGTCTGTATGAGTGTGAGCCACTGACTGAATGAAAGCCAGGTGCCGGGGCTGAAGATATTGTCAGCTCGTCAGCAACATAGTTTGAGTGAATAAACCTACCTACCTATCTAATGGGTAGGTAATTAGGTTTATTACGTTAGCGACCCATTGCTAGCTGCTAACCCCACGTCCTTGGTGGCTAGCTAGCTTGTTTCACAGCTAATCATTATGTGTGTGACAGAGAGAGTGTGAGTGTGCGTGAGCATGTTTTGATATCGTCAACCAACTAACGTTAGCTAATCACTTCAATTTGGCTTTAGGTGACTAAAGCATAATGGCAGCCAAAAAAAGAAAGATGGACATAAGGAAGTTTTTTTTTACAAAAAGTCAAAGTGTAAGATGTCGTTAAAGTAATAAACACAATTGATAATGATTCTCATAGCAAATGAAAAAATAATTTACAAATCAAGTTAGCAGAGTCATACTTTCTCTCTAAACAGCATCAATTTATCATTTTATCAGGTGAATGAAGCAGTGCAACCTGGTAAAAGCAGTACAGAGGCAGGTGGAGCAACAGGGTCGCAGGTGAGGTCTGTAATGGCTTAGTGATTATAACAGTGAAAGTGTTACTCAGTTTTGAGATATATTATTGTTTGAGGCACATTGTGATATGATAGTAGGCTAATGCTGTATAATAATACTCAGCAAATAAAGTTAGCATAGCCATATATTTTCTCTCTATATGACATTGTGACAGGGTAGCGTCGTGGGCCCAGATGTTATTCGGCAGACAAAGAGACTCAGAGGCAAGGAAACTGCAGTTGAAGCGCGGCTGCGCGGTTTAATCAATAAACAGAAAATAAAAATACAAGACAAAACACTACTGCTCACAGAGCAAAAATAAAAGGTCAAACAAAAACAA
The DNA here is from genome assembly GCA_030684275.1 of Acipenser oxyrinchus oxyrinchus. Lineage (NCBI taxonomy): Eukaryota > Metazoa > Chordata > Actinopteri > Acipenseriformes > Acipenseridae > Acipenser > Acipenser oxyrinchus. The sequence goes on along the minus strand of CM060278.1, from coordinate 1,025,733 downwards.
ATCTTGCACAATAAACAAGAACAAAATAACCGGCGCAAAGGCCAAAACAAAAGTTTAAACAAAAACAAAACTGTTCAGGCTGGGCAGAGCCTTCCCTGAACTTGCGCTTTTAACAAAAATACAACAACACACCACCAAACTGTTCACTCACCAACTCCCACCACCGAACAAAGGATTTTCTCTTTTTATACCATGTGGCTGGAGCCTAATTATCAATTATTCAATTAGCTCCAGCCACATTCTCACATGTATTTTAGCAGGGATAGGAAATTAACCCCATCCCTGCCAACCACCACCAAAATCACCACACAACAACATTATTATTTACAGGCAGGGCCCTGCCCTGCCACAGACATGCATCAATTTATTATTTTATCAGGTGAATGAAGCAATGCACCCAGGTACGAGCAGCAGCACAGACACAGGAGAGGCAGGCAGAGCACGTAAGCGTACATGTTCTCATGCTTGTAGCGGCAGGGGTATTGGTAGCTTACAGTAAGGCTGGGATAGGTTATAATTCAGGTTATTAGTAATTCTATAGCAGGGATGTCAAACCAGCTTCCAGGAGGGCCACTTTATCATAGTGTTTTAAGTGTATACCAGCCAACTTCATGTCAATCAGATTGTCCTCGATTCATGTCCAGCATTCATTTCAAGCCACCAGAAGTGACCATTTAACAGCTGTCTCCTAAAAAATTTCTTCCCCCCTAGCGACCGCGACTCCGCCCCCCTAAAAAATTGTGTCCCCACCAATGTTCAAACCAAACCTACGCCCTTGTTCTATAGGGTGATGCTAAACTTTCGGCCATAGCTGTAGATCAAGGACCACCTTCATAAAACTCCATTTAGTTCATCTAGAGCCTTTATGAAGTGTTATCACAGCACCTGCTTATTAAGAGCACAGTTTGCCTCGAGGAAAGGAAGCATCGCAGAGAATAAAAGCAGCCCAACGAAGCACTTTCACGGGGACACAAACGCCTGTGGACTGAGCGCTAGCAAGAACATTGTAATTGCAAAGCTCTCAAAGCTGGCATTGTTGTTACTTGCAATGCTCTTGGTCTCAGCCGTGCGAGATGACATCCTTCAATCGGTCAGCGATGTTGTGGTTTTTTGGTTTTTTTTTCACATAGCATTCAAAACCGATTTGGAATCTTGTTTCTCTGAAGTCTTTTTTTTTTTTTTTTTTTTTTTGAAAAGGAATATTTTAGTTCCCGGGATCCAAAATGCCACTTCAAGAATAAAGTTTTCATATAATTAATGTTGTTTCCATTTGTTAATGTGATGGCTACATGGTGATGGATGCAAAAAAGACAATTTATTAATATGTCATGCGGCGACTGTCGTGTTAGGCTTCATGTGTGTGCAAGCACTTAACCACTCTGTGTTTATCATTACTAATCTGGACACCAAGGCAGCCTCGCTATCTCTTTCTAATATCTGACTTGTACAATGGCTGCTGTAACCTTTACATTTCCTAAAATATACCTAAGAGCTTGTCTATAGTAAATGTGTGTATTCCGTCTATATGTAAGGCTTTAGATTTTCATAAAGCTCACCTTTATATGTCCACGTGTGTCAAACTATACTCAAAAGAAAAGAAAAAACATGTTTTCATGTCTGCTTTGTCAAGGTAATTTAAGTCATTATTTTGTGTCTTAAACATATTAAACGCTCAACTGCTGTGTTTATAAAATACATCATTTAATACATGCGTTTTCCTAGGAATATAGCATATAAAATAAGATAAACGGATGGTTCCTTGAGTTAAGATTTTGGTTGCCAATGTAGAGTGCTTTAATGTCCAGTAAGTCTTGTCAGAAACTGCATTGCGTCCTTGTGTTCTGTAGGCTTATGTAATTCAGTTTGTAGTTTGTGGATGGAGGGTTATGACGTGTCACCAAACCTAAGGAAATATTTAGCCTGTAGTGTGTTTAACATCGGAAGGGCCAGTGAATACTCGTTTGTATCTTTTAAAGCTGCTCCCTCGATTCTTCAGTTGGTAATTCAGCGGGTCAGCCAGTTATGCCAGAGCTCCAGTAATAAAGTGTTCAACAAGAGAGGTTGTCTCATAATATGTTCTGTCAGGGAAAGAGGAATCGGTGACACTTGCTCAGTGAATGTCCAGCTATGGTCAAAGGTTTTGCATCACCTAGAATTTTAGGACTGAGACTATATTGAAAACTACAAAGTGGTATGTAATTCAATATGTCAACATAACATTATTCAGCAGGTTTCATTCGACTTTCTGAAGCAAAATGAGTTAATTTTATAGGATGATGCAAAAGCTTTGGTCAGTTATTTTTTGTGACAGAGTGCATACTTTTTTTGCAGGCTGTTGCACATATATAGTAAGTACAGTTAAAGGAACCTTGAATACATTCTCCGTGTATTACATTAAACATTTTTGCAACAAAAACACATGCCATCCACCAGATGTTAAATTAGACTTTATTGTTTAAAAATAGAATACAGACATCAAGCCATTGCACACTCTGCAAGAAATGCTATACGTTTAGAAATGGTACATTAAAGCAGAATAGATATATTCAAATAATAAAAAACAAACTAACATTTTAATATAAAATCATTTTTTATCTGAACACCTAGCTCCAAATGAATTACAAACACGGTAACTGTCAAGAGTTGGGCTACAGGAATTCTGTAAATCCAAACTTTACAATGGAATTTCAAAACAATTCATTTTCAAACCAGATCCCTTTTAACACTGCACACCACCACAATTACAGGCCAAAAGAGGGAACACAGACCCCTATTAAAACACAATCTGTATTTAAAGACTATGGACTGGATTTAAAAGAAAATCTGACCAGAAGAGACATTGCTAGAAAAAACGGATACACAATACACACAGCAGACTGCCAAGCGAATTTCCTTTACACATTCTAACCTTATAAAATTGTTGGATACATCTGGAAATCTGTATATACCTTCATAATTGTGAGGGGGGGAGGGGGTTACAGAAAAACCATTGTTATAACAATGTGTTTCACCAAAACCCACCCAATGGCTATATATATATATATATATATATATATATATATATATATATATATATATAATACTGATCTTTGAGGTTGCTTTGCAACACTCATAATTTGATGATTTTATTTTTCTTGGGAAAATATAATTTCTTAGTTTCTTTCAATGTTTAATTAGCATTCGAGACATGGTTTGCTAATTTGATGCTTGTTTATAACAAGATGCAATTTTGCAGCATAAAGGGAAACATTCATATTTGAAATGAAGCATTTTTATGAGAAGCCTGCTAAATATTCAGCCAATGGAGTTTCACAGTGAAATCCCAGAGGAAGGCTGGAACTGCAGTGAAACTGTCTGGCAGGTTTACAGTTAATGGCGCTCTTACAGCTCTAGAACTCTAGGGGGCTCCAGCTGCCCCTCTATTCTCCAGACACACTGCCAGCCTCACAGCGCCCCACCCTCTCCTGGAGACTCCTCCCCAACATCATCGTAGTCAGTCCTGTCAGGTGCAGCGGGTCCTTCTTCAGGGGGCAGTGCGGCCTGGGCACTCTCCTCTCCAGGGGAAGTGAGGGGAAAACCTGCCAAAGAGAGACAAACACAATCAGGGATTGGTTGGGTTTACGCAGTGGGAGGGTTCACACAGATCTGGGGTCAGGGATTTGTTTAAGCAATGGGTGTGATTAGTGCCATGGGTGGTTTCTGAGAGATTCAGAACTTCTCAAACTCCACTGCCTGGTAGTGACACCTGCTGGAAGAGGGGAGTGGGGCAGTTACAGGCTCCCCCACAGCATGCTGCTCCTGGGACAGTATGGTGTGCTTTGCTGAAGAGGGGCAGGTTATCTCCAGTCCACCTTACCTTGGATAGGGTTCCCCTCACTGTCCTCCACATCATAGTAGCCAGAGGGAAGTTCGTCAGAATGGAAACTCCCTAGGAACAGGAATCATGGTTAGCTCTGGAGTTTGATCTGCTTTCACCCTCAGCATATTAACTCCATCCTATTGTCCACTAACAGAGTTACAGGGTTCACAGTGCTAAATAAAACTGTTTACATAACATTAAGACTGATCCATCAAATGCAGAAAAACTACTTGGCACCCTAGAATCAAACTCACTCTACTGCTCAACGGGCATGGCGGGGGATGTTGCACAGTCCTGGGACTTACCTGCACAAACAATATGCAGTTACTGAGGGTTTGACAAACGTGAGCTATATTAGGAACCTGATTTAATACATTTACTTTCTTCAAGACTGGGTTTGGTGCAGGGCTCCTCTACAGGGCTTGTCTGCAAGAACTCACCTGATAAATCTTCTGGGTTACTGTTCATAGGGACTGCATTGTCATAGTACCCTGGGGTCTCTCCTTCCAGAGAGGGCATCGATTCACCTAAAAGAGACAGAGAACAGCATTAGTGTTACAGACCAGAGAGAGCACTGCTTCACCTAAACCAGACAGAGAACAGAATCTGTGATATAGGTGAGAGAATTGCTTCTTCATAGGTTTGTAACACAGCCCCTCCCTTACCTGGGATGGGGTTCCCCTCACTGTCCTCCACATCATCGTAGTCAGAGGGCAGCTCATCAGAAAGGAAACTCCCTGGAACAGGAGACAGGGTTAGTGCTGCCTGCTTTCACTCTGCAAATTCACTACCTGCTACTTGTTGCACACTGACTACTATTGTAGCTGTTGTTCAATGTTTGGATTACTGAATTCAGGATAGGAAATTAAACAGTGGTTTTGTGATCTACACCCTAAGTAACTACTTATTATCTACTGTGTGCTGCTCTGTTCCTGTCTGTCTCCCACTCTTTGTAGTGTTTCCTGTGATGAGTGATGAGAGGTTTACAAGTCTGTTGCTTTGAGTCATGTTTGTGGATTGTGTGGCAGTGTGATGTGTGTGTTGGCTCTCTCTTTCTCCACTCCCCCTCCCCTCTTACTAACCTCTCCTGGGTGCACCATAGGTTCCCTGTCTGGCCAGTTTGTACTCAATCTCCTCGTAAACGGCTTCATGGAAGGGGTCAAGCTCCTCCTCAGCAATCCCTATGGGAGGAAACAGGCTCTCATTCACAGTGACATAGCTCTGCACACACTGTACTGAACAGCACAGCCTTCAGTGATCCACAGTGCAAGAACATCATTTCTTTTCTTTATTTAAAACTGCCATTTTAACAGCTCTTTAATTAATGACACAACTTGTCAAGATTGTGACCTCTGCTGCCCCTACTGCAGCAGGCTGGTATCGCACATGTGGGTCAACACAAGCTTTTTCTCTAACCAGATCATTAATAAAAGAGAATGATTTATAAATTGTCATCTGAGATGCACAGAACAATGATCGCTGCTATAAAGGATCTGGGTAGTGCATTTGTGTTGTCTGGAAAGCACTGCAGATTTAAAATGCCGGTGTAGGTCATTACTGAATACAATCCTACAACAGCGCATTAGGACCTGAGTGTGTCACCTTCCTGAGCTCGCGTCTCTTTAAAGGGATTTGTTCCCTACCTCTGCTTAGCATCCTGTTGTGCTGCAGCTGCCCGGCTAACAGGACCAACACCACAAAGAGCAGAGCTCCCAGCACGATGCAGGCTATCACTGGGATGGTCATGTCTCTCTGTGGCTGCAGCCTGGATGGAGAGGCTTCTGTTGGAGAGGAGGATAGACAGACACTTCTGTAAACAGCTGGGTACTGTACTGTAAATAGTGCAAAAAAGCTGTATTCACATTGCTTACATAGGAAAGCCCTAACTGAGGCCTCCCTTCGTTTATCCACACGACTCCCAAATTCAGAACGCTACACAATAAGAAACATTTCCCCCTAGAGCTGTGCTTTTGTGTTTATGTGTATAAGAGAGTAGTGTCTGTGAAGTTTAAAAGGTGCTGCTTTTACCTGTTTTCAATGGAGAGCTGATAGTAGTTGGAACACCTGTAAAACAAAATGAACTGACTGTTAATATTTGCAATGTAAGCAAGTACTCCCTGCCAAACACAACAGAGCATCTCCCCAGTACAGCTAATTCCCCATCTCCCCTGCTCAGATAACCCCCTCTCTCACCTGCACAGGTAACCCATGCGTCCTCTTTGTGGTCGCAGTCATTGTGTCCCAGTGGAGAGTGCCGGCAGTCCCACAGGTGCATCTCGGTGCCCCTGCAGTTCACCTCGTCCAGCCAGATGGTGCCGTTCCCTTGTCCAAACATAGCCTCACCCCCCCCTGCGCTCTCCGCTGCCCCACAGCCTAGTTGTCTGCAGACCACCTGGGCATCCTTCAGGTCCCAGGAGTCACCGCAGACTGTCCCCCAGGACCCCTCGAACCGCACCTCCACCCGTCCGGAGCAGGGACTTGAGCTTCCAGCTAGCCTCAGCTCTGCTGGCTCTGGAATAAAACAGCAGGGCTTCCTGAATCAGTTCAGCCCCTTGGCTGCTGTGTGACTATTAGAGGTAGGCTTGGTATTCACATCTAGGAATGCACTGTTCCATTGTTCCCTTAAGGTCTGTTATAAGTTGTACTGCTTTGTCCTCTCTTTACTATTGGAAACTATGAGATCGCTAATTTTAATCAGCACTGCAGCAGAAAATTACAAATTTATCTCAAATGAACAGTAAACAGGTAGCAATTCACAACTGTATAGGAATAAGACATCTTTGACGTGTTTGGATACCCTTCCCTACCTGTACTTAACACAGTATGCCATTGTAAAATGACTAATTGTATGCATTACTTTTACAATTGGATATTTCTATGTGTGATATCAGTTAGAATGAATCTAATAATTCTCAAGGGTCAAGTCAATGAAATACGAACCCACCTGAGCAGTGCTCCTGAGTGAGGTCTTCAGAGCAGTTCTTGGGTATGCTGGAGACAGTCGGCTTATTGTCCACTGTTATAAACAAACAAAAAAATTGTGTTTTATTCACACTGCTAAAGCATGGGTATGTTTTGTCTCTTGGCGGTGAGTATAGTGGAGACATGTCCACAGGGAAGCTCACAGGTGCAGTATGCCAACTTGTATACCTAAAGTTTCAGCTTGTAAACTCATACTGAAGCAATGAGTTTACAAGCTGGAATACGTAGTGCATTAATCCTGAATAAATAACTAAATCAATTAACAAATAACACTGTAGCTGAGCATAGCACCGCTGTGGCCTCTCCAGTGTGGTGGGTATTACAGTAAGTTTGGTCAGGGCTCAGTATCTGCTGCTCTAGGGTTGGAGACATCAATTAGACCCCTCTTAGAAAGAGCAGTACCTCCAATAACACAACTTCACGTTGTATTGCTGGTGTTCGGGGAGGCATGTTCCGGTTATCACTGGAACAGGATTTAAAGCTGTGGTCTTTCGGGTGGTTGTTTAGCTGCTGAGCCATTAGGTCACCAGCAGAAGAAAAACAGAGGAAGATCTTTACCTTTGCAGTCAATCTCAGCCACCTCATTGTCCCAGCAGTCGTTTTGACCCCAGGGTGAAGATGGACACTGCCACAGTGTAGAGTCATACCTTCTGCATTTAACATTATCAAGCCACTTGCGCGCAGTGCTAGGTGTTGGACGTGGCATTGATATTTCAGAACTCTCTCCACAGTTGACCTCACGGCATATCATCTTAACTGTGTTTTTATCCATTCCGTTATAGCAGACGCTGCCCCAGGTGCCATTGTAGAAAACCTCTGCCAGTCCAGAACAGCCCCGAGAGAGTCTCAGCTTCTTGAACTCTGTGTCACAAACAATAGAAATACGTTAGCAAGATGCATGTAGACATTTCAGATTACAAAACTTTTGCTTCATTAAAAGATTTTCAGTAAAAGTGAAATCATGAAATGGATTAACTACCCCCTGCCCGGTGGAGGCGAGCATACATACTCCTTGGTACATTTCTTAATTATTGGAAATGTTAAACAAATTGCAATCAAAATAAGCACAAATGCTTAATCATCTTATCCAACTGGCCTTTTCCGTTTCTTTTAACCAATTACCTGTCTTCATCTATTTTACATTTATCTGGAGAAGCACTTACTCAATTGTGAAGCAACTTGAGGGTATCTAGGAGAGTCACTTTGTGTGTCAAACTTACATTATTCCATGTGCATACAGTGAATGTAAATGTTTATTTTTAATGAGCATAGCCTGTAGTTTAATTTCCTGTGCATGTATGAAGACACAAAATGAGTTTTGTTTGTGATTACTTTGCTGCAGCTTTCTATTGGTACAGTTATTGAATTGAAGTGTAATGGTGTGATTCACAGAGTCATGTGTAACATATAAAGAGTCACAGTAGTAAGATGGCACAGTAGTGACTGATACATCAGCATACTAAATGAGAATTTTGCATTTATTTTTTGGGGGGCTGGAGGCGGGCTGGTTAGGTATAGTTAGTTATTGCAGTCCTGTACCTGAACACATGACTCCCGCGTCCTCCTTGTGTCTGCAGTTATGTTGCCCCCACCCTCCTGAGGCACATCCCCACAGAGTCGATTCGTTCCCCTGACAGCGCAGCTCGTCCAACCAGATGGGTCCGGTCCCCTGACCGAAGGAGGCTGACACTGAGGCGTTGAGTGCCGCCCCACACTGGAGCTGCTTACACACCACCTCAGCATCTGCCAGGTCCCAGGAGTCATCGCAGACCGTCCCCCAGGAGCCGTTGTGATAAACCTCCACCCTCCCAGCGCAGGCACCTCCTCCCCCAACCAGCCTGAGGGCCGTGTGATCTAGGGGGAAAGAATCACAAGCAGACATCAATAACACAATCACTGCAGCTTAGGCACAGAATCAGTTAGTAATAATATAAATAATAACCCTATGATAATGCATACTGATTTTCAGATAAGAATCATTGTCACAGACTGTACCCATGGCATTAATGTCAGTATAGTCACATTGAAATAACTTATTAACACAAGAGTTTGAATTGCACTAACCTGAGCAGAGCGTGGTCCCTTCATTACTGGTGTTGCATTTACTTGGTAGAGGCCCGACTCGACCTGCTTGTGCTGGTAGCAATGGACCTGAAGAGAATAAGAGTGAGCAGGGGGGAATGAAACACGTCAGAGCTGAAGGAACAGCACCATTATTTACTGCATCTACAGCTTCTACATCAGTCTACAGTTTGTTATCTTGTATGTTGAATCAGTTAAAACAAAAACATGGTTTCAGAGTAATTCTGTTGTTTGGGCACTGTCTGTTCTTCCACCTGGAGCAAGCTCAAAGCTTTTCAAAAATATAGCTTTATAGAGAAATGAATAAACTCCTAATAGTATTGGTGCTTTAGAACTCAGAACCAACATAGATAATTGAAAACTTAATTAAAAGTGTAAATGGCATTTCAAACTATATAAGTTTAAATGTGAGACTGTTTGCTTTATTTGTATGCATACATAATGTATAAAATATCATAAACTGCACACATCTAATACACCCAAAATATGGGAACAGTTAATCAATACTAATGGGTATATAAAAATACTGTAACAGTAAATTGATTTAATTTACAATCCCAGCAGATGGCAGTAGAAGATCTGAATACCTAGAATACCGAGATATGTTTAGCGGATAGGATGTTAAGTTACCTATTCAATCTTCCACCCATTAGAGTGGTTGCTACTCACCTGAACAATTCACTCCTGCATCATTGCTATGAGTGCAGGCACCTCGTCCCCATGCAGAGATGGAGCAATTTGATATGTGTGTCTCACTGCCATCACAGTCGAATATATCAGCCCGTACATCACCGCTGCCTTCACCAAACCAGGCCTGCCCCGGGACTGATACAGCGTACCCACAATTCAACTGCTTGCAGAGAACTGTGGCGTCCTGTAGATCCCAATAGCGATCGCAGACCGTCCCCCACTGACCATCGTACTGCAGCTCCACTCGACCAGAACAGGAGTCAGGGCCACCCATCAGCCTGTACTCAGTGTACCCTGCACACAGGGCAGCAGAGTGTGAGCAGGGCACAGCACAAGCAGAGAATCAGGACACTGGGTTTGCTTTACTCTAGCTATCAATCACAAAAGGGTTGCTATGTTCTTGTAATATTGGCTGCAAGGGCATGATTGGTGGTCATTTATTTCTTTAGCTTTCTAATAGTTATGCAACAGTATTTATTTAATTACAGACTTTTGAAGAGTGACGCCATATTGACCATGGCACAACATCCCATAGTCCTCTACATCTGTGTCAAATTTCGTGCGTTTTGGTGCAGCCGATAAAAAGTTATAGGCAGTTTTATAGCCAGTTGCGTATGTTGATGATGTCATGAATCACGTTTGACCTTCAAAAGAGGTCAAAGGTCACGGGCGATGACATTTTTCATAGAGCACATATGATTTCCTATATGGGTTCCATGATAACTATGACCCTGTCGGCACGCCTTAGGAGTTAACATTTCAACGTAAATTCCAATATGGCCGCCACACAGTGTGAACAATCTATTTCAATCTTCAGCAGTTATTACTTTCCAATGGTCTGTACAATTGTGTTGACACTGAAGAACATAAGTGCAATGGTGTTCTTGTTATGGGATGCAAAAGTTTTTTTTACAATTATCAATACGGCCGCCAAACCATGTAACCAAAATGTGTCATTTTCATATCACCAGTGCTTTACGTGAGTCTCTATGGTCATATAAAGTTTCATGACTGTAGTGTATTGCACCTTGGATTTATGCACGAATGTATGAAAATAGAGCCGTCGTGAAACGGTTATGTGTGTGCCGCGGCCATGTTTTTTAACGAAAAAGCGTGGATTTTACAAATGGTAGAAAGGATCTGGTTATGAACATGCGTGCCAATTTAGGTGTCGATTGACGTTGCAGTTTGAGACAAGAAGATTGTTGAATATTTGGCGCCAATCCAGCGTAGCGGGCAAAGTACTTGTTCAATCGACCTCGATTGAACATATGTTTTTTTATAGGCCATTGCTGCACTACCTGCTGCCATTGTCACAGTTCCACCATAAGTTGTTTTTAACGGCAAGAGATTTGAAAAATTCCCAAAATTTCCACGAAATCCAATATGGCGGTCGAACCATGTGACTTTTTCATTCGGGGACGGCAGTCTGGTTGTCCAGCCATAGGCATCTACTTACGTATGCGTTTTCATAACTCTGCGATGATGTTTGTGCGGAATAATAACAATAATAATAATAATAATAATAAACATAACAATAACAATAGGCTTCCCAGCCCTTGGCTTGGAAGCCAAATAATAACTAGAGTTGCGAGCAACTTTATGGTTTCCAAGCAGTTATCATGAAATTTAAGCGCATTGGTTATTATAAATGAAGCGTTATCATCACAACTGTGCTAACTGTGTCAATTTTGGCCCACATATTGGAATTATTGGTTAGTAGGCTATTTAAATTGTATTTGGATGCACACAAAATTCTAAATAGTATGCAGTCATATAGACTTTGAAAATAATGCATATAAGAGGCTAACATTGTTCTAAATTCTAGGTCACTCTTTCTTTGAGTTTGTGTGCGTGTGTGTGTGTGAGAGCGTGTGATGCCCTATTCTTCATTTTGCAATATAAAATAAAGTCTACAGCATGTATTATTTTTTGTATATTTTAATGCCACTATCATTTAATGTGCATTTTTTTTAAAGCAATAGAAAGTGATAATAGTGTAACGATTAGCTATCAGGGGTGCCTGGCAAATACACAATTCACCATATTTAATTGTGACCAAACCGCTACTAGGACATAACATGTGCACGATTTATGAGTAACACCACTCCAATCCTATGCCGAGGAATTATAAACAGGACAGAGGAGAGAAGAAGCTGGAACAGAACCCAGACAGACAGTACAAATTGAGCAGTTATAGTGCTCTGCAGGTAATAGACCTTTTGGAGAGCTGGCTCAAATACAGAACAAATTATTTCATAATAAATCACTTCCAAAGTTATATTATAGCACGCAATAGTTAACCATCTGGCCAACAAACATTATATCCGGCTGAATCAAAAACATCATATTGCACACTTGATAAACTCATTATAGTTTGCACATAAATAGTAATTATTGCACATCAATAGTAGCCCAGTTATATTGCACACCTTAATCATGTATATTACACATAAGTTATTTATAATGCACACCTGGGTTAATCATGTATATTGTGATAAGTGAAAAAAAGAACCTCCATACGTCTTTTAAATACACTGGCTGCTTCGTTGCCACCTATTGAGGATTTGCGATTGTGGTTTTATCAGTTTAGTCTTAATTATAACTATGAATGTAGTTATGAAAAAAAAAAAATAATGACATAGACTCCATATCAGTACAGTATACCCATTCACTTGAATTCCGTATGTAGATACTACTGAATCAGAGACACTATTTTTAAACACAGCCCTATAAATACAACTTAATATAATTAAAATAAACGGTAGAACGTAACTGACACCTGTTATATGTTAACATTCTGCCGAAATTATACTCATGGTAGCTTTAATAAAACAAATTTGTTCATAAGTTTTACAAACCGCGTATAACTTTTACTTTGAGACTTTGAATTTTCCCATTGACTTGTCAACACAGAAACACTTTAAAACATACAAATAGCCAAACGAATATCATATTAAACATAATTTATATATTGATATGAGAAGACTGTCAGCCTACCTCCGAGTAGATCCTGTAGCTGCGGCAGCTTTAAAAAAATAAATAAATAAATAAATAAATGTCCGCTTTTTATTCTCCATGAATAACTATGCGATCATTACAGTTACAATGCTGTTTCATAGGGCAAGCGATTCTGAACAGTTCTGTGTATACATTTCATTACCAGAAATAAATATTTCAATGAAAGATATGGCTTGGAAGCCTAATAATCCTAACAAAAACAATAGGCTTCCCCAGCCTTTGGCTTGGAAGCCTAATAAACTAAAACACAATGAATGGCTGCAGCATGAACAAACTGTTTAAAAGTGTGAGACATGAGCTGGCATGTCAGAAAGAGGGGAAGAGGCTACAATGGGCATTTTAAATATGAACCTGTATAAAACATGTACATTTTATTTTATTTCATTTTTTTTAAAATAAATTTAGTGAACAATTATTATTTTTATTTATTTTCTCCCTATTTGTAATGTCCAATTATGTTTTTTCTCCTCACCGCAGTGAGTCCCCACACAGCACAGATGCTCTGAGGACGTGTGAGTGTCCTCCGATCTCTCAAGCCTAAAGCCAGAATGGCTTTTACGCCGAGCAATCCAGAGCAGAGGTGGGCGGGCTACCGATCCCGAAGAACAGAGACCAGCCCTGCTTTTTATCCACTGAATGTGCTCGGTGTGTCTGGCCATTTGGGTTTGCTGTTGCACGATGAGGAGAAGCAATCCCTACTGGTTTCCCACCCCCCCACCCCAGGAGTGTCAGAGCCAATGTGACGCCCCCTTTGGAGTCCCCAGCAAAGTTCAGCCTCTTTGCACAGTCTGGACGTGAACCGGCGCTGTCCATGCTGTGTGACTCATCCTGCGCTCCTCATGGCAGCGCTTTAGCTGGATGAGAATAATGAAATACTGTAGTGATCTCGGATTATATATCAATTACCTGTAAAACAGAGAAAGTTGAATCTCTCAGTGCAGCTCCTATCATTCCAGAAGCCCAGAGCTCTTCCTGGTGCATTCCCATTCATGCTGACACAGGTGTCCTGTGCATTCGAGAGGTCTGGTTCACCACTATCCCACTTTTCAATTGGGTCTCCATTAGACCACTTCCATGGCTGTAAGCTGTTCTCTCTATACAAACCGATCCAGACAGCATTATCTGCTGGGATTAGAACAGTGAGAGTATTGAGAGCCTCCTGCTCCTCCGGGCTGCGTATGCTGGCAAACTCTGAGCCCTCATTTCTACAGTGCTGCTCGGCGTCTGTCCAGAACTTCATTTGGTTTACCAAATAATATCCCTTCAGGGCAGAGCTGTCTCTCTCTGCAACTAAAGAGAAAGCAGAGTATAGTGAAGGTAGGGAATACCCTCTCATAAATACTGCTCTTAATCATTACAGTGCTTTTACTTTAGAAATGTGTGCTACAGTATTAGTATTGCATTGTGTATAGTAGCCTGTTGGTGGCCTATCGTTATTGTCACTATCATTGTGCATGTTTTGATTTATTTCTTTGTAACATATTGAATGTTGTATCTTCATATAAATACAAATAAGTCTCATTTCTGATCATGCTCGGCTGCTAGTGGATCCTGAGTCAAAGTCAATCTGTAATCTTTTATTTTATTTATCTAATAAGGATTTGATGGATTTGAGTTCAGCATGGAAGAGGGGGTCTTGGTCTCAGTTCAGCTCTTCCTACATGGCACAAGGCAGCCCCAGCTCAACGGAGGAAGCTGGTAGTCAACGAGGTGCAAAAGCAGGAGGAGAGGATGAGGTGTATAAAGGCCATTTCCCAGGCCAAGCAGGGAGAATGGATGAGATGGGAGAGTGTGGAACAACGCAAGATTGGCTGGCAAGACCTATGGTCAATGGAACAGAGCAGGATCAGTTTCCTTATAAGGTCAACATATGATGTTCTCCCATCACCACAGAACCTAAACCTCTGGGTAGGAGAGGATCCCTCATGTCCTTTGTGTTCATCACCTGCAACATTAAGGCACATTTTGACAGGATGTACGGTGGCTCTTAGCCAAGGACGGTTTACTTGGCGCCATGACCAGGTGCTGCGATGTTTGGCCTTAGCATTGGAAGACAAGCGTAACATGACCAATAAGTTGCCACCTGTTCCATCAAAACATTACACACAAGAGACAACATTCCTCCGCCCAGGAGACCAACCACCAAGAAAACATGTTAAAACCAATCCTCGCCCAGGACAACTGGAAGCTGCTAGAGACTGGAAAATGCTGGCAGATGTTGGTCAACGGCTTATTTTTCCACCTGAGATTGCCACCACTAACCTTCGACCAGATATTGTCTTGTGGTCTGGCTCAGCACGCCTTGTTCACCTGGTAGAGTTAACAGTGCCATGGGAGGATGCTGTAGATGAGGCGTATGAGAGGAAGAAACTGCGGTATGCTCAACTAGCCACTGAAGCGGAACAGCGAGGATGGAGAGTCTGGGTTTACCCAGTGGAAGTGGGTTGTCGAGGATTTGTGGCACACTCTACAACCCGGTTTCTCAGAGATGTCGGATTCAATGGCCAAGAGTTGCGTCGCACAGTGAAGAACTTATCTGAAGCAGCAGAGAGGAGCAGCAACTGGCTGTGGTTGAGACGGAAAGATTCTGGCTGGGGATCTCAAGCACAATAGAAAGAAAGAAACGCTGATGTACAGGTAAGTAAGCTGGGCTGAGTTGAGTGGGGGACGGAGGGGGGTGATTCTGGGACGCCAGAATCACCGTCGAGCCCTCTTGAGGTGTTGTGGGCTAGTCGACGAAACACCGAGGATGGAAGGTGCCCGCTTGAAGACCCCAGAGATGTACCCTACTTAGCTCAATCCAAACGGTTGTCATGCTGATGCGCTGGGGAGACCGCACTATGGTTGATCCCCGGAGCCAGCATCGCAGCCGTTGTGTGTGCTGATGCGCTAGGGAGGCAATAAGCTGATCCCTGGAGCCAGCATTACACTTCAGCCATCAACACCAGACAGAAGGATATCTACATCATCATATGGAAGGAAGCGCAAATGGATGGAGACACATATGGATCACATTAGTTTACTGTGAAGCTACGTCTTAGTTGGTGCTTATCTTGGCGAGAGCCAAGTTCAAATCAGCATGAAGTTTTAACATCTACTCTCATGTAATGGAAATCCTGATGTTTTCCTGATTGATGTTCAAAGTAACAAACTAGTATTCCTTGGAGTGTAATTCACAGAATTGTAGAACATTATTATTATTTCTCTCCCCTGTGCTGTTAAAACACAAAGCCCTTTACATTACACCACGTCAGTGATGCGTGAAGTACAGCACTCACACAGCCAGCACAACTGACAGCTCTGGAACACACAGACCAATAGACCTGCATAACCCATAACCTCATCCCACCAGCAGGGGTCAGCAGTGCATCACAGAGCACTGCCTGTAACATCTGTGAAAGGGTCAGAGTGAGACAGGTACAGTGGTGAGCCTGGTGTTTGTGAAAGGGAGTGAACCAGGCATAGCAATGAGCCTGGGAATGGGAACTTTCTGTCACTGCTGGAGCCAGAGCAGGACAGCTCAGAGGAGCCAGCAGCTGCACCAGCCCGCCTCTTTCAACAGGATTTACTGAAGAGCAGAGAGCAGCTTACAGACAGGGGTAGAACAGGAGGATATGGAGTGGAAAGAGAGGGTCCTTACCTTTCTGGCATACGAAATATAAAGAAGAAGAAGATGGACGACCAAGCCATCGTTTTCGAAAAGCTGCAGCATACATATCAGATTCCAGTGCATGCCGATACCAGTTCAGGTACATGAAGTAATCTCCATTGGACCACTGCCATTGCTGCCTGGTGTTTTTTCTAAACAGCCCGATCCAAACTCTCTCTGTCTGGACATCTTGCACAGCAGTGTTTATCTTCTCCACTTCTTGTGCACTGCGAATGCTGACCAGATCTGTGTAGTGTTCTCTGCAGTAGCTCTGAGCTTCACTCCAGGTTTTATTTATCTTCACTAAGTGGAGCTCTACACTCACTGTGACCTGGACCAGGCTGATAGCTGGGGAAAGAAACACAAGTTACTGTCTCACAGCACCATCAGGGACAAGCATGCAGAGAGTAGCAGATAGGACACAAGTTACTGTCTCACAGCACCATCAGGGACAAGCATGGCAGTGACATTCAGCCACTGATGTCAATTCAAAATTAGAGCCGTCAGTAACATTAACAAGTAAATCCCTGTGATCCATACCACTGTATGCCCAGTACATGTGAAATGTAGCTTTGACATCATATACCCCCAGATTCTGCTAATAACTTAGGTATGTTAAATGCATGACATACCGGCAGCATCCATAGAACCCCAGATTACGATGCATTAAAAACCCTTTGCTTTGTATTCAAGCACAAACAAAAACACTAAGTTCCTTTGTAATAAACCCCAGAAAACAACCAATCAAATGTAGAGACAACTCAAGCACAACAAATCTGCCTAGCAACACACTGCACCTACAGAAATACAACACAGACAAAACAATGTCTCGTTGTGCTCAGCATGCAGCTCTCAGGCAGGAAGAACAGCCCTTAATAAACTCAACAGCGTACAGGTGAGCAAGGGTTAAAGATCTGAAAGCTGTGCATTGAAACAGCACGTGGTATATTAGCAGTAACTGACAGGCATCACTCATCTAAAACATATTTCCACACCAGGTTTTGGTTGCTCTACCACTTGACTAGAATCATTTGCACTTGAGTAATACATCATATTTATTGGAGTCCCACATTGTGCAGCATACCTGAAATCAGCAGCATCAGCACCTTGCTTCCCATCGTCACACTAAAGAAAACAGAAAGGCTTTTGTCTATTATTACAATATATTCAATAGAAGATGCATACAGATCTGTAGCTGTAAAATATCAAATACCACTAGAGTTGCGAGCAACTTTACGGCTTCCAAGCAGTTATCGTGAAATTGAAGCGCATTGGTTATTATAGATGAAGCGTTATCATCACAACTGTGTTAACTGTGTCAAAGGATTCATGAGGTGTTGTTGTTGAAGTGTTTCATGCAAAATCCAACATAGCTGCCACACCATGTGACCGATCCATTTTTCCTTAGGTAGAATCAATCATGGACATGAGCACACTATGTACAAAATTTTTCACAGCTGTACTATTTAGCATTCATGAGAAGAAGACTTTTGAATATTGTCCAAACTTTTCATTAAATCCAAAATGGCTACCACACCATGTGACCAAAGGCCGCCATATTGACCATGACACAACATCACATAGTCCTCAACATTCGTGTCAAATTTTGTGCGTTTTGGTGCAGCCGATAAATAGTTATAGGCAGTTTTATAGTCAGTTGAGTATGTTGATGATGTTATGCAGCGTGGACGCCATGATTTTCACAGTAGCAACTTCCCTTGAATAAGCATAACAGATGACCATACTGAGATGTTTTATTCCAATTTTTGTTTCAATCGGATAAGCGGTTTCAGAGAAGTTGTTTGAATTTTGATGATGTTATATTTTTATGGTAATTTTATGTCATTAATCAATGTGGTTGCCAAACCACAGAACCAATCAACTTCATATTAACAGTTAATTATGGACTATCCCTCAACATGTATATCAATTTTCAGAACTCTGCAGTAAGCGGTTTCCGATACATAGGCGTTTTAACAAATTCCGCAAAATCTAATATGGCTGCCGAACCATGTGACTTGCGCAAATTTGCTGAATATCACCGACTATCATCCATAGGCATCTACCAGTGTACCGAATTTCGTGAGTTTTTGAGCATGTTTTGGCAGAAAAATAAATAAATAAATAAATAAATAAATAAATAATAATAATAATAATAACCCTCACAAAAACAATATGCTTCCCCAGCCTACGGCTTGGAAGCCTAATAATAATAATAACGAGAGTTGCGAGCAACTTTACGGCTTTCAAGCAGTTATCGTGAAATTTAAGTGCATTGGTTGTTATAGATGAAACGTTATCATCACAACTGTAATGTATACCCAAGATTCACGTCAATCGGCCAAAGGGTTCACGAGGAGTTGTCGTTTAAGCTTTTTACGCAAAATCCAACATAACTGCCACACCATGTGACCAATCCATTTTTCCTGAAGTAGAATCAGTTGTGGACATGCGAGCAACTTTACGGCTTCAAAGCAGTTATCGTAAAAGTTAAGCGCATTGGTTAATTTAGATGAAGCTTTATCATCACACCTGTGCTGTGTTAATTTTGACACAAATATTGGAATTATTGGTTTGTAGCCAATTTAAATTTTATTTGGATGCACACAAAATGCTAAATAATATGCAGTCATATACTTTGAAAATAATGCATATAGGAGGCTAACATTGTTCTAAATTCGAAATCGCCTGTTTGTGTGCGTGTGCGTGCGTGCGTGTGGTGACCTATTCTTAATTTTGCAATATAAAATAAAGTCTACAGCATGTATTGGTTCTTATATATTTTAATACCACTATCATTTAATGTGCATTTTTAAAGCAATAGAAAGTGATAGTGTAACAATTGGCTATCAGGGGTGCCTGGCAAATACACAATTCACCATATTTAATTGTGACCAAACCGCTACTAGGACATAACATGTGCACGATTTATGAGTAACACCACTCGAATCCTATGCCGAGGAATTATAAACAGGACAGAGGAGAGAAGAAGCTGGAACAGAAACCAGAGAGACAGTACTGGTTCTTGTATATTTTAATGCCACTAACATTCAATGTGCATTCGTAAAGCAATAGAAAGTGATAATAGTGTAACGATTGGCTATCTGTGGTGCCAGGCTTTGTTGCCACATATTCAGAATTTGCGATTGTTGTTTTATCAGTTTAGTCTTAAAAATTATAACTATCACTGTAGTTATGAAATAAAAAAAAAAAACATACGCCATATCAGTAAAACGAGTAGTGCATTTTTTTGGCTTCTGTTCAGCTACGACAGCGTTGTAAAAACAAAAATGTGATTACAGAACATTTTTGTACAGCCCGAGAAGACGGAGACTGCATGTCCACGAGGTTATAAGTAAACAAACAGCATTACGGCTGAGAAGCTGGTAAGCTCGAATTATACTAAAATGTCTGTTTTTTGGGGGGGATTCTCCATGAATAACTATGCAATCTTTACAGTTACAACGCTATTTTATAGAGGAAGCAATTGTGAAGCGTTCTGTCTATACATTTGATTACCAAAAATAAATATTTTAATGAAAGATACTGCCCCAAAATCGCCCCCTTCTCACATGCATCTTTTAAATGGATTACACACGCGGTTTCATTTCAACAGATTCAGGATTTGTGATTGTGCCTGACCACAGTTTAGTCGTAAAAATAATTATATAACGATTTTTAAGCAAACTATATTTATGTGACTTGTAAAGCTGATGTTTTATGCATTTAATTGTTTCAATTGTGTTGGTTTAAAAAGCATAGTGCAGGTTTTTTTTTTTCGCATGGATGCAGCTGCAACAGTTCTTAAAAAAATGTTTTCTTAGTTTACAGTATGTGTCTGTATACTGTACTATGTGGACGTCTAAATATAATCCTTTCCACTGTAATTACTGTTTTTTAAGTTACATGTGTTAATAAAACTGTTGTTAAACACCAGCAAAAAATGGCTGCTTTAGGAATTTTTTTTCTTACCTTGCTGAGTATTCCATGTTAACAGCTGCCCCTAGTGGTAGGAATGTGTCATTTCAGGGTAAAATATGGGCAAACTGGCATGACACCCATATTGATTGGCTCATGGCGGTCATGTTTGTTGATGTAGGAACTTTTCCTGACTAATATTTTTAGAGGACAGTACAAAGATAAAGTATAACTAAGATTCACATCAATCGGCCAAAGGGCTCATGAGGAGTTGTTTTTTAAGCGTTTCACCCAAAATCCAACATAGCTGCCACACCATGTGATCGATCCATTTTTCCTTAAGTAGAATCAATCGTGGACATGAGCACACTATGTACAAAATTTTTCACAGCTGTACTATTTACCGTTCATGAGAAGAAGACTTTTGAATATTGTCCAAACTTTTCATTAAATCCAAGATGGCTGCCACACCATGTGACCAAAGGCCGCCATATTGACCACGACACAACATCACAGTCCTCAACATGCGTGTCAAATTTTGTGCGTTTTGGTGCAGCCGATAAGTTATACGCAGTTTTAGAGCCAGTTGCGTATGTTGATGATGTCATGCAGCGTGGATGCCATGATTTTCACAGTAGCAACTTCCCTTGAACAAGCGTAACAGATGACCATACTGAGATGTTTTATTCCAATTTTTGTTTTAATCGGATAAGCGGTTTCAGAGAAGATGATGTTTGAATTTTGATGATTTTATATTTTTATGGTAATTTAATGTCATTAATCAATGTGGTTGCCAAACCACAGAACCAATCAGCTTCATATTAACAGTTAATCATGGACTATCCTTCAACATGTTTAGCAATTTTCAGAACTCTGCAGTAAGCAGTTTTCGATACATAGGCGTTTTAACAAA
The DNA here is from genome assembly GCA_030684275.1 of Acipenser oxyrinchus oxyrinchus. NCBI lineage: Eukaryota > Metazoa > Chordata > Actinopteri > Acipenseriformes > Acipenseridae > Acipenser > Acipenser oxyrinchus. Next base: position 1,004,619 of record CM060278.1, on the reverse strand, counting down.
TTCCGCAAAATCCAATATGGCTGCCGAACCATGTGACTTGCGCAAATTTGCTACATATCACCGACAATCATCCATAGGCATCTACCAGTGTACAGAATTTCGTGAGTTTTTTAGCATGTTTTGGCAGAAAAAAAATAAAAATACATAATAACTAGAGTTGCGAGGAACTTTACAGCTTCCAAGCAGTTATCGTGAAATTTAAGCGCATTGGTTATTATAAATGAAGCATTATCATCACAACTGTGCTAAGTGTGTCAATTTTGGCCCACATATTGGAATTATTGGTTTGTAGGCTATTTACATTGTATTTGGATGCACACAAAATCCTAAGTAGTATGCAGTCATATAGACTTTGAAAATAATGCATATAAGAGGCTAACATTGTTCTAAATTCTAGATCACTCTTTGTTTGAGTTTGTGTGTGTGTGTGTGTGTGTGTGTGAGCGTGTGGTGCCCTATTCTTCATTTTGCAATATAAAATAAAGTCTACAGCATGTATTGGGTTTTGTATATTTTAATGCCACTATCATTTAATGTGCATTTTTTTAAAGCAATAGAAAGTGATAGTGTAACAATTAGCTATCAGGGGTGCCTGGCAAATACACAATTCACCATATTTAATTGTGACCAAACCGCTACTAGGACATAACATGTGCACGATTTATGAGTAACACCACTCCAATCCTATACCGAGGAATTATAAACAGGTCAGAGGAGAGAAGAAGCTGGAACAGAACCCAGAGAGACAGTAGAAATGGAGCAGTTATTGTGCTCTGCAGGTAACAGATCTTTTGGAGAGTTGGCTCAAATACAGAACAAATTATTTCATAATCAATCACATTCAAAGTTTTATTATACCACTCAATAGTTGACCATCTGGCCCAGCAAACATTATATCCAGCTGAATCAAAAACATCATGTTGCACACTTGATAAACTCATGTTTTGCACATAAATAGTAATTATTGCACATCAATAGTAGTGCAGTTATATTGCACATCTTAATCATGCATATTACACATAAGGTATTTATATTGCACACCTTGGTTAATCATGTATATTGTGATAAGTGAAAAAAAGAACCTCCATATGTCTTTTAAATACACTGGCTGCTTCGTTGCCACCTATTGAGGATTTGCAATTGTGGTTTTATCAGTTTAGTCTTAATTATAACTATGAATGTAGTTATGAAATAAAATAATAACATAGACGCCGTATCAGTGCAGTATACCCATTCACTTGAATTCCGTATGTAGTTACTACTGAATCAGAGACGATTTGTAAATTATATTCATGGTAGCCTTAATATAAAGAGTTTGTTCATAAGTTTTACAAACTGCGTATAACTTTTATTTGGAGACTGAATTTTCCCACTGATTTGTCAACACATTGTGGTGGTAGGTTTATACTAGAAACACTAAACCTACGGCTTGGAAGCCTAATAATAATAATAATAATAATAATAATAATAATAACTAGTTCTAAAGGGACAGCCAGAACGTGATGCGCTTTTAAAGTTCTGCTCGTTGTAGTTTTATTTATTATTATTTTGTATTTATTTACTAGCTCGACATAACTACAACACGCATGTTTCCCTGTGGTTGCCTGGCTACACTTGTACGTCCACGTGGTTATTTTAAGTAAAGAAATAACATTACAGCAGAACAAGCTGATCCGCTCCTATTATAGTAAAATGTCCGCTGTTTTGGGGAGGGATTCTCTGTGAATAACCATGCGAGCTTAGTTCTTACAATTGTATTTAATAGAGCAAGCGATTTTGAACAGTTCTGTCTATGGCACTCATAACCTGAAAGATGCGCTTGCAAAGTCGACCCCCCCGCCGCGCCGCGCGCGCTGCTTCCCTCCCTCCAAAGCATCTTTTCAATAGCTTACACGCGCGGCTGTTTTGCAGCAGATTCAGGATTTGTGACTGTGTTGTAAAAATAATTATATGACGATTTTTAAGCAAACTGTATTCGTGTGACTTGTAAAGCTCATGTATTAAACATATTAGTATTACTATTGTGTTCTGGTTTAAACATAAGTGCGTTTTTTTATTTTTCCTGCTATACAGTTACAACAGCATTTAAAAAAAAAAAAAAGATTACAAAACATTTGTATACAGCACGAAATCACGGTATTTTTTTCAAATAATTAGTGTGTTTCAGTATGTCTACAGTTCTACATATGCTTGCATGTCTACAAGGTTGTTTCAAAAAAACAAACAACATTAGTGCAGAGATTACAGTCATTTTTCTCATACAGTGAGTGTGTGTGTGCACGCGCTGCTTTTTTCCCAGCGTTGATGCAATTGCAAACAGTAAAAATAATTATATGACGATTTATTGTGTCTTTTTATAGTGTAGTGTGAGGCACATACTTGTTATATTTAAAAGACAAAAACATAAATACACAAGTACACGGCAGGCTTAGTACATCACTGCTGCCTGCTTCACGTTTACGTTGTCTGACAGCACGAGTGTCAGAGAGCACTGCAGTTCTAAAGGGACAGCCAAAGCGTGATGCGCTTTTGAAGTTCTGCTCGTTGTAGTTTTATTTATTATTATTTTTTATTTATTTACTAGCTCGACATAACTACAACACGCACGTTTCCCTGTGGTTGCCAGGCTACACGTGGTTATTTTAAGTAAAGAAATAACATTACAGCAGAACAAGCTGATCCGCTCCTATTATACTAAAATGCCCGCTGTTTTGGGGAGGGATTCTCTGTGAATAACCATGCGAGCTTAGTCCTTACAATTGTATTTAATAGAGCAAGCGATTTTGAACAGTTGTGTCTATGGCACTCATAACCTGAATGATACGTTTGCAAAGTCGACCCCTCCGCGCTCCCTCCAAAGCGTCTTTTCAATAGCTTACACGCGCGGCTTTTTTGCAGCAGATTCAGGATTTGTGCCTGTGTTGTAAAAATAATTATATGACGATTCTTAAGCAAACTGTATTCGTGTGATTTGTTAAGCGCATGTATTAAACATATTAGTATTACGATTGTGTTGTGGTTTAAAAATACGTGCTTTTTTTTTTGCCTGCCTTTCAGTTACAACTGCGTCTGCAGTACATTTATTAAGTGCATCAGGCGCGTCAGGTCCAATTTATTTTCACACGCGCATTTAATTTTAGATGCGCTGTCTAAAAGTATTTTTCCCCACAATCAAACTGGTTTAAATGGCCCTGCATATCAACAAAGCAGTCACTGGCAACTCCGGCCCCGCCCCACCCTTTCGTTCGCTACAGCTTTCACATATGCTTGAAATAAATAATAATAATAATACTAATAGTCGTACATACCGATCGATCATCTCCTAATCACTCATTTTATCACCAAACTCCTCAATAATGAGATCCAAGTCATTATTTTATTACTATAACATCTCAAAAAAGCTCTGCAAATGTCCGTGTTATTCTCTGTGCGCTGACTCAGTCACAGGCAGCTTGTTTCCTTTTGACCGCTCCTATCTAATCACGGGGCACGTATGACTATTCATGAGCTACGCCCCTTTTTTTCGGCTTCTCTCGGCTCCTGTCGCCACCACTCGGCCATTGAATGGTTTTCTTGGCTTTTTCAGTTCTAAAGGGACAGCCAGAACGTGATGCGCTTTTGAAGTTCTGCTCGTTGTAGTTTTATTTATTATTATATTTTTATTTATTTACTAGCTCGACATAACTACAACACGCATGTTTCCCTGTGGTTGCCTGGCTACACTTGTATGTCCACGTGGTTATTTTAAGTAAAGAAATAACATTACAGCAGAACAAGCTGATCCGCTCCTATTATACTAAAATGTCCGCTGTTTTGGGGAGGGATTCTTTGTGAATAACCACGCGAGCTTAGTCTTTACAATTGTATTTAATAGAGCAAGCGATTTTGAACAGTTCTGTCTATGGCACTCATTACTTGAAAGATACGCTTGCAAAGTCGACCCCCCGCCGCGCCGCACCGCGCCGCGCCACTTCCCTCCCTCCAAATCATCTTTTCAATGGCTTACACGCGCGGCTTTTTTGCAGCAGATTCAGGATTTGTGACTGTGTTGTAAAAATAATTATATGACGATTTTTAAGCAAACTGTATTCGTGTGACTTGTAAAGCTCATGTATTAAATATATTAGTATTACGATTGTGTTGTGGTTTAAAAATACGTGTCTTGTTTTATTTTTCCTGCTATACAGTTACAACAGCGTTTTAAAAATAAAAAAAATGATTACTAGACATTTCCATACAGCACGAGATCACGGTATTTTTTTTCAAATAATTAGTGTGTTTCAGTATGTCTACAGTTCTGTATATGCTTGCATGTCTACAAGGTTGTTTCAAATAAACAAACAACATTAGTGCAGAGATTACATTCATTTTTCTCATACAGTGAGTGTGCGTGCGCGCGCGGTGCTTTTTTTCCCAGCGTTGATGCAATTGCAAACAGTAAAAATAATTATATGACGATTTTTACGCAAACTGTATTCGTCTGACTTGTAAAGCTCATGTATTAAATATATTAGTATTACGTTTGTGTGCTGGTTTAAAAATAAGTGCGTTTTTTTGTGTGTCTTTTTATACTGTAGTGTGGGGCAGATACCTGTTATATTTAAAAGACAAAAACATAAATACACAAGTACACGGCAGGCTTAGTACATTACTGCAGCCTGCTTCACGTCTTTACGTTGTCTGACAGCACGAGTGTCAGAGAGCACTGCAGTTCTAAAGGGACAGCCAGAACGTGATGCGCTTTTAAAGTTCTGCTCGTTGTAGTTTTATTTATTATTATTTTTTATTTATTTCCTAGCTCGACATAACTACAACACGCATGTTTCCCTGTGGTTGCCTGGCTACACTCGTATGTCCACGTGGTTATTTTAAGAAAAGAAATAACATTACAGCAGAACAAGCTGATCCGCACCTATTATACTAAAATGTCCGCTGTTTTGGGAGGGATTCTCTGTGAATAACCATGCGAGCTTAGTTCTTACAATTGTATTTAATAGAGCAAGCGATTTTGAACAGTTCTGTCTATGGCACTCATAACCTGAAAGATGCGCTTGCAAAGTCGACCCCTCGCCAGCGCCGCTGCTTCCCTCCCTCCAAAGCATCTTTTCAATGGCTTACACGCTGGCTGTTTTGCAGCAGATTCAGGATTTGTGACTGTGTTGTAAAATAATTATATGACGATTTTAAGCAAACTGTATTCGTGTGACTTGTAAAGCTCATGTATTAAACATATTAGTATTACTATTGTGTTCTGGTTTAAACATAAGTGCGTTTTTTTATTTTTCCTGCTATACAGTTACAACAGCGTTTAAAAAAAAAAATGATTACAAAACATTTGTATACAGCACGAAATCACGGTATTTTTTTCAAATAATTAGTGTGTTTCAGTATGTCTACAGTTCTACATATGCTTGCATGTCTACAAGGTTGTTTCAAAAAAACAAACAACATTAGTGCAGAGATTACAGTCATTTTTCTCATACAGTGAGTGTGTGTGTGCACGCGCTGCTTTTTTCCCAGCGTTGATGCAATTGCAAACAGTAAAAATAATTATATGACGATTTATTGTGTCTTTTTATAGTGTAGTGTGAGGCACATACCTGTTATATTTAAAAGACAAAACATAAATACACAAGTACACGGCAGGCTTAGTACATCACTGCTGCCTGCTTCACGCTTACGTTGTCTGACAGCACGAGTGTCAGAGAGCACTGCAGTTCTAAAGGGACAGCCAAAGCGTGATGCGCTTTTGAAGTTCTGCTCGTTGTAGTTTTATTTATTATTATTTTTATTTATTAACTAGCTCGACATAACTACAACACGCACGTTTCCCTGTGGTTGCCTGGCTACACGTGGTTATTTTAAGTAAAGAAATAACATTACAGCAGAACAAGCTGATCCGCTCCTATTATACTAAAATGCCCGCTGTTTTGGGAGGGATTCTCTGTGAATAACCATGCGAGCTTAGTCCTTACAATTGTATTTAATAGAGCAAGCGATTTTGAACAGTTGTGTCTATGGCACTCATAACCTGAATGATACGTTTGCAAAGTCGACCCTCCGCTCCCTCCAAAGCGCCTTTTCAATAGCTTACACGCCGGCTTTTTGCAGCAGATTCAGGATTTGTGCCTGTGTTGTAAAAATAATTATATGACGATTCTTAAGCAAACTGTATTCGTGTGATTTGTTAAGCGCATGTATTAAACATATTAGTATTACGATTGTGTTGTGGTTTAAAAATACGTGCTTTTTTTTTTTTTTGCCTGCCTTTCAGTTACAACTGCGTCTGCAGTACATTTATTAAGTGCATCAGGCGCCAGGTCCAATTTATTTTCACACGCGCATTTAATTTTAGATGCGCTGTTTAAAAGTATTTTTCCCCACAATCAAACTGGTTTAAATGGCCCTGCATATCAACAAAGCAGTCACTGGCAACTCCGCCCCGCCCCACCCTTTCGTTCGCTACAGCTTTCACATATGCTTGAAATAAATAATAATAATAATACTAATAGTCGTACATACCGATCGATCATCTCCTAATCACTCATTTTATCACCAAACTCCTCAATAATGAGATCCAAGTCATTATTTTATTACTATAACATCTCAAAAAGCTCTGCAAATGTCCGTGTTATTCTCTGTGCGCTGATTCAGTCACAGGCAGCTTGTTTCCTTTTGACCGCTCCTATCTAATCACGGGGCACGTATGACTATTCATGAGCTACGCCCTTTTTTCGGCTTCTCTCGGCTCCTGTCGCTCCCACTCGGCCATTGAATGGTTTTCTTGGCTTTTTCAGTTCTAAAGGGACAGCCAGAACGTGATGCGCTTTTGAAGTTCTGCTCGTTGTAGTTTTATTTATTATTATTTTTATTTATTTACTAGCTCGACATAACTACAACACGCATGTTTCCCTGTGGTTGCCTGGCTACACTTGTATGTCCACGTGGTTATTTTAAGTAAAGAAATAACATTACAGCAGAACAAGCTGATCCGCTCCTATTATACTAAAATGTCCGCTGTTTTGGGGAGGGATTCTTTGTGAATAACCACGCGAGCTTAGTCTTTACAATTGTATTTAATAGAGCAAGCGATTTTGAACAGTTCTGTCTATGGCACTCATTACTTGAAAGATACGCTTGCAAAGTCGACCCCCCGCCGCACGCCACCGCCACTTCCTCCCTCCAAAGCATCTTTTCAATGGCTTACACGCGCGGCTTTTTTGCAGCAGATTCAGGATTTGTGACTGTGTTGTAAAAATAATTATATGACGATTTTTAAGCAAACTGTATTCGTGTGACTTGTAAAGCTCATGTATTAAATATATTAGTATTACGATTGTGTTGTGGTTTAAAAATACGTGTCTTGTTTTATTTTTCCTGCTATACAGTTACAACAGCGTTTTAAAAAAAAAAAAAAATGATTACTAGACATTTCCATACAGCACGAGATCACGGTATTTTTTTCAAATAATTAGTGTGTTTCAGTATGTCTACAGTTCTGTATATGCTTGCATGTCTACAAGGTTGTTTCAAATAAACAAACAACATTAGTGCAGAGATTACATTCATTTTTCTCATACAGTGAGTGTGTGTGCGCGCGCGGTGCTTTTTTCCCAGCGTTGATGCAATTGCAAACAGTAAAAATAATTATATGACGATTTTTACGCAAACTGTATTCGTCTGACTTGTAAAGCTCATGTATTAAATATATTAGTATTACGTTTGTGTGCTGGTTTAAAAATAAGTGCGTTTTTGTGTGTCTTTTATACTGTAGTGTGGGGCAGATACCTGTTATATTTAAAAGACAAAACATAAATACACAAGTACACGGCAGGCTTAGTACATTACTGCAGCCTGCTTCACGCCTTTACGTTGTCTGACAGCACGAGTGTCAGAGAGCACTGCAGTTCTAAAGGGACAGCCAGAACGTGATGCGCTTTTAAAGTTCTGCTCGTTGTAGTTTTATTTATTATTATTTTTTATTTATTTCCTAGCTCGACATAACTACAACACGCATGTTTCCCTGTGGTTGCCTGGCTACACTCGTATGTCCACGTGGTTATTTTAAGAAAAGAAATAACATTACAGCAGAACAAGCTGATCCGCACCTATTATACTAAAATGTCCGCTGTTTTGGGGAGGGATTCTCTGTGAATAACCATGCGAGCTTAGTTCTTACAATTGTATTTAATAGAGCAAGCGATTTTGAACAGTTCTGTCTATGGCACTCATAACCTGAAAGATGCGCTTGCAAAGTCGACCCCCTCGCCGCGCCGCGCGCGCTGCTTCCCTCCCTCCAAAGCATCTTTTCAATGGCTTACACGCGCGGCTGTTTTGCAGCAGATTCAGGATTTGTGACTGTGTTGTAAAAATAATTATATGACGATTTTTAAGCAAACTGTATTCGTGTGACTTGTAAAGCTCATGTATTAAACATATTAGTATTACTATTGTGTTCTGGTTTAAACATAAGTGCGTTTTTTTATTTTTCCTGCTATACAGTTACAACAGCGTTTAAAAAAAAAAATGATTACAAAACATTTGTATACAGCACGAAATCACGGTATTTTTTTCAAATAATTAGTGTGTTTCAGTATGTCTACAGTTCTACATATGCTTGCATGTCTACAAGGTTGTTTCAAATAAACAAACAACATTAGTGCAGAGATTACAATCATTTTTCTCATACAGCGAGTGTGTGTGCACGCTGCTTTTTTCCCAGCGTTGATGCAATTGCAAACAGTAAAAATAATTATATGACGATTTATTGTGTCTTTTATAGTGTAGTGTGAGGCACATACCTGTTATATTTAAAAGACAAAACATAAATACACAAGTACACGGCAGGCTTAGTACATCACTGCTGCCTGCTTCACGCTTACGTTGTCTGACAGCACGAGTGTCAGAGAGCACTGCAGTTCTAAAGGGACAGCCAAAGCGTGATGCGCTTTTGAAGTTCTGCTCGTTGTAGTTTTATTTATTATTATTTTTATTTATTTACTAGCTCGACATAACTACAACACGCACGTTTCCCTGTGGTTGCCTGGCTACACGTGGTTATTTTAAGTAAAGAAATAACATTACAGCAGAACAAGCTGATCCGCTCCTATTATACTAAAATGCCCGCTGTTTTGGGGAGGGATTCTCTGTGAATAACCATGCGAGCTTAGTCCTTACAATTGTATTTAATAGAGCAAGCGATTTTGAACAGTTGTGTCTATGGCACTCATAACCTGAATGATACGTTTGCAAAGTCGACCCTCCGCGCCCTCCAAAGCGCCTTTTCAATAGCTTACACGCGGCTTTTTGCAGCAGATTCAGGATTTGTGCCTGTGTTGTAAAAATAATTATATGACGATTCTTAAGCAAACTGTATTCGTGTGATTTGTTAAGCGCATGTATTAAACATATTAGTATTACGATTGTGTTGTGGTTTAAAAATACGTGCTTTTTTTTTTTGCCTGCCTTTCAGTTACAACTGCGTCTGCAGTACATTTATTAAGTGCATCAGGCGCCAGGTCCAATTTATTTTCACACGCGCATTTAATTTTAGATGCGCTGTTTAAAAGTATTTTTCCCCACAATCAAACTGGTTTAAATGGCCCTGCATATCAACAAAGCAGTCACTGGCAACTCCGCCCGCCCCACCCTTTCGCTCGCTACAGCTTTCACATATGCTTGAAATAAATAATAATAATAATACTAATAGTCGTACATACCGATCGATCATCTCCTAATCACTCATTTTATCACCAAACTCCTCAATAATGAGATCCAAGTCATTATTTTATTACTATAACATCTCAAAAAGCTCTGCAAATGTCCGTGTTATTCTCTGTGCGCTGATTCAGTCACAGGCAGCTTGTTTCCTTTTGACCGCTCCTATCTAATCACGGGGGCACGTATGACTATTCATGAGCTACGCCCCTTTTTTTCGGCTTCTCTCGGCTCCTGTCGCTCCCACTCGGCCATTGAATGGTTTTCTTGGCTTTTTCAGTTCTAAAGGGACAGCCAGAACGTGATGCGCTTTTGAAGTTCTGCTCGTTGTAGTTTTATTTATTATTATTTTTTATTTATTTACTAGCTCGACATAACTACAACACGCATGTTTCCCTGTGGTTGCCTGGCTACACTTGTATGTCCACGTGGTTATTTTAAGTAAAGAAATAACATTACAGCAGAACAAGCTGATCCGCTCCTATTATACTAAAATGTCCGCTGTTTTGGGGAGGGATTCTTTGTGAATAACCACGCGAGCTTAGTCCTTACAATTGTAT